>CM054059.1:452153598-452656001 GCA_028641055.1 Alopecurus myosuroides
TTAATCTTGGCGGGAACTCTTAATTTCCAGAGTCTCTCCCACACTGGGTTTATATCAGAAGTGCCAGGTCCACTCGTCCGAATCAGTTTTCTTCCATGTTGAAAGTCCCACTCAGTATGATAAGCTGATCGAACCGAGAAAACACCGTTTCTAGTATTATTCCATGCCACAAAGTCTTCCGATAGACGGAATGATAGGGGGATGTTTAAGATCCGATTTGCATCAATGGAAAGAAAATTGTTTCGGATTACCTCCTCATCCCAGCTGTGGGTGTCGGAATTAATAAGATCAGAAACAGTTGTCACCTGTGAAGCCCCTCTCGCAGAAATAATCATCCTTGATGGGCTAGAAGGCACCCATGGATCATCCCAGATGTTTATATTTGTACCTTTGCCCACTCTCCAAATGCATCCCTTTTTGAAAGTCTGAATACTTGCCCATATGCTTTGCCACGTAAAAGAAGATCCCTTCTTGAGGCTAACATTAAGGAGATCACCCGAGGGAAAGTATTTGGCTTTTAGGATCGTAGCACACAAGGACTCGGGTTCACTTATTAGTCTCCACGCCTGTTTGGCAAGCATTGCTAAATTGAAACAGTGTAGGTCTCGAAACCCCATACCTCCTCTCTTCTTTGGAATACACATCTTCCACCAAGCGAACCAATGCATATGTTTTTGTCCTTCCTCATCTCCCCACCAATAACGGGTCATATCGTCTGTGATCCCTTTTATTACTAGTTTAGGAAGCTTGAAAACTGACATCGCATATGTAGGGATGGCTTGGGCCACCGCTTTCAGCAAAATCTCTTTCCCACCATAAGATAGTAATTTTTCCTTATATCCTCTCAGTTTTTGTACTATCCTGTCAATAATATGTGAAAAACAATCCGATGTGTCCATACCCACCTGTGTTGGTAGCCCCAAATAGGAATCTGTAATTGCCTCAGTCAGAATATTTAGTTGTAGACATATAGCTTCTCTCATATCCACACCTGTGCAGGGACTAAAGAGGATACTGGATTTTGCCTCACTAATCATTTGTCCAGAGGCATCACAGTAGGCTTGGAGAATATTACTGAGGGCTGTAGCATTTGCAAGGTCTGCTTTCATTAAGATTAAGGAATCATCAGCGAACAGTAAATGTGAAACCGCAGGGGCATTACGGCATATTTTAACTCCAATAATATCTCCCCTGTCCTCTGCATCTTGTAATAGATTTGTTAGGGCTTCAGCACATAATAAGAATAGATATGGTGATAGAGGATCACCTTGCCGCAGCCCCCTGGATGGACTAAACTCATCCGAATCAGTACCATTGAACCTCACCTTATATTTAACTGATCTGACACACGCCATAACAAGTTTTATCCATCCTGTGTCAAAACCCAATTTCTCCAATGTTTTTTCCAGGAAAGACCATTCAACACGGTCATAAGCTTTGTGCATGTCAAGTTTGATAGCACACCACCCATATTTACCACTTCTTTTCCTCTTAATAGTATGGTATGCTTCATATGCTACCAGCACATTATCAGTGATCAATCTTCCCGGTATAAAGGCACTCTGAGTTGGAGATATAATTTCCGGAAGAATATTCCTCAATCTAGCTGCAATGATCTTTGAAATAATTTTGTAAGTAACGTTGCATAGACTAATGGGTCTGAACTGGGTTACCTTCTCAGGACAATTTATCTTTGGTATAAGAACAATGGTGGTTTGGTTCCAGCCTTCTGGAATAGTTGCAGAATTGATAGCATTAAGAACTTCATCAGTAACCGCATCTCCAATGAGGTTCCAATATCTTTTAAAGAAAATGGCATGAAGTCCATCGGGGCCCGGGGCCTTGAGATCACCAATGTTGAATAGCGCTTTTTTCACTTCATCTCTCGTATACGGGCCCGTGAGGTTAGAATTCATTGCTCTTGTAATTTTTGGCCGAATTCTTGCAATCACCTCCTGGTTCGGGTCATTGATCTCTGAACAAAATAACCCTTTGAAATAGTTAGAAATATGAATATGTAATTCATCTCCTTTCACCTCATTACCTGCCTCATCCTGAAGAGATTTAATATGGTTTCTCCTCTTCCTCTCGGAAGCAAATTTGTGAAAAAATGTGGTGTTGCGGTCTCCGTTTTGTAGCCAATTAGCTCTACTCCTCTGTACCCATTTGATTTCTTCTTTATCATGTGCTTGTTCAATAAGAATTTGTAGCTTCTGTTGTTTAGCGGTTGCGTCATCCGATAAAGGCCCCGATAATACGTCGTTGAGCTCGCGCTGCAATTGTGTGAGAGAGTTCTGAGGTTTACGTAGATCATGCATGTCCCATGCATGGAGGGCCGCATGGACATGGGCCAGCTTCCCCGCCAGATCAGTTGGGCCGCTGCGTTGGGCTTCTAGCCAGGCTGAATCCACGATCGAATTTACATCATCCTCGATGAGCCATTTTGCTTCGAACATATGCCGTCGAGAACTTGGACGGGTGTCAGAGTCCTCGTGGTAAAGAGTGTCCACGGACAGTGGCCGATGGTCAGACTTGAAGAACGCCTCATTGATCACTCCCGATAGCGGGAATTTATCCATTCACCTCTGGTTTGCCGTGGCCCTATCTAATCTTTCGCGAATACGCCCTCTTCTCCATGTAAAAATGTCACCTGTATAACCCAAATCAAACAAGTTGCAATCAGTCAAGGCATCTCTGAAATTTTGCATACACCGTTGTGTTCTGATAACACCCCCCTCTTTCTCATTGTTGCTTAGGATTTCATTGAAATCTCCCAGCATGGTCCACGGTAAATTTGCCATATTGTTAAGCGATCGCATGTAATCCCATGTGAGATGTTTTCTCTCTCCACTTGGTTCTCCATAAATCCCAGTGAATCTCCATTCATCCTCTGTCCCTTCATTAATCCTGATATCCAGATAGTTAGTATGCTCAAAGAAAGAAGTAACTTTTAACTCACGTTGCCAAAATAAAATGAGACCCCCACTTCTCCCATCACTCTCCGAGATAATCATATTGTCAAACTGTAGTCTTCTTTTTAGATTCTCTGCTTTCGCCTTTGATAAGTGGGTTTCTGATAAGAACAGAATATCTGGTTTGATACGCTCCTTCACACCTAGGAGCGATCTTACTGCCGATGGTTTTTGCAAACCCCGGCAGTTTGCTCCGCATAGTTTCATTGCGCTCGGACAGACTCCTCTCGGGAGCCCGCCGATCCGAGTGACGGGGAGACTGCTCCAGCCGTCCGTGACTTTTTTGATCTAGTAGAACCGTTTGATACTGACTGACCCTCTGTTTCCTCATTATCGCCTATGATCATGTCCCTTCCCATGTCTTGCGCTTGGTCAAACTTTGTCAAACTTAGCTCTTGTATCTCTGTAAATAAAAAACTCAGCTATTGTATTAACTAGTTTAATGCATATGGCTACGAAATTACATGAAAATATAGACAAAGTGATAAAAAAAATACTCCAATTAATTTGGCGAATTCTACAATACCCTGACACTCGCTTGGGAGGATGAGAGTACCGCCGCGAGTGGGGATGGATGGTCCGGCCTAGAAGAAGAAGAAGAAGAATATGAAAAGGAAGAAGCTAGGGATGATGGTGTTGTCGGTGTGTTGCAGGATGCCCGGCCGGTGGGCGTTGCGCCTACGTGCCCTTCCCAAGGGAGGGCGGTGGCGCACCCACGTGCCGGGGAGATCCAGCTGTTAGGCCAGGGCATCGATATTGGCTTCTTCTACATCGACATGGGCGACATCACTCTGGCAGCACCAGAGCACATGGCCCTCGTCACCGTGCTCCCGAAGTGGGACCTTGCTCCCTCGGTGGTGATTTCGGTGGACACCATTCGGAAGGAGTTGCTCAGACCGGATGGCGAGGCGCCATGGGAGGTACGAGAGATCGCTGCGAATGAGTTCGTGGTAGCGTTTCGTCCCTCGGGATCCTCAACACCGTCTCTTGGGCTGCTACGACCACGCTTCCGGTCAACAACATCAAGGTCTCCATTCAGAATTCCGACACGACCCTGACACGATCTCCATGCTCTCCTCTGTGTGGATCAGGATCCAGGGGATCCCGAGTGAGGCTCGGACTGGACTGTTTGTCGAGTAGATCTCGAAGACGGTGGGAGTCTTCCAGGAGTTGGACGTGCTCTCGCTTCCGGGAGACGGCCTGAACCATCTCAGGGTCTTGGTTCTTGATGCCTCCAGGCTCCCTAGCGTCCTCATGTCGTTCTTCTTCGGCAGGGCGGGAAGGCTTTGATGGTGGAGGTGGAGTATGATTTGGAGCACCAGGGTTCTGTGCCCCCCCCCAACGCCGCATCGTGCTCCCTTGTGGTGACCCAGCACACCACTTCATGTGTAGTGCGCAAGTCTGCGACATAATACTCACAGAAGGACTTATCCGTGAATATTACATCTCTCAGAGTAGTACAACAGAAACAAAGCAGGTCCAAGCAAAGCTATAGGATACAAACTTTATTACAAAATCTCGAGAATGTCCTTGATGAATCAAGAAGATATCATGCAAATGAAACATCGGAAGAAGCAATTCTAAGCTCCAAGCTGGAGAACAACTCTAGCTCAGAACTAATCCACTACGGTTGATGTCAGCCCTAATCTATGGCTTGAAACAACTAAGTACGAGAATGGACTCCACCTACATCGTGATAGCTCCTCCTCCACCAGCGTTGTTGATGACGATGCTTTACTGACTAAGTAATAGATCACTCCACCTAGCTTCATGAGGTAGCGATGGCTTCATGATGACGACTCCCATAGGGCTTCAACTCTAAGCAGGGGTCAAACGGGAACGAATGAGTAACGAGCGTTACTCAACAAGTTCATGATATATAGTGGGTAGTTTGATGCACTAACTACATCTTTAGACTCGAAAGAGCCATAAGCTAATGCAAGGTTTTGTAAAACTTTCTTAAAGAGGTTGCTTTTAATTCTGAAAACTATGCCCGCCAGACCATCACTGGACTAGAACTTCATGGAGTTGCCTTTCCTGTAGCGTTCGCAGTTCCTTCTTGGAACATGGGGTAACATGCCACATCCTTTTACACTCTGCAGAGGTGCGTTATTTTACCCATAGGCGACCAAGACCATGTTTCTCAACCAGGTGTACATTCCTGTCCACTCCCACTCAGGTGTGGGGCCCGGTTGTTGCTCCAAGCCAAACCGTGCTTCTCCGCACAACGCATGCCCACCTGATGGAGGGATAATAACCCGGTAGGCCAACTCCAAGGTGTAACCCGGTCCAAGGGACACGGCGCAGGATCCGGCTAAGGATAACGAAACTTCTAGAAGGTTCAAAGTTTATAGGCCTCGTAACCTGGATTCTGGGTTGCGGTAAGGAAAGCTAGGGTTTGTAAGCGGTGTCCGGGTAGGATTCAGGGTGCGCCTTGGAGGGCAAGTCAGGAGGGTACGGTGCTTTATAAACCGACCCCTAAGTCTAGTTTAAAGAGATCCAAGAGTTCTAGCAATCTCGCATAATATCGAGTATCCAGTGTAACACGCAATTTGAGTTATTATCTTGAGATCGGAGACTCGGCGACTTGATTGCCGGCTACCAGATCAAAGTTCATCATCATGTTTTCCTCTGAGCTAAACCCTCTCCCAAACGCCTGTGTCATCTTGCCCCAAGATCAGTTACCCCCGGTAACGTCTGCCGTGATTATCCCACGACAGTTGGCGCCACCGTGGGGCCTGCGTCCAAAGGTGTTTACATCACGGGAGAAGCTCGGAAGAACATGGAGAATTTCGTCGTCGGCGAGATCTACGTCGACCGCAAAGGAGATAAGATGGTGGACGATTCCGGCTGGGGGCCAGAGTCGGACCACCTCGAATCCGGATCTACTGTGACGATCGGCCAGATCAACATCTTCTTCGGTATGGTACGTACGTCTAATCTAAAAGGACAATATCATGTGCATACTACAGGAACTCCTAGCAGGGACGAAGAAACATTAAAGCAAGCGGTAAACTCGGTTTCCTCGGCCGTTCCGGGATACCTGAGATGGGCGGAACAAGAGGTAACGTGGAGCAGGAGAGATCACCCGGAAAGAATAGAGCGCCCAGGAGTCTTGGCATTGGTAGTTGCACCGCAGGTCAATGGTTACGAGTTGAAAAGGGTCCTAATGGACGGTGGAAGTAGCATTAATATCTTATATTGGGAAACCTTCTTACGCATGAGTCTCAAAGAGTCCCAGCTACAGAAAAGTTCAACGGTTTTTCATGGGATTATGCCGGGTCACACAGCGTGCCCCGAGGGAAAGATCACATTGGAGGTTGCTTTCGGAGAATCAACGGATAATTATCGAGTTGAGTGGCTCACGTTCGAGGTGGTCAAATTGCGCAGTCCTTATCACGCACTGTTCGGAAGACCGGCTTATGCTAAATTCATGGCTAGGCCGTGTTATGTGTATTTGCAACTAAAGATTCCGGGGCCTAAGCAGACCATCACCATACATGGAAGCCGGGATATAGCGGCCGAGTGCGACGAAGGAGATTCAGTGATGGCCGAACAAGCTTGCAGAAAAGAGGAACTCAAGTATTACCGGTCTCAAGTAGATCCGGATGATAGAACAGCACTGAAAAGACCGAATACCGAGGACGAAAGAGCAAAATTCAAGGCAGCACAGGACACCAAGAAGATAGATTTTGTTGAAGGTGATTCCACTAAGCAATTCACTATAGGGTCTAACTTGGGAAGAGAGCAGGAGAAGGCACTTGTGGAGTTTATTCGTTCAAATGCGGACGTATTCGCCTGGACACCTAGCGACATGCCGGGTATCCCTACAGAATTGGCAGAGCACAGTTTGCACGTAGATCCCAAGTCTAGGCCTGTGAAGCAGGGCTTGAGGAAGATGAATGAGGAAAGAAGGAAAGCTATAGGTGAAGAAATTGCTCGGCTACTGACAGCTGGCTTTATCATGGAAGTATTTCACCCGGATTGGTTAGCAAATCCGGTTCTAGTGATGAAAAAGACCAACGAGTGGAGGATGTGCATCGATTTCACGAGTCTCAACAAGCATTGCCCAAAGGATCCGTTCGCACTACCAAGGATAGACCAGATCATAGATGCAGTAGTCGGGAGTGACCTGCTATGCTTTCTAGACGCATATTCCGGGTACCATCAAATTAAGCTCAAGAGGGAGGATTGGGAGAAAACATCATTTATAACCCCTTTTGGGGCCTTTTGTTACAAAACCATGACGTTTAGATTGAAGAACGCTGGCGCAACTTATCAACGGTGTATTCAGAAATGCTTCGAGGATCAAATTGGACGCAATTTCCATGCTTATGTGGATGATGTGGTTGTCAAGACCAGGAAGGCAGAAACATTTATCGATGATCTAAAGGAAACGTTCAAGAACTTAAGAAGGTACCAGATGAAGCTTAACCCGACAAAGTGCGTGTTTGGAGTCCCAGCCGGGAAATTACTCGGCTTTATCGTCTCCGAGAGAGGAATTGAAGCAAACCCGGATAAAATCAAAGCTATCCAAAATCTGAAAAAGCCGGAAAATTTGAAGCACGTTAAAAAACTCACGGGCTGCGTAGCAGCCTTGAGCCGATTTATCTCCAGACTCGGAGAAAAGGCAATACCATTGTACCGGCTCTTGAGGAAGTCCGACAAATTCGTATGGGATCAGGAGGCGGATGAGGCGTTCGAGGCACTAAAAAAGCAGTTATCTGAAGCACCAGTACTAGCGGCCCCGGGTCCTAAAGAGCCTATGTTGCTATACGTGGCAGCAGGCCCCCGAGCCGTCAGTGCAGTAGTGGTCGTGGAGCGTAAAGAGGATGGGAAAGGTTATCCAGTCCAAAGGCCGGTTTATTATGTCAGTGAAGTATTATCAGAGGCAAAGCAGCGTTATCCGCATTGGCAAAAGCTGGTTTTCGGGGTCTTCATGGCCAGCCGGAAACTGAAGCCGTACTTCCAGGAACACCCTATAACAGTAGTTAGCTCAATACCAATGTCGGATATCATCAGAAACTCGGATGCGACCGGAAGAATAGCCAAATGGGCGATAGAGATGGGGGATTATCACATCAGCTACGAGCCCAGGTCAGCAATCAAATCTCAGGCTTTGATCGATTTTGTTAATGATTGGACACACACAGGCATGGCCACCATAGTTCCAAATTCCGAGTCATGGATCATGCACTTCGATGGGTCAAAGCAATACGAGGGGTCAGGAGCTGGAGTGGTGCTAACATCACCCAAAGAAGACAAATTGAGTTATGTACTACAGATTCACTTTGACTGTTCCAACAACGTGGCCGAGTATGAGGCCCTATTGCACGGCTTAAAGGTAGCCAAGGAGATGAATATTAAGAGGATACGATGCTTTGGAGATTCGGACCTGGTGGTACAGCAGGTATCAGGAACTTGGGATAGAAAGGACGCAACTATGGCAGCATACCGCAGGGAGGTTGATAGGGTTGCAGGATGTTTTTCCGGGTATGAGGTGGAGCATATAGACAGGAGAAAGAATGAGGCAGCAGACGCCCTCGCTAGACTCGGCTCGCGCAGAGAGCCGGTTCCACCTAACGTTTTCCTGGACGAATTATGGCGACCATCAGTTAAAACCGAGTCTGAGGAGGAACTGGCAAGTAAAGACCCGGATATGGAGCTCGTGGCCACTATACGCGCTATTCCTGAGTGGACATAACCGTTTTTGGCCTACCTATCACGAGGCGAGTTACCACAACAGGAGGTGTTAGCAAGGCAAATTTTGCGGCGAGCAAAGGGGTATTCTATCATCAATGGGGAGTTATACAAGAGAAGTGCCACGGGAGTCTTTTTGCGCTGCGTAGCACCAGAAGAAGGCCGACAGATTCTCAGGGAAATCCATGAAGGTGATTGCGGGCATCATGCGTCTACAAGATCCCTTGTGGCCAAAGCTTATCGACATGGATTTTTCTGGCTCACGGCTCTAGCAGATGCGGAACGATTAGTAGCAAGGTGTGACGGATGTCAAAGGTACGCTCGCCAAACCCACGTGCCGGCTATGGAATTACGAACCATCCCGTTAACTTGGCCGTTCGCTGTCTGGGGTTTGGACATGGTTGGCCCCTTTCATATGTCACCTTGCAAAAAGACACACCTTTTAGTGGCTATTGATAAGTTTACCAAGTGGGTAGAGGTCATGCCAGTTACCAACTGTGAAGCAGCTACAGCAGTCAAGTTCCTGAAAAGAATAATCTACCGGTTCGGGTATCCTCACAGCATAATTACCGACAACGGAACCAACATGTCCCTTGGTGAGATGGAAAAGTTCTGTGGAAACAATGGAATCCGGCTTGATGTAGCATCAGTGGCTCATCCACAGGCCAATGGACAAGTGGAGAGGGAAAATCAAGAATTGCTTCGCGGACTAAAACCACGACTGCGAGTTCCCTATGTTAGGGCTGCTGGTGCGTGGGTCGAAGAGCTTCCTGCCGTGGTTTGGGGTATCAATACTACACCTAACAGATCTACTCAGATGACGCCCTTCTTCATGGTCTATGGCGCGGAGGCAGTGCTACCGAGTGATATTATTCATGATTCACCACGAGTATCAGCATACGTCGAAGTGGAGAATGAAAAGACCCGGCAAGACGCCGTGGATATGTTAGAAGAACAAAGGGAACAAGCTCTGGAAAGATCAGCCATATATCAGCAAGATTTACGAAGATATCATAGCCGGCGCGTGAAAACCCGGGTCTTCCAGGAAGGAGACCTGGTTCTGCGCCTGGTACAGTCGAACGAAGGAAAACACAAGTTATCACCACCATGGGAAGGACCGTTTATCGTAAGCCGGAATTTGCATAATGGGTCATATTACTTGATAGATGCAAGGGAAGAGTCGACCACAGTTAATGACACCGCTCATACCACTTCATCTATGCAAGAAAGAGACAGACCATGGAACGTGGCTCAGCTACGTCCATATTATACTTAGCAAAAATTATGTTGGCATGTGGAATTGAACGATGTAACAGGCAGCAGGTTTTCAGACGCACTCTTTTCCTATCTAGGGTACCCTTGGGGACTGGACGGGTTTTTAATGAGGCGGCCTGCTGGCCTAATTTTTTCATATCAAGTAAAGAGGTGATTATCAAGAAAAGAGGTGATTATTATCATGTTCTGTACTCTCAGTATGATGCATATATTTAGGTCTTGGGGGCTGGCTGCTTGAATAGCACAGTTGCAAACTCAAAGACCCGGCCATGATGCCTATGAGTTATAAGGGCCGATTACTTGCAAACGAGTACGGCTGCAATCTTATAACCGGACGAAGGAGCCAAATTTTCTTGACTATTCTTACTTAAGCTCGATGTGACTCGCAATAAAGTGGCATGATTTGTTCGCTTACGATTACAGTCAGCCATGACGCCCAGTGGGACTTGCCTGACCCTGTCTTCGTATAGATGTAACAACATGGTATCCACGCGAAAGCCGGCTTACAGTACAAGATAGTCAAAAGGGTCATCTAAACCACAAGTTATGCAGAGTACAAGGCTAATAACCGGAAACTCAACGATTATTAAGCATAACTTCAGATCCTGTGTGAAACAACTCGGGGTTTTTTGTGGACTTAGCAGCAAGCAATTCGTTCTCCTTGAAAGATCACGTATCCTAGACTCGGAAATCCGGGTCCTGGAAACTCGAGATCTTAAGAGAGAAAAAAATTGCTTAGTTGTTAAGGTTCAAAAAATCCAAACATCCGAGTCTTGGGGACTTGGGGACTTAGAAGCAACCCCGCTTGTCAACACCCATGAAACCCGGAGACCGAGTCTCACAAAAGGAACAATAAAGAAAGTCGGATATCGAGAATAAAGAAAGTCGGATATCAAGATCACATGGGTTCAAAAGTAGATAAACATAAAATCCAGAAGAGGCACAAGGTGTATCAGGAACTTAGAATGCATTACAAAATTTCGATAAAGAGTATCAAAGGTGCACAGGCGCACCATTCAAAAATAATTGTTTAAACGGCACATCAAGCCGACTGACGCATGAGAAGTGGCAGGTATTACTCGGCACTCTAAGCCGCGGCGTCCATCTTCGCCTTGCCTTTGCCATCACTTGTGGTAGCAGCAGCACCCGGGTCAGCAGCAATGCCGGCTCGCGCAGGTGGAGGGACGATGGGTGTAGAGGTAGCGGGCGCAGAGTCGGCTTCAGCTTTCTTCTTTGCAGCTTCCTCCCTAATCTTGGCAGCTTCTTCCTTCCATCGGGCAAGCATATCGTATGGCTTGGGGCGATCTGCCTTAATAACCTTGTCACTAGCATCATATGCAGGAAGAATAGAATCGATCTCCAAACTGTCGGCGATCACACTGGCTGGGTGACGAACCTCTTTCTGAATGGCTTTGAAATTCTTTGGTGAGAACTTGGACCCGTCTTGATTGAATTCTGGAAACCCGCCCATCAGCTTGGCCGGCTCTAGCTTAGGTAAATAAGCTTTAGCCAGCGCAAGACCCCGGGTTACCCCAAACCGACAGGATGAGCGCTTCCAATGCCAAATCCACTCAGGAATGGTGGAGCAGACTTCCAGCAACTTTTTCATGTTACCAGGTCCAACACCCGGTAGTCGTAGTTCATCGAGAATCCATCCAACTCCGGCACTGAGCTGCCGGACAGTATCTTTAATGAGCTTCAGCTTGGCAGTATCATCCTCTTCCGAGATCGAATCATCCGGACCTGCTGAAAGTAAGAAAAGTAATGAACAAGGAGATCCGGCTATTCATCCAAAGGAAAATCCGGGTCTTAATTGCTAAAGTTCAAAGATCATACCAGTTGCTGCGCGGTAGGTATCGGCAATCTGCACAGAAAGTGTCGTTAGCCTGTCCTCAGCCAAGTGAGCCCTTTTCCTATACTTCCTTGTGATTTTTCCACTCCTACGAGCTTCAGCTTCAGCTGCTTCGCGAAGAACTGTCTCCTTCACAATGCGTTTAGCAGCCTTCGCCAGCTTCTTCTCAGATTGCACAACGAAATCCTAGGTGGAAACACAAGGAAGGGTCACTCGGATCTATTATGAAGTTCCAAGCAAATTAAACCAGTAATTCACTTGGAACTTGGGGACTATACAAGGATACAAGTGGTGTCACTCGGACTTACCTTGTGCTTTGTTATCAAAGCATCTAGAATATTCTCTTCATCGGCCTTTAAGGTGTAGAGGGCATCAAGCATTTGGGCGAACGTCATATCCTCAGGGCGAACTCTAGAAGGGCCGGCAGATTGGTCTTCCGGCTGGGGAACTTTCCCGGTTCTTGGGGTCGAAACCCGGACCGTCTGAGTATCCGGGTTAGGAGAGCCCGTCTTCGTCTCCAAGATCTCAATATCTTCGTCCACTTCTTCAGAGGATTTTGGAGACACGGTTTCCTGTTGAGCCGGGTCATCGAAGGGGTCTTGTTCTTGGCCATCTTCAGCCTCATCATCAACTGCAGCATCCGTGTTAATAGTCGGCCCCTCCGTCCCCTGCTTTTCTGCTTCTGTGATTTCCGGGTCACTAGTGGTAGCTTGGGCGCTAATAGGAAAGAGGGAAAAATGGTTAGCGATATAGGTTGGTAGTTATCAGGTATAAAAGGATATCGAGCGATGGAGACTTACCCGGTGTTCACAGCGTAATCCGGCGGGAGTTCGCCGCTGGAGGCGGACGAGGTTGCCAAAGGCACCGATAGCGGCACCCGGAATTGCCCAGCGAGTGGGTGGCTAGGAGATGGGTGGCGCTGAGGAGATTTGGAGGGCTGAGGTGGAGGAGTGCTGGCCCGGTGAGCAGGTGAAGTGGAGATACCCGGGTTAAGGGGATCCTCGCCCGGTGAACTCCGGGTCACCCTGCGCTTAGCCGGGAGAGGATCCTTCAAGAATGATGAGTGTGACAATTGTTGATTAAGTTTACGCATGGTATCGAAGGAGTAAGGCTCAGAAGACATAAAGGAAAAAGGAACCTTTGCAACCACTCCTCTGGCCTTCCTCTTGGCCCCGACTGTGATCTCCTGATCGGATTCAGTGGCCTCTGGGTCTTTCTCTTCCTTTTCTTCTTCGTCTTCCAGCCCTGAAAATCGAGTATGTATCCGTGGGAAAAAGGTAAATGGTAGGAAAATAATGCAAGTAAAAGATAACATGAGATTCGGATAAGTACCTTCATCATCATCAGCCGGCTCGTCCTCTTCTTCCGGGTCTCTGGAGGGGGGGAGGTTTCAACTCTCCAGAAGGGATCATCAGCCTGAAATCAGAAAGATGAAAGTAAGAGTTGGGAGTTGCATCAGGTCAAAGTGTGGAAAAAGGTTATGAGAATTGGATCTTACCGCTGGAGCCGGGTTTTCCCGAGTGAATGGAGGTAACCCGGTAATGTTCTTTATCACCTCCAATTTTTCCGTCAAGAAACTCTTGATGGTTTTGTTGGTGTCACCAGTTGCAAAGTTCTTGGTGGAGTATCGGAGCGCGTCTGTGGTGTGCCCCGAATACTCGCACATCAACTTGGTACGGGTAGAGTTGGGCTGGATCCGGAAATCGACCCACGTCTTCACCAAGTTGAGCCCAAGAAGGCCTTGGGCCGAGAGAACATCTAGCCTAGCTAGCAAATGTTGGATGGCCTCCCTGTCCGACTCAGGGGCAAAGGCATTGAAAGACTCGGAGATATCTAGGGGACCCTCCGAGTAACCCGGTAATCTTCTCTCGCCGGGTAGGGAGGTGTCTCGGCAGTAGAAAAAGGAGAGTTTCCAATGCTTAACGTGAGAGTTTAAGTTAAGGGTCGGCATAGGGGAATTCTTGCGGCGCTGGATGGAAACCCCGCCGCAAGTCAAGAGTGCACCGTCACCGCTTTCGCGGCACGGTTTGCATTGGAAAAATTCTATGAAAAGGGTCAAATTTGGCGGAATGCACAAATAGGACTCGCAAAGGACGATGAAGTGGGTTATGTTCAATATAGAGTTAGGCCCTATATCGAACACCCGGAGGCCGTAATGGTTAAGGACTTCCCGAAAGAAAGAGTGACCCGGAGGACGGAATCCCCGGGTCACGTGTTCTACGAAGCAGATTACCTCGTTGTCAGCGGGTGTGGGCTGGGTCTCGTCACCCGGCGCCCTCCAGTGGATGTCCTTCTGGGAAGGGAGGACTCCCAACTCGGCCAGCCCTTCTAGCTTGGCCTTAGTAGCTGTGGATCTCCCCCAGTTGGCGGATATGGTCTGGGTTGTCTTCGCCTGAGCCGGCTGCTTTCCTTGTCTCTTAGGAGCCATGGGATCAACCTGTGAAATACCAGGAAAAAAGATACAGGGAATGAGACTCGAAAATATTGGGATATCCGAGTATATACTTGGGGTATCAAGAAGGTGTGAAAACTAAGAACTATCCGGGTGCTGTGCCACGGAGTGAAGGTTGCGAATTATCCGGGTATCAAGTACAACTATGGAAATTATTGGTCACTTACGTATTGAAATGAGTTTGGGGAAGACGAATGGTTGCCCATGTGTCTACTGCAAGCAAAATAGCCGGAAAAGGAGGATTTTCCGGGTGTTAATGATATGCGCGGAAATTTGGATGAAATGGATCTAGATTGGAAAACTTGCGAAGGATTCTACGGGGAAATTGGTGATTAGTAACGATAGGAGGGTGGTGTGTGATCATCCAACAGGTTGTTGAAGGGATTGGCGAGCATTTAAACCATCTAATTCGGTGTGACGGGAAACACGGTCTGCGGATTGACCCAGATCCAATCTAGATTGAATCGAAAAAAATCGCGGGGCTAGATTGACGAATACTTACTGGAAGGAATTGGAATGTGGCCTGGCGGCGGCCGGTGTCGTGATCTAGACCCCCCTTGCAGCTCTTGATGAGCGGAACGAAGGCGCGGTGGCGGAGTTTGGCGGCGGCGCGGAGCGATTCAGGGTTGAATGTAACTGGCGGCGGCCTTGTTACGGCGGCATGCTCGGGATTCTCGAGGTGTTGCGGGGCGCAGGGAGTGAGGGAGCCAATGAAAGATTGGAGTGATGTGTGGAAGTCCAAGTTACCCTCTGGGCTCTATTTATAAGGTGTGGGCGGATACACCTATCCCAACGGGCGGAATCCGGAAGATTTGGGGTAATGGCTATCCGCGCGGATTTTACGAGATATGCTTCACATGCCGAGCAAGATATCCGGACGAAAAAGAGAAGGGGATCCTCTCCGCGGTATCAGGATCAATTATCGAGTAAAGTATAGAGTTTTGGCATTGTTATCAAGGCTTAGACCCGGAAAGTTAAGCAAAGCGTCTGGAGAAAAGCCGGGTTACTATATGGCCACCATGGAGTTAGGCCTAGCTATATATTAAAGCACCTTAACCCGGCCTCCATACACTTGTGCGTTTGATATTTTTACAGGGAATAGCCAGTGCTTCAAGGAAGGATCCGTGAAGCCCAAGCTATTCTGGGGACTACTGATGGAGGGATAATAACCCGGTAGGCCAACTCCAAGGTGTAACCTGGCCCAAGGGACACGGCGCAGGATCCGGCTAAGAATAACGAAACTTCTGGAAGGTTCAAAGTTTGTAGGCCTCGTAACCCGGATTGTGGGTTGCGGTAAGGAAAGCTAGGGTTTCTAAGCGGTATCCGGGTAGGATTCAGGGTGCGCCTTGGAGGGCAAGTCAGGAGGGTACGGTGCTTTATAAACTGACCCCTAAGTCTAGTTTAAAGAGATCCAAGAGTTCTAGCAATCTCGCATAATATCGAGTATCCAGTGTAACACGCAATTTGAGTTATTATCTTGAGATCGGAGACTCAGCGACTTGATTGCCGGCTACCAGATCAAAGTTCATCATCATGTTTTCCTCTGAGCTAAACCCTCTCCCAAATGCCTGTGTCGTCTTGCCCCAAGATCAGTTACCCCCGGTAACGTCTGCCGTGATTATCCCACGACACCACCCATTTCCACCAGCACATTGAACCCCTGATTCCACCCCTCACGATGGAGACCTAGGCATCCCTGGCAGACACTCATAGACCCCAGAGTCCGTGGGACGTAAGGGCTCCCACCCATGTGCATGTAGTCCTGCAAGACCTACATCGTACGTCTCTGGCGGCCTGTTGATATGCGAACGATATAAGATCATAGCCGATTTACTCCCCCCCATAGAAGACCCATGGTTAACGCAGTATTTACGGCGCACCGAGTTCTCACGGCATTTGTGATTAATTCCTAGGTAATACTTTCCCATGCAGATGGAACCTTCCTTCGACCTGTTCATCTTACCATGGTCCCATCCGCCCACCAAACAGAACACTACCACTCGGGTAGCCATTCAAGTAGTCATATTATTATAAAAATAGGATCATGCATTCTTTTGAGCGTAGATGGTATTACGATAGGGTTTTTACAAATAGTTCGTTATGAAATACTGCAAAGGATATGAGCAAGTGATGAACTTGCCTGAGATTGAAATAATAATAATAATCCATGTCTTCTGGGTTCGAGGGTTGGGTGGAATTCCCGAGATATGAAAATAGCAAAGTAGTCCTGATAAGGACTACAGAAAAATTGGCAATATGCTATTATGCATAGTAATGAGATGTATCGTGATTTACCCTGAAAATACCCCAAGCGTACATGATTAAGCTTCGTCTTACGATACTTCGATTGTATTAGGTTATTTGACTTATGCTATGTTTGGATGCACAGAATTGGACTTGGTATTGGACAATCTGGAATTGAGGCCCTAATTCCTTTGTTTGGATGTAGTCTGAATTGGACCTAGAATTGAGCCCACCAATTCCACAGGGGGGTACGCACGCAGGAAATAACCCTCGAGCCGTTTCCGAGCCCCCGACCTCGGAAACGCTCGGAAAGAAGACAGGCGTTCGACGCCTCGACCTGTCCCGCCCCCTTCGACGTGCGTCGCCTCCGTCCCGCCCCCTTTGACGTCGCCGCGCCCTCCGGCACCCCCGCCCCGCCGCCGTTCGATCCCGGCCGCCAGGTACGTGCCCATCCCCGCCCCCTTCACGCCTCCTCCTATTCTCCCAACTCGCCGGCCCCTCTCCTAACCCTAGGCGGCGGCGGGATGCCGTCCGGCCGGACGCCTCCGTCTCTCCCTCGGCCCTCCCGCAGACGCCGGTGACCGTAGCTCCCCTCCCGGCCGCTAGCTCCCCTCCCGTATCTGCCTAGGTGCCTTCGATTCATGTGTTGCCGATTCATGTGTTGCTGCATCTCCCCTCCCGAAATTGTTAGTTGTGTACAGAAATTGTTAGTTGTGAGGTGCCGATTCATGTGTTGACTAACCTGGAATATTGTTGTGTGAGGTGCCGATTCATGTGACCGATTCATGTACAGAAATTATTGCTTGCTTGCATACCTAACCTGGGACTTTTTTTTTGTTGTACAAGGTAGACTAACCATTGTAAATTTTGTTTGTGCATTGTAGAATCATCATGTCTCACCAAGAATTGGTTCATTACATTTGTGAAGAGAACAAAAGAAGAAAAAGAAAAAGAATAATGCTCACGAAGTTGTATTTTGAGGTGTCTATGGTTGCATTAGCATATGCTAGTACTCAGAGGTCACCGAGGGACCTAGGTGCCTTCGATGATTTTGAGAAGAGGGTTGCATATAGAAAGTATGTGTTGGGAAGAACATACAATGGGACGGAGACACGATGCTATGATGAGCTGCGTTTAACAAAAAGAAATTTTCATAATCTTTGTGCTATGCTGCGTGAGAAGTGTGGACTCAAAGATACAACCTATGTCACGGTAGAAGAAAATGTTGCTATGTTCTTAGAAGTAGTTGGGCATGGAACTAAAATGAGGATGATTGGCTATGAGCGGTCTTTAGAGACAACCAGTAGGCACTTCGGTAATGTGTTAACCGCCATCTTATCTCTAACTGGGGAGTTCATCAAGCTTCCTGAGCCTAGTGTCACCCCTCCCGATGATTACAAATGGAAGTGGTTTCCCAATGCACTTGGAGCTCTAGACGGGTGTCGTATTGATGTGTTTGTTAAGGTGGCTGACAAAGGGAGGTACAGGAATAGAAAATAAGACATCACCACTAACATGTTGGGTGTGGTTGACTGGAACATGAAGTTCCTCTATGTTCTACCTGGTTGGGAGGGCTCGGCATCGGACTCAAAAGTGTTGAAAGATGCCATGAGAATTGACCGCCAAGATGCATTTGTTGTACCACAGGGTACCTCTCTATGCTCTTGGCTTTCTTTTTGTCATGTTTAATTCGAAAATAACTTATTATACATTTGCCATATATGAAAGTACTACCTAGTTGATGCGAGCTATACGAATGGAGCTAGATTTCTATCTCCATTTCGATCCACTAGGTACCACTTGAAGGAGTGGGCTGCTAGTTTACTAGGGCCCCAAACTGAAAAAGAGTTGTACAACTTGAGGCATGCTCGTGCTAGAAATATTGTGGAGAGATGTTTTGGACTGTTGAAGAAAAAATGGGCCATCCTGCGGTCTTGTTCTTTCTTTCACATAGAAGACCAGGTAATAAATGTGATATGGGTTGTAGATTGTTTTGGGTTGTTGGGTAACAAATGCTAACTATGACAAAAATATTTGCAGATTCGAATTATTAATGCTTGTTGTGTGCTACACAACTATGCAAGGGATAGACAACATGTGAGAGATGATCTTCTGATGCAGGAGATCGACGCTGAACTAGCAGCTATGACCCCTGCACCTGCAGATGTCCCACTAATTACAAGTGTTCAACCTAGCGACTCATGGAATAATTTTAGGCAGGACCTAGCTGATGAGATGTTTGCTGACTACCTTGTGGCACATGACGAACTAGCAATGGAGTAGTGTTCTAGTATTAATCTAGTTGATCGTCCCCATTTTGTGGTAGCTAGAAGATGATGCTTTTGTCATTTGTGTGATATTTCTATCATGGAACCGTTGCCTAAATATAAATATGTTTTACCTATGTACATATTGCTCTTTCTACTTACTTGTATTACATATGTCACTTGTAGAAGCATGGCTGAAAAAAAAGAAGGACACTAGGACTTACCTTGCGTGGACTAATGAGATGGACACCGCATTATTGTCTGTTCTTGTTGATCACCACAACAGAGGTGACCATGCATAAAGCATAAAGCATGTGAAGGAGACATGTAACGTTGTGAAGGAGACACATGTGTACAATGCTTGCATAAAGCATGTGAAGGAGACATGTAACGTTGTCATCAACAAGGACAAGATAGTAGCAAGGATTAAGACATTTGACAAGCACTATGAAGTCATCAACAAGATGCTTTCCCAAAGTGGCTTCGGTTGGGATTGGGATAATAACATGGTGAATGTTGACAGTGATGAAGTGTGGGCTAGATATGTGGAGGTATGTAACATATGCATTCTTTTGCATCAACTTGACTATGAATTCTTTTGCAACTTGAACATCATCTCTAATATATGTGCATATTATGTAGGCAAACAAGGATGCAGCTCCATATAGGTACAAGGAAGTGAAGAATTGGCAAGCTATCTCTACTATATATTCAAAAGATCATGCCACAGGTGCAGGTGCAAGGACAGGAGTTGGGGCTGCTCAAGTTGGATCCTCATCCGTTCCTCAGGAGGTTGGGGAGGATGATGGAGAAACACCTGAGCTGCCTAAGAAGAAGAAGCAACGCACTGCTGATGCTATCATGAGCATGGTGGGGGAGCTACGAATGACGTTTGAAGAGGCTTTGTCCTCAACCGCCCCACTACCACCACCACCACCACCGGCACCACCAGCCCCAAAGGTTACTCCTTCATCTGAAATCCTGGTTGAACTGAAGAAAATACCAGATTTGGTGGGTAATGATCTGTTGATAGCTTATGGGAAGGTCACCGCCAGCGAGCGCACCTTGGAATCACTCATGGCACTACCCATGGATATGAGGAGGGCATGGCTGATGACCTTGCCTTGATGATTGCTACCATATTATCGACTTATGTTTCCACTTTGTGCTATTTCCGAGACATTCTATATCTGCTTTGTGCTATTTGTGAGACATGATGTATCGACTTTGTGCTATTTGTGAGACATAATGTATCCACTTTCTACTATGTGACATAATTATCCACTTTCTGCTATTTGTGAGACATTACATATCTATTTTGTGATATTTTTGCCATGTGTCTTTTATTTTTTGGATTATTAACATATTATTGTGTGAAAAATGATATTGAGAAACATCTGAAATATACTGGTATATTTTTATTCATATTACAGAGGTTATATTGTTCAAAGTCAAAAATATTCTCATTTCCACACACGTGACATCCAAACAGGATTTGGTATTCCATTGAAACCTAAATTCTACAGCTCAATACCACACGCATCCAAACACTCTTTGTGGTATTCCATTGAATTGGTTGATTTGGTTTTCCATTGCCAATTCAATTCGGAGCTCAATTATGTGCATCCAAACATAGCATTAGAGTTGTTTCATTAGTTTTGAGTGATGGCATTCACCATTTTATAAATTGATAATAACTTGGTTGATTGACTTTATAGAGTTATATGATGATTTGAGCTCTTATGGTTTACTTGGTCATTAAACACTTCAAAATTTTATGTATGATTGACTTAACACTTTTAGTGAACTAATAAGTTAAAGTAGCTTTGGAAACAAAATAACCGTTGAAGTAAGAACTAGACATATCTTCTTAATAATTATTATTAATCAAGTTTGTTGATTTTAGGAAAGATAACTTAAGTGAAAATAAGTATCTAACTTTATCTCAAAATTGATTAAGTAGAAATAGTGTTCATATTTTATTAAGAAGGGAACTTATCTTTATGACTTAGGATTAGTGGGAATATTCATTGAAATCATGAAAAATAGTGGAGTAATAATTATACATGTTTTAAATTTGCTTTGAATTAATTTAGGATTTCTTCATATTTATAAAAGTATTTTTTATTTTATTTGAGAAAATGCATTTAAATATATTAGTTTCAAAACTTTAAAATTAACCATTATTATTAATCTCTTGTAAATAAAATCATGAATATCCTTTTGAGAACATGTATGCATTTTTCTTCTAATTGGTTTAAATTATCGAAGCAATTGGTTATTTAATTTATTATTATTATTCCACTTTACTTTAGTTTAATTGTTTTATTTATTATTAATAAATCAGGCAATAATGTTTCTTTAATAAAAATGAGTATTGAAATTGTATAAACTAAGTTTTTACGAATAAAGAATAATATTTTTATCAAATATTTATTATTTACATTACTTGTTTTTATTACTATTATAGACTTCAGATAATAAGTATTACTAAATTATTTTAATTTCACAAAGTATTTGAGTGTTGTATTTTTTTATTAGTTTATTTATGAATTTTAATAATTTAAAGAATGTTTATTTATTATTCTTTTCAATTTTAATTATGGAAATGGTCAAATGAACATTCTGCCCCGAGGGCTGTCAGGTGGGCCAACCCCACCGGGTTGAACCCAACCCGCTCGGTTGAGCCCGAGCCTAAACCACACACACGCGCGCACCCATCACCTTCTTCTCCTCTCCTCTCGTTTTCCCGACTCCGAGTCGACCGCGTCGCCCCTCCTCCGGTGAATTCTCCCGGCCATCTCCACCGCCGTGGTTGGGCACAAAGGACGCGCCTCCGAGCCCTCTCCAACCTCCTCCGCCTCGATCCGGTTTTCCCTCACCGGGATCCCCGCGCGCTTCCAAACCCTAACCCTAGGGTTACGGGAACCCGAGGTTCTCCGTCCCTCTCCGGCGTGTACGAACCTCCCAAGGAGGTTCAGGGTGCCACCGTCTGCTGCCCTACTGAAAGTGCACTATGGTCAACTAGAGGGGGGGGGGGGGGTGAATAGGTTGACTACCAATTTTTTCTTTTCTTTTCCTTTTAGTAGGGCTAAGCAAGATAAGATAAGGTTCTCTAGATGTGCAACTAGGTGAGCAACCTATGTGGACAAGGTAAGATACGCAACAGAAGTAAAACGAAAGGCAACAAGATAAACCAGAAGTGTAAACAAGGAGACAAGGATATGATTCCCGTAGTTCCTTCTCAATGAGAAGTACGTCTATGTTGGAGAGGTGGGGAGCCAACTAGGCACTCCTTAATAGCACGATTGTGCACACCTTATTCTCCTTGAGCTTCTCCGGTGAGGGAGATTCTTGTTTCCACTATGAGGTCGTCTTGAAGGCGTTGACCAAACCTTTACATGGGCACGAGGTCACCCCACAAGATGGATGGAGGCTCTCAAGCAATCCTAAGCTTCTTGCAACCAGGTGGAAGCTATAAGCACAAGATCTACTAAGTTTCTAGGCCTCAAGTAGGATTCCATATCTACGAGGATGTGGTGGATGGATTCGAAATTCCTTTGGTGGAAGTGTGGATCTAGGTCTCCTCTAGCTCTCTACAAAGTATGAGAGTGATTGGGTGGTTGGAGAGGGAGATCTAGAAGGTTGAAGCTTTCATTAATGGTTAGGAGAGAGTGTGGGAAAAGCTTAGCATTTATGAGGTAGGGGAAGGGGTATTTATAGCCCTCCCCAAAGTGGACGTTTGAGGAGTCCCCACAGCACTGGAGGCTCCGGTGTCTTCATATGTGCGCAGCCGCGCAGCCCAAATCCCTTTGCACTGGGGCCTGAGGGGCGGAGGCTCCGGTGGCTTTGGCGGAGGCTCCGCCCACCGGAGACTCCGGTGGAGCCTCCTCTCTTATCCAACAGAGCCCCATTTTGGCGGAGCCACCACCGGAGGCCAACCCCCCAGTGCGCTAATGAGGAGGGCGGAGGGTCTGGTGGTTTCACCGGAGGTTCCGCCCACCGGATGCACACTGGAGGTTCCGTTCTTATCCAACAGAGCACCATTTTGGCGGACCCTCCACCGGAGGCCAGCCCACCAGTGTGCTAGTGGAGAGGGCGGAGGCTCCAGTGGTTTCACCGGAGGCTCCGCCCACCGGATGTTCACCGGAGGGTCCGCCCTGGCCTCCGCTCGTATGCACCCGAGCGCAGTTTTGGCAGACCCCACACCAGAGCCCGCACCGGAGGCCTGCGCCTGGGCAGTGCTGGAAAAGGCTGGGCGGAGGTTCCGGTGGTTTCACCGGAGCCTCCGCTGCATGCAAAAATCACTTCCCTGCTTTTTCATTTTGAGCTCTTTTCAATCCCAATAAAATTGTAACCCATAGAGGTTGTATCTTTGATGAACCTGCGCATTTTCATGTATAACAAGTAAACGTAGACCAATAGGTATGTTGTCATTTAATTATCAAAACGGAAGATGATCTTTCATTCTCCCTCTGTTTGGAAATTGATGACAACATCCTTATTTGCATAATTAAATACACAACATGGACGAAGCTCCCCCTAAAGATATGCTCCCTTCATGTTGAGATAATTTAAACATAATGGATATATAAACATATGAATAATAGTGAGCACACAACAAGTGATAGAATGAGGATAATATGTTCACGAGCTCACAATGCATATAACGAGGTTCACAACACATAATAATTTAACCAAACGAAGTTTCCAAATATAAAGCCAACTCTCTCAAGCAAGAGGAAATAAGCAAATCGAATGAAAATGCTTGAGAGAGACCCATGCAAATGCCCGCTCCTAAATAGATATCTCTCCCTCTTTGGCATCAAGATACCAAAAGAGGGAGGAGACCGATGCTAATGACCCGAAGATCACTCGGAGGAGTTATCCATGCTCGGAGGGCGGGCGCGGCAGCGAGAGCTAGTGGATTCTTCTCCAGGCTCCTCATCAGACCACTCAATCAGATTGCCCTTGGAGTCTTTGGCTTGCCACTTTTCCGAGTCGGTGATGCTAGGTAGGACCGGGGACTCCACGGATTCTCCACCATCACGACGAAGCTGACACGCTTCCTGTGCTGCTGAGCGGTGCTTGAGCTCCCTGTCATAATGTTGCTCAATCTTTTTGTTCACTCGGAACACTTTCTTGAGGGCCCTTGCCATCCACTTGAAAGCACTGTTAGAGGGAGGAGCACGAGAGGAACCAACTGCTTCTTCCTCTTCTTCTTCATCAACAATGATATGTGGCTTGGCCTTGCCTTTTGCGAGGAGAAGGAGTGGGATGCAAGATAGGCTCAGTGTGGTCCTTGATGAGAAGTTTCTTCTCCATGTGTGGGATCCAATTAGCATCATCAATAGGTTCTTCCGAGAACTTGTCCTCCCACACATGCAAGATGATATTCATGATAAAGGGCCCAACGCAAGCATTCTTCCTTTTGACAACCACGTGCCATAGCTCATTCCACAGATAATCTTGCACATCGAGCTTCTGAGTTGAACCGGCAAGCCGCTTCTCTTGAGTGCAAAGTGTCGTGGGAAAGTCACGGCAGATGTTACCGGAGGTAACTTAGGTTGGGGTGAATCGACTCTGGTGTTTGGGAGAGGGTTTAGCTCAGATTGAACACTAGCTGGAATCATACTACTTGGCGATCTAGAGGCTCGGGCTGTAATGTCGCCGAGACTCCGATCTAGGGTTACAAAGATTTTCTCTGGTATAACTAGAATACTCGAATCCTTATGATCTCTCTTGATCTGCTCCTATGCCCTAGAAGCCGATTTATATATATTACCCGGTATCCTGGCTTTCCTTACGAGATTCATCTAGAGTCCTACTCGGGGTCTACACGTAACCCTAAATTACTCTCTGTGACCCCCAAGTCTTGGACTCCATGGTTCGTACCGTCTTTTGGGCCTTCTTGAACCTCCCTTTCCTTGAGCCGGGTTACCAGTACAACTGCTGGTCCATCTGTGACACCCGGCCCGCATCATATTACAAGGTCTCATGTAAACTCCTTCCCGCCGGGTTTTTGTCCCTCTGCATGGGCCTGCCGGGTTATCATCCCCCCAACAGTAGTCCCCAGAATAGCTTGGGCATCTTGGTTGGCGCGCTCTTCTCGTAGCTTCAAACTTTGAGCCAACCATGAAGCGCATGCTATTCCCTGCAAAACAATAAACATGTACTTATATAATGCTACGGGTTAGATGGCTTTAACTATAGCCAGGCCGGCTCTTTCGGCGGTCCATATAATAACCCTATCATCACTAAGCCGAATATCACATCTTAGATCAACTCTTCATAACGATCATTTCATAACCCGGCTTCGATACTCCTCACAAGCTAGTCCGAGTAACAATTTTGAGTCCGGCTCTTTTGGCGGTCATTTGTAACTCAGCTGCATGAAAATAACTCCCAAGATCTTATTTCCGTAATCAACGGGCCGAGCATCATATCCCGTTATTTGCTCCATTTTACAGTTGGCGTTCTAGGGTTTCCACCGCGCCTATAAATACATGGCCCGGGGAAAACCCTAATCACAAAACGCCACCCCCACTCCACTTCATCTTCAACCTCCCGGCGCGCCATCGGAGCCCAAGACCCGAGCTCGGAGCTCGAACGCCGGACCCCCCGCGCATGCCGCCGTCACCCTCGAGAACCGGCCTGCCTTTCCGCGCCTCCACGCCGCGCTCGCCGAGCTTCATCCCCGCCGCCGCTTTCCGGTAAGCTTTTCTAGATCTAAGTTTTCATTTCTAGATCTTGAGTTCGTGTTCTTCGCGTTCATCGCCTCCATCTTTTACCTACTTTGTTTTTACTTTTCGGTTTCCCCTAGGTCTTTTTCAATGGCACCTAAGGCCGTTCCCAAGTCCAAGGACAAGGCCACGGCTTTGAAGCAAAAGACGAGTCAAATTATCACTGCCAATTGTGCAAAATCAACTGTCACCCAGGCCAAGCTGGAAGAGCTGGCCGAGTCTGGGGTCCTCCCCCCTCATTCGGAGATCGCATGGAGAGCGCCCGAGGAGGAGAGCCGGCCTTCGCCTGAAGCAGGTGAAGTTGTAGTTTTCCTCAAACATGTGACCTGGGGTTTCCGTCCCCCGGGTCATCCTTTCTTCCGTGAGGTCCTCCATCACTATAAGCTCCGGGGTTTTGACATTGGCTCGAATTCGATTCTCAACATTTGCCATTTTATCGTCCTTTGCGAATCTTACCTTTGCATAGCTACCAATCTTTCTTTGTTCCTTGAGCTTTTCCAATGCAAACCTTGCCGCGAGACTACGGATGGCCCCCTCCTTGTCTGTGGAGGTGTGGCCATCCAAAGGCGCAAGAAATATCTAATGTCGACTCTCAACCTTCACTCCCACGTGAAGCACTGGCAAAAGACTTTCTTCTACTGCAAGGACACTTCTTCAGCCGGCGAGAAGCCTCTGCCGGGTTTCTCTACTGAAACTCTCTCCCTTGGCGACAATCTGAGCGCCTTTGCCTCAGAGGCCGACAGACAGGCCATCCAACCCCTCCTTCACAAATTATCCGTCCTAGCAGCCCACGGCCTTTGTGGGTTGAATTTGATCAAGACCTGGATCATCTGCTGGATCCAGCCCAATAACATTCGCAATAAGCTTCTTTGCGAATACTCGGGCCATCTGACCGACTCTCTCCGATACTCAGAGAAGTCATACCCGGTTGTCGACGTCAACGAGGCCATGAAGAATTTTCTGGCCGAGAAGGTTGACGTTATAAAGAGCATTTCTGGCCTCTCCCCCTTTACTCGCAATAACCCGGCACCACCAGTAATAACCGGCTAATCTCTTATGTTCCGACTAATTTTTCAGACACGTGTATACTAACTTTTACCTTCGCTGTTCTTACTCAGGAATCTGATGACTGGTGGAAGATTGAATCTCCTCCTCCTTCAAGAAACTCGGACGATGAAGAGCCGAGTGACAGCGAAGAAGGTGATTCTGAGTTACTGAACAAATATTTTGTCAACTTACTAGACCAAGATTCTCCTCCCACCTTTATTCCTGGCAATACGCCACAATCTCCAGCACCGGCTGACAAAGTCGGCTCTCAGTCTGAAGAGAGCGAGGCGGAGCCTGAAGCCGAGTTAGGCAAAAAGAGGAAGGCCAAGGGAGTCACATTCAAGGTATCCTATTCTTCCATAACCTCAGATCCGTACTCATGTGCTGATACGTGCAAGCTTGACAAATACCTAAGTGTTGTATTATCACAGAAAACCGCGTCTCCTCCACCCAAGCGGCGGGCAACCCAGTCTTCATCGGGTGACGATCCCCTCAATCCCGGGATATCTCAGTCGCCTGCTCGCCGAGCCGATACTCCTTTAACTTATCCTGATTGCACTCCTCAGTCGCCTGCTCGCCGAGCCGGCGATGAGCAGAAGAAAACCGCGGCCTCTGCGGCGGGCGGAGAGGATCTTTCCGCCGCCGCGAACGCTGCGGGCTCGAGCTGCGCACCTTCTCCGCCGTTTTCTCCTGAAACGGCGGAGGAGAAGATCCAGCTCCTCGGCGATGAGCTCGCCGCTGCGGAAGCCGCTGCATCCGCCGCCGCCGGAGCGGACGACGAGATGGAATCTGCAGGCAATTGGATTGCCTGCAGCATTCCGCCGGCTCTCCTTCCGAACCTGGAAAAGGAGGGCCTGGTCCTTAAAGGGAAATGGCGTCTTCCTGAGGACGAGAACGAACCAATGCCGAAAGACGGCGAAAGAGTTCTTCTCTCCTTCCATCTCCTGCGAGGTATGGGACTTCCGCCTTCCTCCTTCTTCCTCCAAATCCTCTCCCATTATAACATCCAACCCCATAACCTGCCACCCAATTCTATCCTCTACATGGCCGGCTTCCAGGCTTTGTTCGAGGGTTATTTAGGCTTAGTACCTGGGCTAGACTTTTGGACGTATTGTTTCGGGGTTAAGCGGAACTCCTCGGAGGGCGCACTCCCGACTTGCGGGACCATCTCCTTTACTCTTAGGAGATTTAGGGAAGATTGGTTCCCCAAGATCAAGACGTCGGAATCCGTCCAATTTTGGACGGGTTCCTTCTTTTACCATCCCGATGTGCCTTTCCCTACAGAGGCCATCGGGGTTCCTCCTTTCTCGAACTTTGATGCCGTTCCCCAAGACAATTGGGGAACGGAAGCCGTCCAAGTTCTGTCGCCTGATCTTCTAAGGATCAAGCGGCGCATCGCCAAGCTCACCTCCTCCAATCCACCTTTGACCGGCATGGACACGGTCTTTTGCTGGTTGAATAGACGAATTCAGCCATTGGCCAACCACGGTGGTCGCCTTCTTTGCGACTACACGGGTGTCAAGGACCCAATGCGGACAACCAACAAAGATTGGCCCGCAAAGGAGCTTCGACGGCGCATCAATCAGTTGGTCGCATCACGCAACCAATACGAAGCGAGTCGGCCAATGTATACGTCCCACAATCCGGCTCCCAAGGTATGTTTTCCGTCATTTGGGTAGAGTTTTGTCATTCTTACTCAGATTTTCTCACTCATAACTCTGATTTTTCTTTCCAACAGATTACCGAACTTCCGGAATCGGAGTTGGCCTCCGAGGCTGAGCTGGACGCACTGCGCACCGCTGCTACAGGTGGGCGCAAGCGAAAGAAAATTCCTTCCTCGAGGAAGTTATCAACCTTGACGGGGTTCCCGTCGCCACTTCCAGGTTAGTTCATCCGGGTTGTTTTGTAATTTTGTCGAAGTTTTTCTTTCGCCTTCGGAAAGTTTAACTTTTTCCGGGTTTCTGGTTTTTTAGCCTAGCTCCCTCCAACCTGAAGCCGAAGAAGCTGAAGAGACACAAGGTCTTGACCAGCCGAGGCACCCGTTCTTCTTCTTCTTCTGCCATCCCTCTGGACTCAACGTCCTCAATCGCGGAAGAGCATGCTTCCACCCCCCCACCGAACCGCTGGAGACCAGCCAGCCTGTTGTGTCGGATTCTGACACGAGGGAAAGGGCGGCTCCGGATGCGGGAAAATCTTCTCGGTCTTTCGACGAAGAGATTCCCCAATTCGACAAGGACTTCAAGCTTATCAATGACGGCCTAAGCATGGCCGGAACTCTCTTTGCGGAATACGCAAAGGAGTTCAATGAAAATTTGGCTGGTTTGCAATGAATGAGCCAGGTATGTATCTCTAGCCCCCAAGCATTAAACAAAATGCATGCTTTTTACCTTGATGCTTTATAATTATTCTTTTCCTTGCCATGTTCTAGCAAACCGCCGAAGCCATTAACGTGGCAGTTTTCAACAAGCTCTCGATCAAGAACAAAGAAGTTAGAAATCTTCTTTCCATTCTTGAGGAGAGAGAGGCGGAACTGGCGTCATCTCAGCTTGCGCTGTCGGAAACAACAGGTAAACATTTTTCCTCTGAAATTTCTGATTCAGGTATTTGTCTAAGTACTTGTTTCCGGGAGTATTATTAACTCGGGTTTTTCCTTGCTTTTCAGCTGCTTTGGCTCAGGCTAAGCAAGCAGCTGAAGATTCCGGCAATGCCGAGTATCTCCGCAAGGAGAATGTTGAGCTTCACAAGGATCTTGTGAAAGCACAACAAGATCTGGAAGCCAGCAACTTGGCCCTTGGGGTTTCTCAATCCCAGGCTTCCGCCCAAGCAGAAAAAGACCAGGCCACCATTCAACGCTTGGAAGCTGCTCTCAGCCTGCGTGAGGAGGAAAGCTCCGAAATTGACAAACTTGTTGGTAAGTTTAAGTATACATTCACCATTCAGTTTGTCTTTTTTCTCTATTTTGTTACTTAACCTTTTTGGTTGTTCTTTGCTACAAAACAGGAGATAGTTCAGATCTTTCTCGGATTGAAAGAATCCGAATTTTTGAAAAGACCTGGACTTCGATCAGGGTTGCTTGCATGCAACTGATCAACAAGTTCCTTCCCTCCAAGAATGGGGAGTTCTCGGAAGTTGAAAAACTTCCGGGTTCTATCATGGAGGTGGCGGAGTCCAGAGAAACCTTCCTTCGCTCCGCTGCACGGGGTGGTGCACGCATGGCACTTGGCTTAATGCGTATGCACTACCCTGGTGCAAAATCCTGGCGCGTGGCATCCGGTGTCCCTCAAGGATACACGGAAGCCCAACGGAATACAATCTTTGACGCAATCAAAGGCCACGCCACCCAGGTTGCTTCCATGGTGAATCTCTCCATCAATTACCCGGAGGAAGAAATTCCTGAAGCCCCCGAGGACGACAGCAGCGAGGAGGAGTCAGACGCTTGAAGGGTTTCCTTAAACCTGGATAACAAATATAGACAATAGGAGCATTACTGCACTTTTATAATGTAATTCGAATTGTAATGCTTCTATTTGTATGAATGAAAACCCCGCCTTTTGCAGCTTTAACTATGAAATTCTTTGCAAGTTTTTTAGATTTTATTATTATTCCTTTATCTTCTAAGTTCTCTGGCATACATGTTTTAACTGTCCTTAGTGTTTGAAATGGCTCAAATAGCAATATGAATCGTCATGCTGAGTAACTGGGTTTAACCAATCAGTTTAAAACTCGGAAACATGGATCATGCTAAAGGCATTTTTACTAACTAGTTCCAGTAACCCAACACATACGCAATCAGATAATGCTTAGAGAAACAAGGAATTTTTTAAATGAAACTTGGGCACGCAGGCAATTCAAGTTTCCCTTAGCCGTTAGCAGGCTGAAAAATCATTCAGTTTTTTAACGCCGAGTACGCAAGCACAATTCGGGTTAACATTGAGTAATTTGTAAGATCATTGGGAAATAGATGAGGCGGAAACATGCTTTGCACTTATATTGAATTTGTAAAACATGGATATCAAAATTCCGACAACTTTATTTCATGATCTCAAAAGATGTTTACATAGAATTGAAGTAAGTACGGAAAGGGACATAACTTGCTAAATATTCCCAGGCTTTCGCAATCCACTTGACTTTGTCGGATTTCTTCAGCAGCTTGTAGAGTGGTAAGGCTTTATCCCCCAGCCGACTAATAAATCTGCTGACGGCAGCTGCAGAACCCGTCAATCTTTGGACATCTTTGACGCACGTAGGTTTTGAGATGTTCAAGATTGCCTTGATCTTTTCCGGGTTAACTTCTATTCCTCTGTGAGAAACGATGAAACCCAGAAGTTTTCCTGAGGGAACCCCGAATACGCACTTAGATGGATTCAACTTCATCTTGTAAGTGCGCAAGTTTTCGAAAGTTTCTCGCAAATCTTCAAGGAGTGTATCTTTTTCCTTGGTTACGATAGCAATATCGTCTATGTAAACATGGACGTTTTTGCCAATCTGACTATGCAAGCAATTCTGCATGCAACGCTGGTAGGTTGCACCTGCGTTCTTCAGGCCAAACGGCATGCTTACGTAATAGTACGTCCCGTACGGGGTTATGAAAGAAGTCTTGATTCGATCTTCCTTTTTCATGTGTATTTGGTGATACCCGGAGTATGCATCCAAAAAGCACAAAAGCTCGGAGCCTGCAGTGGCGTCTATTATTTGATCGATTCGCGGTAATGCGAACCTATCTTTCGGACACAATTTGTTCAAGCCTGTGTAATCTATACACATTCTAAGAGCAGTAGTGTCTTTCTTCGGTACTAATACCGGATTTGCGGACCGGTCAGTATGGATTACTTCCTTGATGAAATCCGCTGCTAAAAGCCGGATAATTTCCTTGCCAATAGCCTTCCGTCTTCTTCCGTCAAATCGACGGAGACCTTGTTTGACGGGTTTTGATCCTGGAATAACCTTGAGTTGGTGCTCAGCAAGTTCCCTGGGTACACCTGGCATGTCAGCTGGACACCAGGCAAAAATATCCCAGTTCTCACGGAGGAACTTGATGAGCTCGCCTTCCTATTTGTCGGTCATCCCAGTCCCTACGACGACAAATTTTGTCGGATCTTTGGGATCTAGGATTACCTGTCTTGTATTCTCGGACACCTTGAAGCTATCTGTGGGCTTCCGGGTTTCTTTTCCTGCCGGCATTTCTGTCGGCGATACCTCCTTGGCTAATTCCTTCAGTTCTTCCTTTGCTATAACTCTCTGAGCGCAAAGGGCGTTTTCTTTCTCCAACTCGTTTGCCAGCTTGAAATCACCGGCTATGGTGATTACTCCTCCTTTGGGTCCTGGCATCTTCAGCTTGTTATAGATATAACAAGATCTTGCCATGAATTTGGCGAAAGCTGGTCGTCCGAGTATTGCGTGATACACGCTTTCGAACGGTACTACTTCGAAGGATACTTTTTCCTGCCGGAAGTGATCTTTATCTCCGAAGGTGACATCTAGGGAAATTTCTCCTAGGGACCGTGCTTGTCTGCCAGGAACAATGCCATGGAAGCGTATGTTGCTGTAGTTGAGCTGGGACTCGGAAATCTTCAGATGCTTCAGTGTATCCAGGTACATTATATTAATGCTGGATCCTCCATCCATCAGCACTCTTCTCAGCCTAGTGTTTTGGACAATAGGGCTTACAACAAGAGCTTGTGTGCCGGGTTCAGGGATATTCCCGGGATGATCCGACTGTTCCCAGGTTATTGGTGTGTTGGAGTACTTCAAGAATTTCGGGGTTGCCGGAACAACCGCGTTTATTTCTCGAAGCGTTCTTTTGGCCACCTTTGCTGACGGAGTTGCTAAGAAAGTTAGCATTGCTTCTCCATCAACTCTCGGAAATTTGGGTTCGCCTTTTCGCTGTTGTTCCTGGATTTTTTCGTCAGTGTCTGATTCACTGTCTTCTTTGTCAGCTTCTGGCTTTTGTTTGACGGGTTTCCTTTTGGAACCCTTCCCCTTACTTCCGGATCCTGCACTGCCTTTCATGTGCTTATTCAGCCGACATTGCGCGTTTGTATGGGTGGGTTTCCCAAATTGCGAGTGGTGGACACAGGGTTCCGACTTAATCCTCTCCAACTCTTCAGGAGTGTAATTGATTGGATCTGGGCTGCGTCCTTTCCACTTGTTCCCTTTTTCTCCTCCAAAGGCTATGTTGACTTCTTTGGGTTTTGTTGTTGTTTCTGGAGTTCCTTTTTTGTCAGAACGAGGGGTTTTCTTGGCAAGTATCAGTGATTCGATATTGCCTCCTCTTGCTCTGATGTCGTCTTCGGCTGCGGCGTGCTCATTAGCGGTTGTAAGCATGGATCCTAGATCTTTGTGCTGTTTGGAACCAACCATGAACGGTACGAGTCCGGGTTTTAGGCCATTGACGAAAGCATGCATTGCTTGTACGTCAGTTACTCCAGAGCAACTATTCTTCATTGTTGTCCATCTGGAGATGAAATCCACGTATGGTTCATCCTCAAATTGGGTGCAACGGTTCAGCTGGTTGATGCTGTTCGGGCGTTTGTACGTTCCCCGGAAATGCTGAGTGAATACTCTAGCCATATCATCCCAGCTATCGACAGTTCTTGATGGTAATCCATTGATCCAATCTCTGGCTCCGTCTAGCAACATTAGGGGAAGAAACTTGACAGCTTCCAGGTCTGTCCCATTGTTGATCTGGACGGCTGTATAGTAGTCTGAGAGCCAGGTATCCGGGTTTGTACTGCCGGTGTATTTCTGGTACGTTGGACCGACCTTGGCAAAGCAAGAATGCAGGGTTATCCTTCGAATCCTATCAGTAAAACACTTAGGACCAAAGTATAGATCATCCTTTTCTGCTCTATCAATGTGTGCAGAATATCTTCCGGCTGAATGGACAGAAGGGGTTCTGCTCCTTTCTTTTCCATTGTTGCGCGGACGTGCTTTTCCGGGGTTATTTCCATCTCTTCCGTGGTCACGCCCTTTTGGATTAGGCGGAGTTCTGCTCCTGCGCCTTTCTTTATCCTTAGGAGGTGTCCGGGATCTCTCACGTCTGTGAGGTATATCATATCTTCCGGCTTTCTCAGCTGGGTTTCTCGGAGGTGGTATTATTTTTCCGTCATTCCGGTATTTGTCTTCCCGATCGTGGGGTTTATGTCCATCTTTCGGGGGATGGGATACGGTCCTAGACACTGCATCCCGGTTGTCGGGGTTTTTCTTGTCTTTTCTCGGATCACCTTTTTTATCCTTTGAATTGTCTGAATCTCCGGGTTCTTCCGGTCCAGGTGCTCCAGCAGCGCAAGTAGCTGTTTTGCATAGGGCGGAGTTATCGTGCAGCCTCCCTGATCGCTCTTGGCCCCGCTGTTGTTGTTGCAATGCTTTTCCTAAGAAAGCATACACCCCTTGAAGTTTTTCCCCATTGGAGTACAGATCATTGTTGAGGATGGCGAACGCTGCTTCCGCGTTTTCTGCTGCGGTTTTGTATATTGGTTCGCCCCTGGCTTCTTTGCCGTTTACCTGCTTTTGCCAAGATGGGTTATGGAACCTTTCTTTTGGCGGCAGTTCCTCCGGTCTTACGGTTCCGGGTAACCTAGTAGGTTTTAACGCAGATCTATTCTTTCTCTCGTACTCCTCTATTTCTTCCTTCATGATTTTGATGTCATGCTGGGTTTGTTGGAGATGTTGCCGAGATCTGAGTAGATGTTGCTGTTGCCTTTGGAAGGCTTGTCTCCTGGCTTCCAGCATTTCAGGGGGTTCATCTGGTCCCACTGGTGTTTGCAACAGCTCTTGTTCTTCCTGCTCCGTCATTGGCGGAGCAGGGATTTCTTTGGACTTCTTCTCCGCAGGCTTTGTTCTGCTAGCATATCCTATTTCCAGGTTTTCATCAGCGAGATCAGCTGATTTTTTCTTCTGGATTTTGTATTGGAGTTTCTTAGCAGCACGGTGCTTTTTCTTGGAAGAGGGAGGTTTTTTGACAGGCTCATCTTCTGTCATCTCCTTGACATTGGGGAATACCGGAGAAGTTTCTCCGTCTTCTCTCTCTTCGCCTGGCGGAGGAGTTTTGGGGCTTTCCTGGCTGCCGGCATCCGTGACTTCAGCCGGTTTTGCCATTAGCACTTCGTGGAATCTCTCTTGAAGAGATTTTACCTTTCTTTCGAAGGCATCCTCATCTTCATCTTCGGAGTCGAATTTATCCGATCCGGTGTCCGACTCCAATCTCGCCTCAATGGCGGCTAGTACAGACTCGGCTTCCGAGTTCATCGTCATGTTGACGGATGTCGGGTCTTCCGTCTGGATGACGGGTATCGGATCTTCCGTCTCTGTGACGGGTGTATTGTTATCTTCCTTTTGCACGGGATTTCCGTCATCCGTGTTTTCGGCGACTTCAGATTGCACCATGCCGATAAAGTGTGTATCACTTCTTTGTCGGCGATTCGAGCAAAATCCGGCATCATAGTCGTCTTCGACTGGGTATAGGGCGGGTGAGAAATACTTGCTTCCACCGCAAAACCCCATTGCCTCTGCGGTTAGGCCGATAAAGATGTTAGCAGATCCAATCGGTAACACGCAGGCACTTACCAGGTGGTTTTGCGCCGGTATGTAAGATCCGTTGTCGAGGAAGCGTCCGACGTCGTTGTCGAACTCCAGGCTTCCGACAGTAATTGATCTTCCGATTCCGCCAGGTATCCCAGATCGGAACTTCACGCCTGACGTCGTCTGCCCCACGGTGGGCGCCAACTGTCGAGACATCGTAGTAGTTTTCATAGACGGGGGTGCCATGAGACTACGGTAGAGACGTGGGGTAACGGGATTGCGTGGTGGACAGTGAACACAGAATTTACCCAGGTTCGGTACGTCGCGGCAGTACGACGTGCCTACTACTGCACTTCTCACTAATCAGGGCTAAAGCCTGTAAACAGGGTTACAATGTGAGGTTTAGATCTAAGCCACTCGGCGAGGATGAGCTTCTCGGCGAGTTGGCGAAGAGCTTCTCTGTTATTCGTTATCTAATCTATTTCCCGTCCGGCTTTATATAATAGCCGGATTAGGGCTTACAGAATAGGAAACCTAGAAGACTACGGTAACTTGTAACTTGGAAAGTAAGGAATCCGTCTTCTCCTCCAAGCCAGATCACATGGGCCGTGATCCGGGTTCTTCTAGAATCCGGCTTCCGTGCGTCGGATTACTGGGCCGCCCAATGGACCTAAGCCCACTACCACTTAGGCCACCCTGGTAATCCGGCACTTTGTCTACCATCTACTATACCCCTATTTGGTATATATCCGACACATATCCTAATGCTAATGAAAATAAGTGGAAGCCTTCTAGTGAAATTTCTGAATCTAATAAATTGCTTATGGAACAAGTTGCTAGTCACAATGCTATGATACATGAGTTAAATAAGTCTATTGCATCCATTAGTAGTGATATTAAAGTATTGCAACTTCAATCTTTGAATTTAGATAAAGCATTGGCAAAATTAGCTGATAATCAAGCAAATCTATTAAGCATGTCAGCAGGAAAGCCATAAGCACAATCTAGTGAAGGAATGAATTCTATTACTATTGATGCTCCTATTATTGAAAATATTGATCATATTGCTGATAATACAAGTGAGCATGTCCCTACTAGCTTAGAAGAAACTTTGAATGAAATAGTGAAGTACCCTGAATATTTATTTCCATATATGTCTTATCTTGCTAGCAAAGATGAAATTAGTCCTCATGAATCAAGCATGCTAGCTAAATTAGAGACTAAAGTAGAGGAAATTATGATGCTTACTGAAATTAAGGATCCATTGCTTGATTTAGAAAAAAGTAGCTTGCAATAACTTATTGCTACTCTACAAAAATTTGCTAGTGATCCTATTATAAATGTTAATCAACCTGGCTTTGGATCTTATATTGCTAATCATGTCTTGCAAGAAAAAATTGCTACGTACAAGAATGAGCCCATGATCTTTACTATTAAAGGTGAGTCCGTGGAGCGCGCCCTCTGCCTTTCATCAGGCACGGAAAAAAAAATTCCACCCATGTCGAGGGAAGAAAACCGTCGCAAGGGAACCGATTCCCCACGTCTCTTCCCGCAGATCGATTCCTCCTCCGTATTGTTTGTCGATGGATCGTCGCAAGGACTGGAACCTGTATCAAACCGCACAGTCGCCCCCATCCTCTCCCTCCTTCACCTCTCGTGCGAAGCCAATAGCGGCTAGGGCTACGACACGCCCTACAACCACGCCACGCACTGTCTCCGATGCGCTTCACGGCCGTCGTCTCCGTGTCGCCATTGAGACGCCCCACACCAACGCGACCTCATCCGACGCAGCGCCGCCGCCGCACAGCCCAGTACCGTTTCCGCCTCGATTGAAGGTCGCCTACTCCATCATCATGAAGCCCTCTGCCTCAGCTGAGGCCCTCTGCCTTGCCTTGCCTTACAGGTCAAGATCTCCTTACCTTCAGTACCACGGCGTCTGCGTTCTAGGTCGCCGCTGGTGTCTCCCCACAATGAAACGCTACCCAAAACACTGGTTCGTCCCCAACAAACGCCCTAACTTCTTGCAATTCAGTTCCGTCCGCAGGTGAAGAAAATGTCATGCACAGACCTGCGAGAGACCCACTTCAGCCACAAAAGGGGCCAGGCATGTCTCGAATTACTCATTGTGATCTCTCAAATTACTCATTGTGAATCAGCTACACACACATTTCTATGAGTTATGCCTAGGATCGTTGGGCGACACCTATGCCAATTTCCTTTGGATGAATTCTGCTTGCAATCATTGTTTTGTTGTGGTGTTAGATATTATTGTGTTTTTCAGGGAAGATATAATTGTTTGTGCGTGTGAGTAGCTTGCTGATCTGTGGGTGAAGTTGTCTGAAATTTATTTTCAGTCCTGCATCCTCTCCATTGATTTGGTACTTGCGGTGGTGTTTGGTTCATTTAGTCCTGCATCCATTGTAGTTGACACTTTGTTGATTGATGTATTATTATGTAATTGATTCATTGGTACAGTTGGTGTAGCTCGCAATTGAACATCGCAACCAACGTTCTGATGCGTTTGCTTAGTTCCGATACTACAGATCAGTGCAACAACATGAATGCTATTTTTCTTTGGCATATGATAGGTTAGGCTTTGATTTATGTTCATGCTGGATGCCCACAAATTTTAGAGTTAAGGTAGATTTTACACATCGATATGCATGCATGCACGGTTGATTTAATCTGAATTAAGATAATAGGAGTTTCTTTTGTCGAGCGAGATAGGGTCGTGTAAGCTGGTAATTTTCGCAGAAGCTAAATCACCCTTAGCTCCTTCTTATGAAGCTTTGTTATAGAGATTTTTCACTATCAGTTTACAGACTGCAGACCTTGATGGTGTCGAGCTTGACGACTCATTCGTCACCGTTGGCTCCTACCTATATATGCATCGTCAATTTATAAAGAGCAGTGATTTCAGTGTTGTGCAAAGTTTCGAAGAAGTGATCAGTGACTTTATGAGGGTAAAACCACTAACTGTAAAAACAGTAAAAAGGCAATATTTTCGTTTGTACAATATATAAGAGTGGATATTAGGAATTTGGGATGTTGGTCAGAATCGGAATTCTCTGTAACTACTCCAGCATGACACATATCCTTGAAATGTCTGTTACCGTAGATTATTAATGTAGAAGATTTAGCTAGAAAATCCTGTAGTGTGATAACGAGAGTTTGCAGATCAGTAGAGATAGTATGACAGTCAAGCTCAGTTGCTATGTACATCTTTGACCTTGCACCATTGATTCATTTGCAACTTCTATGTGAATTGTGTAAAACAGTAATACCTCTTATTGATGGCTTATGATCTTCGATTGCCATTCATGATTGGATATTTATTTTCTCAGTCAACCGTTGCAAATTTACATGGCCATGTTGGACAAGTTTCTGCCATATCCTTCCCAAAAGAAAAGTTATTTTCTCGCGATATGCTCCTTTTATTTTCCTGTAGAACTGTATTCCGTGAATTTCATTTTCCAGATTTTTTAACAACAACTTAACATGCATACAAATCTGATAAATAGCTTTGTTATAGTGATTTTTTCACTACCACTTTACAGACTTCAGACATCAACAGTGTCAAGCTTAACGTCTCATTCCTCATAGCGGGTGAAATTGATGCATTCTGCATGCCAGGGTCTCGATCTTTAATGTTAATTGATTTTTTCTTTGTCCTATCACACAAAATCCTGGTATGATGAACATATGATTAAATAAAGACTTGCAATATTGTTTTTCTTCACTCTAGATTGGCATGAGTAGTGAATTTCCCCAAAATACTTTAACTTTTGAGGTTACTTATTGCCGTCACCATTTGACTGATCGAGTCGGAAAGAAACATATGTAACTGATGCACAAAACACATTCTAACTGACATCAGGATGGCATGATTTCTTCTTATCTTTGTGGCGCTCAACATTTTTTTTCCCTTTAAACTTTTAATTTGATAATTGTGTGCTATAGCTCGAGGATAACTGTACTGGTCGTGTAGAACTCCTTATATGGTCTGTATACAAAGACATACTTTTTATTGATTACATACTATTTTTACTCAGCGATTTCTACTCTCCATTCTCTGTCAAACTATTGAAGGAGGAAAAGTAGTTCATTGATGATTGAATTTTCCTTCTATATGTAATTGGATGCACAATCATTTAACGGAGAAGGTCCTTGTCAGTCCAGTTAGAGTATACAGAGGTTGTTTGTGTCACACTTCAACAGTTTGATGCTAATTAAGTGTCAAAGTTTAGCTTGTTACATTAGTCTTTGCTCAGGCTTTGTGATTGGTGGCTAAATGAGCACAATGACTTCGAGTGTTCAATCAAAACAACTTTAGTCTTTGCTCAGGCTTTGCGATTTGGTGGCTAAATGAGCACAATGACTTCCAGTGTTCATTCAAAACAACTTGCCAGCTGCCTAAGGAATTGAAAGAATATCAATAGGGTGATGTGTATCGGAGACATCTGCTACGCCAGCGGGTTGGGATCAGTTCACTTCACAAGTTGGACAATTTTCCTCTACTGTAGGTTGTAAGGTACTTCTTCTTGATTAATACAGTATAAAATGAACTAATGGATTTTTCTGACGATATTGGTTTGTGTTTGCGGCGGTGACCACGAAACATATGATCCTAGATTAGTATCCTTCTAGCTCTGAGAAAATACAGAATATTTGCACAGCGAAGATGTCGAACCGGTGAACCAGCATGTAGTGACGTAGTGGTAAGCGGCAACGGGCGAGCCTGGTGAAGTACATGATGGCGGCGAGGGCGTCATGGAGCCACACACAAGACCTGGACAGAGGGTTCGCGAAGCGCATGGCATTCGACCACACAACACTAATTGAGAATAACAGGAGCAGGGATGGCTGCATGTGTGACAACTTATTCCTCTCAGGTTACTAACACGATGTCCTTGACTGCCTCGTCGGCAACTACCCGAGTACCAACATGGCGTCTTAACTCGAGTTCCAACCTCCAAGTCGATTTGCTGTTGCTGGATGGATTTAATTTTCTTTTTGTACTTTTGGTAGATACGATATGTTCCAGAGGAATCCATGCAAGTATTTTTTTGATGCAGTTTTTTCAGGGTATTTTTTGCATTCGGGTCGTGTCAAAATGAACAAAAGTAGAGAGCTAGAGAAAAAACAGTGTTGCACAGTTTGTAAGCCTTTGAAACCGCATCCAAATTCCAACCATCTCATCCTCACTTCATTCTATGTATAACCTATTGGCTAGCAACTATATTTTGCTACAATTGCAAAATTTTGTGTCTGCGATTTTAAGCACTACCGACTGCTTCTGGAGCAAACATTCTTCTACACCAGTGGTACTATAAAACAGCCAACTAATTGCTGATGTTGTTTTAGAAATGGTCCATGAATTAGTAACTAGAAATTATTAGTAGGTACCTAGACGGCCATGCATTTCTTTGGTTTTTTGAGAAAAAAAACTTATTAATAATTGTATCTCCATGTTCTCTTATATTTTATTATATTCAAAATTCTTTACCTTTAAGAGCAAGTGCATGACATTGTACCAGTTTTATTTGTTTGTTGCAAGTTTCAATTTTTGCACTTCCATTTTGTTCGTCACCGCTCTCTAATTGTATTATATCGCGACAAACACCTTATACTACATTTAAAAATGTAGTAGAATTTTTTTATAATATTGTGTGTGCTATTCTATACACATGCAATTTTATGTGTATTATATTTACATGTGCAGATTTTTTAGAAAATCGTGGCAGCGCACGGGCATTCAACTAGTACCTCCTAAGCTTGGGGATACATGGATCCCCAAGGTGCTAGTTTCAATTGGAAAATAAATTCACCATGCTATGTTAGATCTAGGTTCTAGTGTATCGGTACTCTCTAAAGAATTATATAAATTGCTAGAACTAGAAAATTTAGAAAAGTGCTCAAGTGAATTTGTCCTTGCTGATAACTCTACTAAACATGCTGTAGGACAAGTAAAAGATGTTATTATTGAATTGCACATGACTTTCGTACCCGTTGATTTCATTATTATGGATATGGGGGATAAATCCCCTAGTCCTATTATTTTGGGTAGACCTTTTCTTCGTACTACAGGTGCAATCATAGACTCCAAGGAAGGGAATGTCAAGTTTCAGTTTCCTCACAAGAAAATCATGGAGCACTTCCCAAGGAAGAGGGGCACGCTGAAGAACAAGCTCCCTCATGAGCTTTATCCCTCTTGATTATCAAGTAAGTAAAGCCTAGCTATATGGCTATAAAGAAAGCGCTTTACGGGAGGCAACCTGGTTGTTTTTGTTTGGATTTTCCTAGTGTCCTATTGCTGTCTCAAGATATTAGTTTTTTTTAATTCTTGAGTTTTCAATAAAGAGGTCAAACCCATTTGGACTTATAAGTTGCTATCCTAGTGCATGAAATTTCTATTTCAGCACGAGTCTGCTCACCGTATGATTTTACGTTTTTTAATGGTATGTCGGATTGAGCTAATTTTTTAGTATGTTCTGCAACTTTTTGTCCTCTGTAAGCAAAAAAATTGGCTTAATTTTTTTACGAGTCAAGATTAGGGAAAAACGTTCGTTTTGCTGCTGCTGCTTTTCTGGACAGATTCTGCCTTCTTTTGTTTTATGCACTCTTTGGGCTTGAGAATCGAATTTCCATGATTGTTTCAAGCAAGAGAGTGAACATACAACATAACGAAACATATTGTCTATCTACTGGAGCATTTGATTTGGTATTTTGCACAACAAGCATGTGATTTGTTTATCCTTGCTGATCTCACCCCACAGAAAAAGAATGGGAGAAACATGTTTTGTGAAGTTTTTTCACAGGGAATAGAGGAGCTGCGCCTCAAGACATCCAAGAATGGTGAAAGACATAAGCTTGGGGATGTGATTCACACCCCACTGGAGCTACACTCTTTTGGTTAGCACACGTCTAATTTCTGTTTTTCTAAGCAAAGCATTTATCGTAGAGACTTGAAGCGTCTAGTTTTTGTTTTTATTTTTGTTTTGATAAGACCACCACCATCATTTTATATGAGATTGAGCTACTGAAGTTTGGGGTTGGAATGTATTGGATGCTAGTATTATGACTTGGAATAGGGATGCTATGGTTGATTTGAAGAGCTACATATGTTTGCATGATTTATAGGCTTTTTATGTGTAGAAATTTGCAATAATGTTGTGTTGAGCTATCTCTTATTCATGTCCTTGATGTTAATTGCTGGTTTATTTAGTTTGTCATGAAATGAGTAGTTCTATGGACATATGCATGCATAGTAGCTGGTCAACTATCTCCCTCTTGCTAGCCCAAAAATTTAAAAATTCCAACAAGTAAAAACTTGTTTCCAACACTCCTTAGCCAAGTATTTCCAGTGAGTCCACCATATCTTCCCATTAGCTTCATTGCTATTTCGAGTATGTTCACCATGTTATTGTGTTATTTATGTTCTAAATTAAGATATTCACTTTATTAATTGTCATGGGTTGAACTTGCGATAGAACTCTCACGAACTTTTGAAGGCACACTTTACTTTTTATGCATCTAATAAACATGACCCAATAATGGGAGCCACAAGTTTTGCGTTTGACAAGTGTGTGGTTGGGAGCTAGCTATAAACGTGTATCACTGGAAAGCTTTCAACATTGCACAATTTTTTTTACATTTGGTTGATATCATGTACTTTTGTTTTTGGACTTCTGCCATGCCGAAATGAAATAGAGGAATAGTAAGTTTTGATGAGTAAGTATCTATATGACTAGAGAAACACATTGTGCCGCTAACCCAAGCCATGCTTTATCATGGTGGAAATTTACTTACAGCTTGAGTGACTCTACAACACATCCTATAATAAAATAAGAATCTATGCATAATAGTGAATGAAAATAAAAAGGATGGTGAGTCTACTCCGTTTGTTCATCTTGTCATTGTAACATGGGCTTGTTTCCATGTCATGGAGCAAGAGGTACCTCTTTGCGGTTCTCTATGATGTCATTAATATTTATTATGATTGTACAAAGCTTATTAGGAATCTTAAGTTGAGTAATCATGGAGTAGGTTTTCACACTCACGGGGCATGAGGCTTTCAACCACCTTGTCATTCTCATTACTTCAATACTCACAATTTTAAGATGCTAGTGATAAAGGGGCAATGAGAGTCCTAGATCAATGGATACCACATTTCAATTAGTAATTTTAGTTGAATAATTTAGAGGCTAAATAAGACTTGATCATGTTTTACCTCTACTCAATTTTCTCCAAAGTGTCCACCATATTTTCTATTCTCCATTATGCTATTCTTTGACCAATATAGGATTTTATTTTTCATTTTGTGTATGCATTTGGTCCATAGTGCTTTTATTTCATTATACACTTTGTGAACTTTCATGAAGCATCTTTGCTTGCATATTTGATATTTCTTACAACATGAATTGTATATTGGTACTCATTTCTAGTATTAATCATTTGATTATATGTAGCATGAATAATCCTCCTTGATATCCCATGATTGTTTCAATATGTAAAACCCATCTTAGTTTTATCACCTTCATACTCGAGGACGAGCACGGGTTAAGCTTGGGGATGTTGATGCATGTAAAATGCATAGATGAATTTTGCATATTTTCACATGGTTTTCTATTACATATTGCATCATATAAGGGTACAATTCAATGTTTTATAGTATTTTGGGGTTAAATTACAAAGTCCCCCAACTTTTATGGAATTAATCCTGCCTGTCAGAAACCCCGTTTTCTATATTTTTGAGGTTTCAGGGGGCAAACTTCTGCGAAATCACTTGAAAATCTGCGGGGGTCATTTTTTTGAAGGAGAAGACTTGCGGGCAAAGGATCCACGAGAATTGGGCAAGGAGGCCCAAAAGAGGACCCTCCACGCGGCCAGATTCCTTGGCCGCGTGAGAGGCCCCCTTTTGGCCCCTGTGGCCCCAATTCCTTCCATCTTCGACTTACCGACTCCGTTTTGACCTAAAACCGACTATAAAAAGGGTCCCCCGTACCCTTACGGAGAGGAGCGCCGCCGAAACACCGAAACAGAGACCTGGAGTTCCAGATTGGAGGGAGAAAACTCCGGCGGGGCGCCGCCGGTGTGATCTCCTAGCCCTCCAACGTCATCTCCATCGACATCTCCATGAAGAGGGAGTAGTCCACCCCAGGGCTATGGGTTTGTGGAAGTAGCGCTTGTATCTCTCTCTCTATGTGCTTCACTAATTAGATCCGTATGAGCTGCCTCACATGATTACGGGCACCGTTGTAATTCCTATGTGGTGGATCTTTTCTACGAGTTATTGAATCTGAGATTGCAATTGTTTCTCTTGAGTTATTTGAGTAGATGTATCTTATGTACCCCGTTCTTATTTGCTATCTTTGATCAATCTAGTTCTTGAGAGCGTGTGTGGGGTGATGGGTGCATTAGTTGGAGTAACGGGGGGTGGCTAGTGCTGTGAAAGTGACAGAAGTTCAGAGATCCACTTAGGTTTTGTTAAACCTTTCTTAGTTACCTCACTAGGGATAAAAAGGAGTACCTTGTTACCGGGGATTTGAAGTGATACTAATCAATCTCCATGACTAGATCTAGCAAGTTCTTACTTCAACTTCATGTCACATTGCTTAAAGCTATACTCTGGTTTTTCCTTAATTATCGAGGTGTTATGATTTATTTCGCATCTTGGTGGAGTATAAGAGGGATCAATATGACCGTAGAGATCTCTATGCTAGGACGTGATGCCCATATGAAAGTACTCAATGTTAAACATGTTATTGTAATCTCACATGTCATTCTTTATGTCCACCATCTACCACTTTATTTGAGAGAATGCAAGTGTGAAACCATGAACCCAGGTCCTATTTTAAATATAAGAAAACACTCTAGTTACTTTGCTGCAATTTACTTTACTTGCACTTTACTTTACTTGCATCTCCAATTCGAATTTACATTATCTCCATCACCACTTGCATCACAAAAATACAAAAACAATCCATTGCATATTTATTTTCTCATTTGCATTTAGTAGTAGATTTAATTATTGCACATTTACTTTCAGTTTTGCATTGCAATTTAGAAGTCTCACACCTTGTGCTTGACAACCATTTGGTGAGGTTGAGGGCACAAAACTCTCTATTTGTTTGCAGGATCCTGGAGGAAGCTTGGAAGACAACTGCTGAAATACTGGCTCCCCAAGAGTTCGATATAAACCCTCGAGTCACCCTCGTGGGGAAGAAGGCTTGCCACTAGCTACACACTCTGCACTTGGAGTCTCAACCTAGACATTAGGGGCCAACATGGGGGCCGACATACATAAGAACAAAGCCTCCCTACTTGGCCAGAATCAGACGTTGGATTTGGCTGCTGACATCGGGGTCCTTAGCACAGAGGAGTGGGTTCAACGCTATGTCCTTGAGGCATCACTCATGGAGATCTACAAGGGGGAGGAGGTGCCCTGGCGACAGAGTAGTCGCAAAAATTGGATTCCCACGGGAGACTCCAATACTGCCTACTTCCATGCCTACGCTAATGGGTGGCGCCGGAGGTGCTCTTGAACGGATAGTATGGGAACCTAGAGGGGGTGAATAGGTGCTACGACCAATTTTATTTTTTCTTCAAGATTAGGCCCGACATAAAGGTAAATTATCTAGATAATGCAACTACGGTGAATTTACCTATATGACAAGAATAACAACAAATACAATACAAGCACAAGTAAATGGGAAGAGAACGAGGTAACCGATATGAAGCACGCGGAGACACGATGTAATATTGAGTTACTCCTTGTTAAGTGAGTACGTGTCGTTGGAGGGGTGTGAGCTTCACCACAAAGGCCTACTCAACGCCACAAAGTCCTCACCTTATTCTCCGATGAACCCCGCCACAAAGGCCTAGTTCACCTTCCACTATTGATCCCCTTTGAGGCGGGAATCGAATCCTTTACAAACAATGTTGGGGCACACACCCACAACCAAATTGGGGGCTCCCAACACCAAGAATCACCAAGTGTAGCAAGAGATCTAGGTTTTCCACAAATGGAAACCCTAGACTCAAATCCCTCAAGTGAATGAGGGGGAAATGAAGAACGGCTCGGTGAATATGTAGATCGGGGCCTTCTCCTTCAATCCTCCGAAGATCAACAAGTTTGGGTGGAGGAATTGGGAGTAATTGGGGATTTGGTGAGCTCAATCAATGGTATTAAATGCAATGGACGAACTAGAGCTCAAAGAGGAAGAAGAGGGGTATTTATACCCCCTCCCCAAATAGAGTCGTTTGAGCAGGGAAAGGGAACCGGAATATCCGGTTCAAACTTTAACCGGAATATCCGGTTGGCTTCAATTCTTAATACCTAGATATCGACCCCGTTGACTTCTACCAGAATACTCGATTGGATCGAATAATCCGGTTTGAAATATACGGCTCGTTTATGTCCCAAACAGGCTCCAGAACCGTATATTCCGGTTGGTATGGAATAATCCGATTGACTTTTGCGTCTTCAACTTCTAGTCCTTAGCCATTTTGAGTCCAAACTTCCACAACCGGAATAATCCGGTTGGAAATTTCCGGCTCATCTCTGTCTCAAACTGGTCTAGGATATTCCTAACCGGAAATTCTAGTTTCTGTGGAATAACCCGGTTAGAAATATCCGGTTCCTCTCTGTCCTAAATCTCGGTGATCTATCTTCACCGATCTTTTGGTGATCGATGCGGATGTTAAAGATAAACATGCACACTCAACACCGTGATAAATAATGTACTTAGTATTGTTAACTAACACACAAAACCAACAGGAAAACTAAATGCACTTTCAATCTCCCCCTTTTTGGTGTTAGATGACAATACTAAGATTTGCAATAAAAAACGATAAGGTCATGTTTGCACAAAAATGGAAATTTCTCCCCCTACACATATGCATATCTTTTGTTTGCCTAAAATGCAAAATGCAATATCCATGAGGAGAGTAATTTCCAACAAGTAATACAAACATGATAAAGAAAACAACACAATCAATATGTTGATGAAGTTGAAAGAGATACATTGTGCATAGAGATAGTAGCAATTATACCCAAGCATAATAATAGATAATCCTCAACATAGAGCATAGATAATCATAGATAATCCAAGATAACCATATTCTCACAACACATAGTTCACAGGAGATAAAAAGAAAATAGTTCACGAAACATAACTAAATGGACACAAGCTTTCAATAAATGATAAAAGCATATGCTTGTGCCCAAACCCATGCAAATCCCGTAGGACTAGGAGTACTTCTCCCCCTTTGGCATCGAGACACCAAAAAGGAGATAGGTAGTTGTGCTAACGTCCCACAGACAATGTCGGATATATACCGAATAGGGGTATAGAAGATGGTAGACAAAAGTGCCGGACTACCAGGGTGGCCCAAGCGGTAGTGGGCTTAGGTCCATTGGGCGGCCCAGTAGGCCGACGCGCAGAAGCCGGATTCTAGAAGAACCCGGATCACGGCCCGCGTGATCTGGCTTGGAGGAGAAGACGGATTCTTTACCGTCCAAGTTACAAGTTAAACGTAGTCTTCTAGGTTTCCTAATCTGTAAGCCCTAGTCCGGCTATTATATAAAGCCGGACAGAGGATAGATTTAAAAAAGGTTCTAAGTTGAATAAGCTCTAAGTTCTAGGTTATCTCGCCGAGAAGCTGATCCTCGCCGAGTAAAGCTAGATCTATTCCCTCACACTGTAAACCCAGAATTACGGGCTTTAGTCCCTTATAGTGAGAAAGGCAGGAGTAGGTACGCCGTACTGTCGCGACGTACCGAACCTGGGTAAAATCCCGTGTTCTGTGTTGCTACGCCGTTCCGTTACCCCACGTCTCTACCGTAGTCTCATGGCACCCCAGTCTATGAAAACTACTACGATGTCTCGACAGTTGGCGCCCACCGTGGGGCCGACGACGTCAGGCGTGAAGTTCCGATCTGGGATATTAGGCGGAATCGGAAGATCGATCACTGTCGGAAGCTTGGAATTCGACAACGACGTCGGGCGCTTCCTCGACAACGGATCCTACATCCCGGCGCAAAACCATCTGGTAAGTGCCTGCGTTTTACCGATTGGATCTGCAAATATCTTTATCGGATTAACCGCGGAAGCAATGGGGTTTTGCGGTGAAAGCAATCATCTCCCACCCGCCCTATACCCAGTCGAAGACGACTATGATGCCGGATTTTGCTCAGATCGCCGACAAAACAGTGATACCCACTTTATCGGCATGGTGCAATCCGAGATCGCCGAAAACACGGATGACGGAAATCCCGTGCAAGAGGCAGACAACAATACACCCGTCTCAGAGACGGAAGAACCAATACCCGTCACAGAGACGGAAGATCCGACATCTGTCAACCAGACGATGAACTCGGAAACAGAGTCCGTGCTTGCCGCCATTGAGGCGAGATTGGAGTCGGAAACCGGATCGGATAACTTCTCCGAAGACGAAGATGACGATGCCTTCGTACGAAAAGTTAAATCCTTCCAAGAGGGATTCCATGAAGTGCTAATGGCAAAACCAGCCGATACAACGGGTGCCGATAGCCAGGAAAGCCCTAAAACCCCTCCGCCAGCTGAGGAGAGGGAAGACGGAGAAACTTCTCCGATATTTCCTAATGTCAAGGAGATGACAGAGGATGAACCTGTCAAAAAACCTCCATCTTCCAAGAAAAAGCACCGTGCCTCTAAAAAACTCCAGTACAAACTCCGGAAGAAAAAGTCAGCTGATCTCGCTGATGAAAACCTGGAAGTTGGAGATATTAGTGGCACAAAGCCTACGGAAAAGAAATCTAAGGAAATCACTGCTCCGCCAATGACAGAACTGGAAGAGCAAGAACTATTACAAACTCCAGTGGGACCCAATGAACCCCCTGAGATGCTGGAAGCCAGGAGACAAGCTTTCCAACGGCAACAGCAACAACTGCTTAGATCTCGGCAACACCTCCAACAAACCCATAATGACATCAAAATTATGAAGGAAGAAATTGAGGAGTACGAGAGAAAGCACAGATCTGTCTTAAAACCTACAAGGTTACCCGGAATTACAAAACCGGAAGAACTGCCGCCGAAAGAAAGGTTCTATAACCCATCTTGGCAAAAGCAGTTAAACGGCAAAGATGCTAAGGGCGAGCCAATATACAAAACCGCAGCTGAAAATGCGGAAGCAGCGTTCGCCATCTTGAACAATGATCTGTATTCTAACGGGGAAAAACTCCAAGGGGTGTATGCTTTCCTAGGAAAAGCATTACAGCAGCAACAGCAAGGACAAGAGCGATCAGGGAGGCTGCATGACAATTCCGCCCTCTGCAAAACTGTTACTTGCGCTGCTGGAGCACCTGGACCGGAAGAACCCGGAAATTCGGATAAAAAAGAGGATCCGAGAAAAGACAAGAAAAACCCCGACAACCGGGACGCAGCGTCTAGAACCGGACCTCATCTCCCGAAAGATGGATATAAACCACACGATCGGGAAGACAAACACCGGAACGACGGCAAAATAATGCCACCTCCGAGAAACCCAGCTGAGAAAGCTGGAAGATACGATACACCTCACAGGCGTGAAAGATCTCGGACACCGCCCAAAGATAAGGAAAGGTACAGGAGCAGGACTCCACCTAATCCCAGAGGGCGTGACAACGGAAGAGATAGAGATAACCTCGGAAAAACGCGTCCGCGTAACAATGGAAAAGAAAGGAGTAGATCCCCTTCTGTCCATTCAGCCGGGAGATATTCTGCGCATATTGACAGAGCAGAAAAGGATGATCTATACTTTGGTCCTAAGTGTTTCACTGACAGGATCCGAAGGATAACCCTGCATTCTGGCTTTGCCAAAGTTGGTCCAACCTACCAAAAATATACCGGCAGTACAAACCCGGATACCTGGCTTTCAGACTATTACACAGCCGTCCAGATCAACAACGGGACAGACCTGGAAGCTGTCAAGTTTCTTCCCCTAATGTTGCTAGACGGAGCCAGAGATTGGATTAATGGTTTACCGTCAAGAACTGTCGACAGTTGGGATGATATGGCGAGAGTATTTACTCAGCATTTTCGAGGAACATACAAACGCCCAAATAGCATCAACCAGCTGAACCGTTGCACCCAATTTGAAGACGAACCATACGTGGATTTCATCTCCAGATGGACTGCAATGAAGAATAGTTGCTCTGGGGTAACTGACGTACAAGCAATGCATGCTTTCGTCAACGGCCTAAAACCCGGACTTGTACCGTTCATGGTTGGTTCTAAAAAGCACAAAGATCTCGGATCTATGCTTACAACCGCTAATGAGCATGCTGCAGCCGAAGACGATATCAGAGCAAGAGGAGGCAATATTGAGTCACTGATACTGGCCAAGAAAACACCTCGTTCTGATAAAAAAGGAACCCCGGAGTCAACAACAAAGCCCAAGGAGGTCAACTTAGCCTTTGGAGGAGAAAAAGGGAACAAGTGGAAAGGCCGCAGTCCGGATCCCATCAATTACACTCCTGAAGAATGGGAGAGAATTAAGTCGGAACCCTGCGTCCACCACTCCCAATTTGGCAAACCTACCCATACAAACGCGCAATGCCGGCTAAATAAGCATATGAAAGGCAATGCAGGATCCGGGAATAAGGGGAAGGGTTCCAAGAGGAAGCCCGCCAGACAAAAGCCAGAAGCTGACAAAGAAGACAGTGAATCGGACACTGATAACAAAATCCAGGAACAACAGCGGCAAGGCGAACCCAAATTTCCGAGAGTCGATGGAGAAGCAATGTTAACTTTCCTAGCAACTCCATCAGCAAAGGTGGCCAAAAGAACACTCCGGGAGATAAACGCAGTCATTCCTGCAACCCCGAAATTCTTGAAGTACTCCAATACACCAATAGTCTGGGATCAGTCTGATCATCCTGGAAATATCCCGGAACCCGGCACACAAGCTCTTGTCGTAAGCCCTATTGTTCAAAACACTAGGCTAAGAAGAGTGCTGATGGACGGAGGATCCAGCATCAACATAATGTACCTGGATACACTGAAACACTTGAAGATATCCGAGTCCCAGCTCAATTACAGCAATATACGCTTCCATGGCATTGTTCCTGGCGGGCAAGCACGCTCCCTAGGAGAAATTTCCCTAGATGTCACCTTCGGAGATAAAGATCACTTCCGTCAGGAAAAAGTATCCTTCGAAGTTGTGCCGTTCAAGAGCGTGTATCACGCAATACTCGGACGTCCGGCTTTCGCCAAGTTTATGGCAAGATCTTGCTATATCTACAACAAGCTGAAGATGCCAGGACCCAAGGGAGGAGTAATCACCATTGCCGGTGATTTCAAGCTGGCAAACGAGTTGGAGAAGCAAAACGCCCTTTGCGCTCAAAGAGTTATAGCTCAGGAAGAACTGAAGGAGTTAGCCAAGGAGGTATCGCCGAAAGAAATGCCGGCAGGAAAAGAAACCCGGAAGCCAACTGATAGCTTCAAGGCATCCGAGAATACAAGACAGGTAATCCTAGATCCCAAAGATCCAACAAAATTCGTCGTTGTAGGGACTGGGATGACCGACAAATAGGAAGGCGAGCTCATCAAGTTCCTCCGTGAGAACTGGGATATTTTTGCCTGGTGTCCAGCTGACATGCCAGGCGTACCCAGGGAACTTGCTGAGCACCAACTCAAGGTTATTCCTGGATCAAAACCCGTCAAACAGGGTCTCCGTCGATTTGACGGAAGAAGACGGAAGGCTATTGGCAAGGAAATTATCCGGCTTTTAGCAGCGGATTTCATCAAGGAGGTAATCCATACTGACTGGTCCGCAAATCCGGTATTAGTACCGAAGAAAGACACAACTGCACTCAGAATGTGTATAGATTACACAGGATTGAACAAGTTATGTCCGAAAGATAGGTTTGCGCTGCCGCGAATCGATCAAATAATAGACGCCACTGCAGGCTCTGAACTTTTATGCTTTTTGGATGCATACTCCGGGTACCACCAAATACGCATGAAAAAGGAGGATCAAATCAAGACTTCTTTTATAACCCCGTACGGGACGTATTACTACGTAACCATGCCTTTTGGCCTGAAGAACGCAGGTGCAACATACCAGCGTTGCATGCAACGTTGTTTGCATAGTCAGATTGGAAAAAACGTCCATGTTTACGTGGACGATATTGCTGTCGTAACCAAGGAAAAAGATACACTCCTTGAGGATTTGCGAGAAACCTTCGAAAATTTGCGCACTTACAAGATGAAGTTGAATCCATCTAAGTGCGTATTCGGGGTTCCCTCAGGAAAACTTCTAGGTTTCATCGTTTCTCACAGAGGAATAGAAGTGAACCCGGAAAAGATCAAGGCAATCTTGAATATCTCAAAGCCTACATGTGTAAAAGATGTCCAAAGATTGACGGGTTCCGCTGCAGCCGTCAGCAGATTCATTAGTCGGCTGGGGGATAAAGCCTTGCCACTATACAAACTGTTAAAGAAATCCGACAAGTTTGAGTGGACAGAAGAGGCCGACGCAGCGTTAACCCAGTTAAAAGAAACCTTGATGAACGCCCCCATCTTGGCATCTCCCAAAGATGAAGAACCCATGTTGTTATACCTCACGGCTACTAGTCGGGTTATCAGTGCGGTAATCGTTGTGGAACGGGCAAAAGAAGAGCAAAGCATACCAGATCAACATCCGGTATACTACATAAGCGAAGTTTTTTCCGAATCCAAACAAAGATACCCGCACTATCAGAAACTGGCATATGGCGTATTTTTCGCATCCAGAAAGCTGCGCCATTACTTCCAAGGACATTCCATAACAGTGGTATGTAAAGCACCACTAGGAGATATTATAAACAATGCGGAGGCAACCGGCCGAGTAGCTAAATGGGGCATCGAGCTGGCAGCCTTCGACATTAAGTATCAGCCAAGAACGGCAATAAAATCCCAGGTTTTGGCAGATTTCGTCGCCGACTGGACAGAAGCAATGGAAAATACACCGATGCCAGAGTCCGAGTACTGGATCATGCACTTTGACGGATCTAAGATGAAAGAAGGAGCTGGAGCCGGCGTAGTCCTAAAATCTCCCAAGGGAGACACAATGGAGTACGTATTGCAAATACACTTCAACGCCAGTAATAACGTGGCAGAATACGAAGCTTTGCTTCATGGCTTGCATATTGCAAAAGAAATAGGGGTAAAGCGCATCTTGTGTTACGGAGACTCGGATTTGGTACAGCATCAGCTCAACCAAACCTGGGACGCGAAAAGCCCCATAATGGCCGAATATCGGAGAACGGTGGATGAGTTTGCCATCTGTTTCTTCGGGTTCGAAGTCCTTCACATAAAAAGGGAGGAAAACTGGAACGCGGATGCGTTAGCCCGCATGGGATCAGAGAGAGTAACAACTTTACCACCAGGGGTATTCGTCCAGCATTTGCATGAACCATCCATCAAAGGTGGAGACGTCGATTACCCTTTAGCATCTGAAACAATTGAAGTCATGTTCGTCAAACCGGATTGGACAATTCCGTACCTAAACTTCTTAGTCAATCAGGAGTACCCGGAAGGAGCAGATGAAGTCCTGCAAAGGCAAATACAACGTCGATGCAAAGGATATGTAGTAATCAACGATCACTTATACAAACGCAGTGCTTCTGGAGTTTTTCTGCGGTGTATTTCACCAGAGGAAGGAAGAGAAATACTGCAAGAAATCCATGCCGGCGATTGCGGACATCATGCTCAATCAAAAAGCATAGTCAAAAAAGCATTCCGCGCAGGGTTTTTCTGGCTAACAGCCAAGACAGACGCCGAACGCATAGTAAATACATGCGAAGGATGTCAATATTATGCTAAGCAGACCAATTTGCCGGCCCAAGCATTAAAAACTATCCCTATCACTTGGCCGTTTGCGGTCTGGGGGCTAGACATGATGGGACCGTTCAAAACTGCAAGAGGTGGACTTACACATCTACTTGTAGCAGTAGATAAGTACACAAAATGGGTGGAGGCTAAACCCATCAAAAAGCTGGATGGCGTAACTGCCAGAAATTTCATTATTGATTTAGTAATGAGGTATGGCGTCCCACACAGCATAATAACTGATAACGGGACAAATTTCTCCATTGAGGAGTTGGCAAAATACTGCCAACAAACGGGAATTCGCTTGGATCTTGCATCTGTGGCGCACCCGCAATCTAATGGACAGGTTGAAAGAATGAACAGCTCAATCTTGCAAGGAATACGCCCAAGACTCGAAACTCCTCTTCATAGAGCAGCCGGAGCATGGGTAGAAGAACTACCTTCCGTGTTATGGAGTATTCGAACGACGCCAAACAGGTCAACCGAGCAAACCCCGTTTTTCCTAGTTTATGGTGCGGAAGCCATGCTCCCAACGGACATGATCCATGATAGTCCAAGAGTGCAAAATTTTGATGACTCAGATGCCGAAGAAGCACGACAGGATGCTGTCGATCTCCTAGAAGAGGAAAGAGAACTTGTGCTTCAAAGATCCGCCATCTACCAGCAAGGTTTACGACGTTATCATAGTCGGAAAATCAGGCATCGCTCTTTTAAAGAAGGCGACTTGGTGCTGAGATTGGTGCAGCAAAGAAAGCACAAATTGGCCCCAGTATGGGAAGGACCATTTGTCATCAGTAAAGCCATGAAGAATGGATCATATTATCTTGTCGACATTCGAGATACGGAGGATGATCCCAAAAAGCCGAATCGCAAAAGAAAGAGAAAAATAGATGCTGAACTAGGAGAGACAAATAGGCCTTGGAGTATCCAGCAATTACGTCCCTTCTACACTTAGTTCAATTTCTATGTAAACATCTTTGAGATCATGAAATAAAGTTATCGGAATTCATATTCATTATAAGTACAAAATATTTCCGCTTTTTCTATTTCCCAATGATCTTACAAATACTCAATGTTGACCCGAATTGTGCCTGCGTGCTCGGTGTTAAAAAGCTGAATGATTCGACCTGTTAAAGGTTAAAGGAAACTCGGATTGTGCCTGCGTGCCCAAGTTTCAGAACAGTTCCTTATTTTCTCTAAGTCTTATCTGATCGTGCGTATGCTGGGTTACTGGAACTAGTTAGTAAAAATGCCTTTAGCATGATTCATGTTTTCGAGTTTTAAAACTGCTTGGTTCGTCCCCAGTTACTCGGCATAACGATTCATAGTGCTATTTGAGTCATTTCAAACACTAAGAACAGTTAAAGCATGTATACCAGATTACTTAGAAGATAAAGGAGCAGCCAAACCCGGAAAAACTTTGCAAGAAGTTTGAAATCGCAAAAGGCGGAGTTCTTGTTTCGACAAATGACATAGAAGTATTACAATATGAGTTACATTGTAAAAAAGCTACTATGCGCATCCATCATCCAGGTTAAAGTGCGCCCCCTTTTAAATTTCTGAGTCTTCATCGCTGCCATCATTCTCGGGGGCTGCGGGCACCTCTTCTTCCGGATAAGTAATGGAGATATTTACCATGGAAGCAATCTGTGTGGCATGGCCTTCAACTTCTTTAAAGATTGCATCCATTTGTGCTTCTGAACATTCTTGAGGAATACCGGATGCTACTCGCCAGGATTTTGCATCAGGGTAGTGTAAGCGCATGAGGCCAAGTGCCATTCGCGCACCACCCCGTGCGGCAGAGCGAAGGAAAGATTCCTTCGAATTTGCTACTTCCATAATGCCATCCGGAAGTCGGTAAACTTCTGAGAATTGTATACTGCTGGTAGGCAGGAATTTATTAAGTAAATGCATCCCTGCATTTCTGATTGAATTCCATATTTTCCCAAAGGCCCGGATCTTTTCCGTCCGAGAAATCCCTGGAAAATTTCCTGCTTTTTTGACAAAAGGCAAAGATTAGATAATATAAGAATATGACATGAAAATATTGGTAAAAGAAGTCAACTTACCAAGAACCGCGTCAATTTCATCGCTTTCTTTCATACGAGGAAATAGCATACTTTCTAAATCATTGATAATGGATTTATCCTCTGCTGCCTGCAAAGAAGCCTTGGATTGCGCTATCCCAAGGGCTAGATTACTGGTTTCCAGTTCTTCTCGAACTTTTGAAAGTTCTCTTTGAAGGTTGGAGTTTTCTTCACGAAGTTGAGAAAAATAAGCAGCGTTCGCTGTAAGCTTCTTGGCTTTGGTTAAAGCAGCTGAAAAGCAGGGACAAAATAATCCGACATTACGGTAAGGTTTAGAAAAAACTTTCCAGCAAAAGTCCACAAACACGAAGAAAAATACCGGTGGCTTTGGATAATTGCTTTTGAGTCGACGCCAGTTCGTTGCTCTTTGACTCAATAGCAGATTGAAGTGTTTTTACTTCTTTGCTTTTGAGGCTAAGTTTTTTCAAAACTTCCACGTTTATGGCATCTGCGGAATGCTGAAACATGGAAATGAAAGCCAGATGCTTAAGTTTGAACAAGCATACAAAGAATCATTAAGAGGAATTTAGATTTTCAACTTAATGCTTGGGGGCTAGAGGTATTACCTGGCTCATTTCCCGCAAATCAGTTAAGGTCTCCTTGAATTCTCGGGCATATTCCATGAAAAGAATTCCTACGTGGTGAAGGCCATCGTGTATGACCTGCCGGGGCGAGAATGCGATATTGTTGCGAATAACTAATCCATTTTGCGGCCAAGGGCGAACCAGAGGAGCAGGAGCAAAAAACTTCTTAGCTTCCGGACGAATATATCCGAGTTCGTCGAAAAGTTCTTCTTTCACTCGGATATCGTCTGGAGCAGGAATGGATTCGTTTCTGACGGGTGATTGAAGATTTCCGCCCATTGGCATATTCGTTTTCCCCTTTTTTCCTGCAGCTGCAGAAGGGAATTCTTCTTTGATGGTAGTCTGCCTCTTGCGTTTTTGGGTGTTGTAAAACTCGGCGTACAATTGGCTGATTTCAGCATCAGAAGCAAGATCATCTTCTCCAAGTTCGTCAAACTAGGAAAGAATCAGCAGTATGTTAAAGATAAAGAGAGAAGATAATCTGAGGAAACTCAGAAACAAGGGAAGAGAAGTACCTTAGGAACCAGATTTTCCGCATGATATATGGCTAGACTCTCTTCAACCTGGCTGTTAGCGGCAACTATCTGATGAAGGCGTTCGACAAAATCCTTCTTGCTAAAGGATCTATCAGTGCCTCTCATGCTATCTTCCGGTCCCGTGTACTCACAAAGAAGTCGGGAACGAAGGGATAAAGGTTGTACGCGACGTCCAAACCAGCATAACACGATATCCTTCCAAACCAAAGGTGGTTGAGAAGAAGAAAGTTTGGCAATGCGACGCTTTATTTTCATCAGGCTTTCAGGCAAATCCTCTGTTATTTCAAGCGTCCAATTTTCATGAGGAATGGCAGCAGAATTAACGAAGGGAGGAAGTCCGGTTTCTTTGTTGGGGAACGGAATGTCCTGATGATAAAAGAAAGAACCTAGCCAAGATTGGTCAGGTTTCGGCATTCTTATCCTGGGGTACCATTCTTCCCTAAAGTTTCTAAGGATAAAAGATATGGTACCGCAGATGGGTGAGACACCGTTTGTGATATTGTGTTTTACCTCGAAACAATAATGCCAGAAGTCTAAATTGGGAGTTATTCCAAGATACCCTTCAAAAAGAGCTTGGAAACTAGCTAATTGGAGGATGGAATTTGGAGAGATATTGTGGGGTTGGACACCATAGAAATTAAGGACGTCTAGGAAAAAGGCGGAAGGAGGGAAACCCATACCTCTCGTGATATGAGAAGTGAGGAGGACGCGTTCACCTTCCTTTGGCTTGGGCTCCGGCTCATTCTTCGAGATCCGCCATTTGCCTTTAACTATTAAACCGTCCCTTGACATCCGACGAAGGAGGACGAATGAAGTATCACTCTGATTCCAAATTCCGACAAATTCTGCTTCTTCGTCAGATCCGGCGGAGAAGCGCTCAGTGCCACGAGAGTGAGTCTTGACCTCCGCCGTTTCCCGTGTGAACGGCGGGGATGTTGTCGTGCTTGGACCCGCTACGTCCGCGGCGGCGAAAGCGTTTCCCCCGCCCGCCGCGGATGCCGTGGTTCTTTCCGGCCCGCCGCCGGCGTGCTTGGGCGACCCCAGCTGTGGATCCAGGTCGCCCAAAGGCTCGTTGATGGAGGCGCGGGCCGGTGAGGATGACGGAGAGGCCATCGTTTTCGGCGGTGACGGAGCGCTCCGGCGTGCAAAGGGCGTCGGGGTAAGGATTCGCTCTAAGCTCTCGTGCTCGCGTTTGCGTCAATGGCGTGGGCAGAAGGGGTGAGGAAAGATTTTCGGAGAGGAAGGAGACGGTTATTTATAGCCTGAAAACCCTCTAGATACGCGCCAACGGCACTTTTGACCGTTGGATGTTTGACGCGTGTCGCTCGCCGGAAAATCCGGGAAACGGAACGACAGAGGAATGATGGCTATCTCCTCGTTTCTCGTGAGAATCTGTCAGAGATACGTTGCAGGGTTTCCCGCGTGAAACCAAGCGGCGCTTGCGTCAGCATGATTAAAGCGCTGATGTCACGTGTTCCTTTTCCGCGAAGGATCGCGAGAAGAAAAGCCGGATTTTCATAGTTCCGAGTTTTATGTTGCCATCTCCTTTGAAAGGAAAGAAGAAAGAATCAAGACTGCTGAATCAAGTTTCCCGGACAAAATGTATTTGACGAAAGGCGGAGTTTCAGAGTTTTGATCCTTCCTGGGGGCTACTGTCGGATATATACCGAATAGGGGTATAGAAGATGGTAGACAAAAGTGCCGGACTACCAGGGTGGCCCAAGCGGTAGTGGGCTTAGGTCCATTGGGCGGCCCAGTAGGCCGACGCGCAGAAGCCGGATTCTAGAAGAACCCGGATCACGGCCCGCGTGATCTGGCTTGGAGGAGAAGACGGATTCTTTACCGTCCAAGTTACAAGTTAAACGTAGTCTTCTAGGTTTCCTAATCTGTAAGCCCTAGTCCGGCTATTATATAAAGCCGGACAGAGGATAGATTTAAAAAAGGTTCTAAGTTGAATAAGCTCTAAGTTCTAGGTTATCTCGCCGAGAAGCTGATCCTCGCCGAGTAAAGCTAGATCTATTCCCTCACACTGTAAACCCAGAATTACGGGCTTTAGTCCCTTATAGTGAGAAAGGCAGGAGTAGGTACGCCGTACTGTCGCGACGTACCGAACCTGGGTAAAATCCCGTGTTCTGTGTTGCTACGCCGTTCCGTTACCCCACGTCTCTACCGTAGTCTCATGGCACCCCAGTCTATGAAAACTACTACGATGTCTCGACAGACAAGCTAAGCATCCGAGTGCTCAGAGGACTCTCCAGCTAACGTCTCAGAAGCACCCTCGGCGTCCCTCTGCTGATCTTCATCCTCTACCTCATAATCCTCATAATAGTCATCATCAACAGGAGCACTAGACGAAGAAGGAGTGACATAGATAGCCTCCTCAATCTTCTCCCAAGGGGTATAGTCTCTAGAAGCCCAGTGTGAGTACCTCAATCTTGATGCTCACTAAAGTTTGCCAATTTCTTTCTTGTGTGTCTCCTAGCTTGAACATCTTCCAAGACCTTGTTGTCGGATGCATCAATACGCTTCAAAGCTCTTCTAATCCTTCTAGCACGCCAGGCTTTGATCTCCTCGTTATTGCGAGGAGGAATCACTTGATCATCTTGATCATTTGGGTCCCCTTCTTGACCGAATTGTTGAACTTGATCATCATCATCGTCGTCATCATCATCAAAAACATCCACACTAGCTTCAACTTGAGGTGAGGAGGATGAATAAGGTTGATATTTGACTTGACCTTGACTAGCTTGAAAGATAGGAGTGGTTGCATCTTGCGTAGTAACTTGGTCAATAAGAGGAGGGTCTTGAACATGTTCTTTATTAGGTACATCACTTGGATCCTTGGCTTCTTCTTCTATTGTAGAGGAGGGATCCACTTGAGTATAGCATAGTTCTTCTCGAGTTGCCATAAGGTGTCCCTCAATGGGGCGGAAAAATCCCACACCTATCCTTCCTATGGCTTCTTCAGACATTTCAACATCTACATTAGAATCATGAAACTGCGCCACTTGGGAGCCATCATTTTCCTTGAAAACCGCACTACAAGATTCTATGACAATCCGTGAGGCTTTGTCAAACACTCTATAAGTGTGGGATTTGGCACCGTAACCAACAAATATACCCTCAAAAGTTTTAGATTTGAATTTAGAAAACCAAAAACCCTTGATCAAATAGAAGCACTTACAACCGAACACACGGAAGTAGGAGATGTTGGGTTTGTTGCCGGTGAGGATCTCATATGGAGTCTTGTCCAAGCCCTTGCGGATGTAGAGGCGGTTGAAGGAGTGGCATGCGGTGGATATGGCCTCGGCCCATAGATATTAGGGAGAAGAATACTCCACCAACATGGTCCTTTCCATATCCATGAGAGTTCGATTCTTCCTTCCAGATACACCATTTTGTTGAGGCGTGTATGCGGCGGTATATTGATGCCGAACTCTCCAAGATCCAAGATCCTCTTTGATGAGATAATGGTCTTGCTCTTGTGAGGGGCATCATGCATCTTTCCTTCAACACGCGATTTTTGGAAAAGGAAACATTTTGTTTTAGTCCGAGGATAAGACCTTGCTTGCCAACTTGTGGCCTAGGAGCACTCACTTGTGGTCTAGAAACAACCACTTGTGGGATTGAGACCACAACTTTCTCAACTTGAGGGCTCTTGCCCTTGAGCCTTGCTAGCTCATCCTTCAACCTAGCATTTTCCTCAATAATATTTGCATCGTCACAAGAAGAAGTAGAGGTTCTGGGGGTGTTGAATCAATTAAGTTAAGTTTTAAGTTGTTCATGTAACTCTTTGAGGGTAGAGTGTTGACTCTCCAAGGCCTTGTGAGCCTCAGTGAGATTTTCAAACTCCTTGGTTAGTTTCTCATGAACAACCCCAAACTTAGCCTTATCCTTTTTATATTTAGCAATTGTCAGGTCACGTTCTTTAGTGATATTATAAACAAGTTCATTATGTGACTATAGATTCAAATTCCTCTTCAAGAGAAACTCTACCATTATGCTCTTCCTCAAGAGTCATGGAGAGAGATGCTATCTCATCCGCATCCCTTCTTTGAATCTCGCCTTTCTTCTCAAGAGCTTCATGGGCCTCTCCCAATTGGCTCATGAGGTGATCAAAGTACTTCTTGTTCTCTCCTTGCACGTTAGACATAAAACGTTCCAAAGAGGCAATTTCATCTTCTACTCTAAGACTAGCATGGTTAACCAATTCATTTGGATTCTTAGAGTTGGGAGAAGGTGATACCTCCGAGGCCTTAGCCATGAAGCACTTGGCATTGGATTGAGGAAAATTCTCATTGGGGGATTCAAAGAGTGATGAATATGATGGAGTTGAGGCAATAGCAAGAGCGGCCACTTCACTTGTGGTTTGTTCTTCTTAATCACTTTCGGAATCATACTCCTCTTGAGTCACTAGCACAAACATGGTGGGAGACTTCTTGTTGAAGGGTTTCCTCTTGTAATGAGGCTTCTTGTACTCAACCTTGGACTTGTCTCTGCGAATGAGTTTGCCACCATGATGTTCCATATTCTCAAAGAGACACTCCGCAATTAAATGGTGGTTGTCTTGACAATTGAAGTGATACCTCACTCTTTGAGTCCCCTCGTTTCCATAGTGATACCTGGTCTTCCCTTCAACATATGCCTTGGCCTTGGATGGATTCTTCCAAAACTTCTGCACTGTAAGAACAATGACATATTTGGGCACGGGGTCATATTCTTGATCCTTCAACAGGGCCAAGTCCTCAATGCAAGATTCTTCATAATCAATCTCCCTTGACACTACCTTGGCCTTCAAAGCAACCGATGCTCCTTTGTGCATTCCAAGGGCTCTAGCACGGTTGTCAAGTGCATTTTTGGTTTGCACTTGATAGGATAAAATTTCTTGCATCACTTAGGTTGAGGTCAAGGAGGCAAAGTCATGTCTTCCTTGAATGCTCTTCAAGTCTGTGGGCTCAAAAGGCATAAGATCAATTATGTACTTTATCTTGATCCATGCATCATCAATGTACTTGGCACCAACATTGTTGAATGCGGTGGCAAGAGTCTTGAGCCTTCGGTAAATGTCTTCATGGCTCTTACCATCATGCATATAGAATCCTTCGGCCTCATTGCTCAAGGCATCATACCTATTCCTTTGAATACTCTCATTGCCCACAAACATGACAACAAGAGCACCCCATGTTTCCTTGGCGCTTGAATATTGTTGAAGATGAGGCATGTGGTTTGGACCCACATCTTGTTGAATGATGGACAAGGAGGTGTAGTTGAGTTGACAATCTACAACTTCTCTTCTTGTCAAGTTCTTGGGTTCATATGGCTTGTATCCATCTCTAGTGACCCTCCAAAGTTCAATACAAGAAGAGTTCAAGTGGATTTCCATGTAATATGTCCACTCACCAAAAGAATGTGCATCAATTTTAGGAGGTTCTCCTCTAGGAATTATATGAGGCTGTGGGACGGGAGGATCGGGAGAATAGTGTCCTTCGACGGAGTGGAATCCTCCCTTATCTTCCGTACCCGGAGTTCTTAGCGGAAGCATCTTTAACTCGAACACCATTAGTCCCATTCTTGTCACCCTCCGGATCTTCATCCAAAGGAGATGAAGTGGAGGTCTCCGGTTCCTTGGCTTTCATGAATTGCAACATGAGTGATCGCAACTCATCTATTTTTCTCTCCATGTATGAGGTCAAGGAACTTTTTAACTCCTTGAGATCATCTATACAGACTTGCACCATGGAACCGATGATATCCGGATCATGGGCCATAATAAACTCTTAGGCGATTAAGCCTGATAAAAGAGTTGATGCTCTGATACCAATTGAACCGATAGTATGGGCACCTAGAGTGGGGGGGTGAATAGGTGCTACGACCAATTTTATTTTTTCTTCAAGATCAGGCTCGACACAAAGATAAATTCTCTAGATAATGAAACTACTGTGATTTTACCTATACGACAAGAACAACAACAAATACAATACATGCATAAGTAAAAGGGAAGGGAACGAGGTAACCGATATGAAGCACACGGAGACACGATGTAATCTCGAGTTCCTCCCTTGTTAAGGGAGTACGTCTCGTTGGAGGGGTGTGAGCTTTGCCACAAAGGCCTACTCAACTCCACAAAGGCCTCGCCCTATTCTCCGATGAACCCTGACACAAAGGCCTAGTCCACCTTCCACTATTGATCCCCTTTGAGGAGGGAATCAAATCCTTTACAAACAAGCTTGGCGCACACACCCACAACCAAATTGGGGGATCCCAACACGAATAATCACCAAGTGTAGCAAGAGATCTAGGTTCTCCACAAATGGAAACCCTAGACTCAAATCCCTCAAGTGAATGAAGGGGAAATGAAGAACGGCTCGGTGAAGATGTAGATCGGGGCCTTCTCCTTCAATCCTCCGAAGATCAACAAGTTTGAGTGGAGGAATTGTGAGTAATTGGAGATTTTGTGAGCTAAATAAATGGTATTAGATGAAGTGGAAGAACTAGAGCTCAAGGAGGAAGAGGAGGGGTGTTTATACCCCTCCCCAAATAGAGTCATTTGAGCAGGAAAAGGGAACCGGAATATCCAGTTCAAACTTGTACCGGAATATTCGGTTGGCTTCAATTCTTTATATATGGATATAGACTTCATTGACTTCTGCCAGAATATCCGTTTGGAGAGGATAATTTGGTTTGAAATATCCGGCTCGCTTCTGTCCCGAGCAGGCTCCAGAGCCGGATATTACGTTTGGTTTGGAATAATCCCGTTGGAAATTTCCGGTTGACTTGTGCGTCTTCAACTTCCAGTCCTTAGCCATTTTTAGTCCAAACTTCCACAACCGGAATATCCGAATGTTCCGGAATAATCCGGTTGGAAATTTTCGTCTCATCTTTGTCTCAAACCGGGCTAGGATCTTCCTAACCGGAAATTCTGGTTGCCGTGGAATAATCCGGTTAGAAATATTTGGTTCCTCATCTATCTCCACCAATCTTTGGTGATCGATGCGGATGTTAAATATAACACCTGCACACTCAACACCTTGATAAATAATGTACTTAGTATTGTTAACTAACACACAAAACCAACAGGAAAACGAAAGGCACTTTCAGCTCTATTCCGCTCCTTTGGGCGAACGTCCTCCTCTTGGAGACAGCTGAGGACCTCTCTGTCATATCTAGTCTTTCTATAAGGAGTTAATTTTGGCGGGCCCCCAATATGGGGTTGCTTTGGTCGAGGCTCGTGGCCCCTTGGGGCCCTAGTTACTTCAGCAGAGAACGATAAGCTCACACTTTCCTTTCTCCCGAGGAGGTTCGACGTGATGTGATGGAGATGAAGGCTTGCTCGGCCCCGGGGCCGGATGGTCTCCCGGTCCGCTTCTTCCAAAACTTATAGGAGACTATCCAGGCGGTCATCATGCTGATGTTCCAGAAATTTTATACCGGGATCCTAGTGATGTATCGTCTTAACTTTGGCATGATAACCTTGATCCTGAAAGTTTTCGGGGCCACGGATATCCACCAATTTAGACCCATCACGGTTATAAATGTTATTCATAGGATCTTCTCGAAAGTTTGTGCTTTGCGGCTGGCCCCAGTGGCTGAACACATCACACATCCCTTTTAGTTCGCCTTCCTCAAGGGAGTTTTATCCATGATGGGATCATTGCACTTCATGAGATTGTTCATGAGGTGAAGGTGCGCCTCCATAAAGGGGTGTTTCTGAAGTTAGACTTCTAGAAGGCATACGATTGATTGGATTGGTCGTTCTTGCGCCAGGTCCTCCAACTGTGAGGTTTTGATGACCAGTTCATCACGTGGGGCCCCGCTGAGCGACTCTAGTGTCCTAATTAAGTACCTGGAGCCCATGTTAGGGAGAGTCAGGCAGACGGTGGAACCTTGGTGTGGACGCTTCACCTCCAAGGGGAGAAATTTCGTGCTAATTGGTTCCTACCTGTCTATTATCCCCTCTTATATGATGGGGATCTACTCCCCGCCGGAGGGGATACACGTGGCCTTTGACAAGGAGCTTTCTCGGTTCTTTGGAAAAATGCCAAAGGGCGTCAGAAATACCATATGGTTAAGTGGGTGGATGTGTACACCCCCAAGGATATGGGGGCATAGGGATTGTGGCGTCCCGAAAGGTGAATGTAGCCCTCATGCTTAGATGGGTCTGGCGCATTCTGAGGGATGGGGGGGCTATGGCTACAACAAATCAAAGCTAAATATTTACAGGGACGCCTGGCTTATCGCCTCGAGCGACGGGACAGATCTCTATTATGGAGGTCTATCCAGTCGCTCAAGCTGGAAATCAAGAAAGGGGACCGGTTCTCCATTGGTGATGACCGGGGAATCATGTGTTAGCTTGATCCGTGGCTTCGAGAGAGACCACTACAGCTGGAATTCCTAGCACTCTTTGCTATTTGCGTGGACCCATCCCTAGTGGTGGCGTCGGCGGTCCAAAATGGGTCGTGGAACACCGCACTCCGATGAGATTTTGGACAGGCGGAGGCCGCGGCGTGGAGGAGCTTCGGGGTGCTCTGCTTGAAGCTCTCCCAGGGGGCCCTAACTAGGTGTCCTGGACCTTGGCCCCTTCGTGGTCCTTCTCGTTCAAATCTTCTTATTAGGACTAGTTTTCTGGGCCTACTAGTCCTTGGGCTTCTCCCTTATGGAAGGCCCCGGTACCTTTGAAGATTAAGATCTTTGTGTGGCAGTTACTTCGGTACAGGCTACCCCCGGGGATCGAGGTGGCCAAGCGTCACGTCCCAGGGGGCAGCTTGTTTCCCCTCTGTAGGATCCCTAGGTCGAGTAAACACATATTATTTGTGTGTCCCGCTGCCCGGTTGATACGTCATAAACGTATCCTTAATTTCTCATGTTCCATATTTTTTCATGCCATATGCTACATGTTTTCCTTACACTTTATGTCATTTTTATCAATTTCCCGGGACTAACCTATTGACAAGATGTCACAGAGCCAGCTCCTGTTTTCTGCTCTTTTTAGTTTCAGAAAAATTGTTCTGGAAATAGTCTCGGAATTGGATGGTTCAAAAGCCAGAATTCTTAGAATTCCCGACACTTCCAGGAAGTCCAAAGGAGACCCGGAGGGGGGCCCTAGAGCCCCCACACCATGCATGGGCGCGGGTGGCCCCGTGGCCGCGCTTGGGGTGGTGTGGGCCCCTCGGACGCCCACCTCCATCACCCTTTTGCCTATATATGCACCCCGATGCATAAACCCTAAAGAGATCGTCCCCCTTCCACGAAAAGTTCCGTAGCTCCTCCTCCGCCGCCGAAAAGTTTCGGGGGACGGAAATCTCTATGCCGGCACCCTGCTGGGACGGGGAAGTGCCCCCGGAGCCATCTCCATCGACTCCATTGCCATCTTCATCGCCATTGCTGTCTCCTATGATGAGGAGGGAGTAGTTCTCCCCCGGGGCTGAGGGCTCTACCGGTAGCTATGCGATTCATCTCTCTCTCCCATGGTGTGATTTTTATGTGATCATGAGCTTTGTAATCTAGTTGAATAAGTAGATGTTACTCTTCATCTGTTATGATACTCAAGTGGTTTTGTTATGAGATCTCCGTAGACACTTTGATCACGGTGTAAAGGTGACAGTGTGTGCACCATGTGGTTTAGCGTGATATTTAAATCTTGTGTTGGATGCCCCTATGAAATTGTGGCGTTTGTTTAGTACTAATTTAGGGGGCTCATAGTGACAGTGTGGGGTGCCCTAGAGAGGGTTACAACCATACACATGGATTGGTGTTCGTTAATCGATCGGAGAGTGGTTCGGAGTAGCGTAGTGAAGAGAGATATTTATGCATTCAATTTTGTTATTATTGTTGAGAGTGTTCACTAGTGAAAGTATGATCCCTAGGCCTTGTTTCTAAGCATTGAAACACCATTTACAATCAATTCTGCTACATGTTTGCTTGCTGCCATTTTTATCTCAGATTGCTATTATCACTTATTATCATCCATATTACTTGTATTTTACTCTCTCTTCGTCGAACTAGTGCACCTATACAACTAGCAATTGTATTAGGTGTGTTGGGCCACAAGAGACTTCTTGTATCGTAATTGCAGGGTTGCTTGAGAGGGATATATTTGACCTCTTCCTCCCCGAGTTCGATAAAACTTGGGTAATCCACTTAACGGAAACTTGTTGCTCTTCTACAAACCTCTGCACTTGGAGGCCCAACACTGTCTACAAGAATAGAAGCGTGCGTAGACATCAAGCTCTTTTCTGGCATCGTTGCCAGGGAGGTAAGGTAAAAGGTACTCACATTCTCGGGTGTGAGTGCTCAAAGTTATTTCCTTTAGATTATGTAATTATCTCTTTTTGTTTCTTGTTTTCACTAGTTAGGCTTATTTTTTCTTGGTCCTTGTTTTTATTTTTACTAGTTAGGATTAATGGAAAACAATAAAAATATGAGAGAGCTTTATAATATTTATCTTGAGTTAGGACATGAAGTGTTTGAAGAGAAAATTTAATTAACCTATGGAACTTTATTTGCATGCTAGTAGCAATGTGTTGACCACCATTATTGCTACTGCTATGGAAAAATTTATGCTTGGGGAAGCTAGTTTTGATGAATATGATATTTTCAGTCCCCAAGTTTTGAGGAGGAAATTTTCTTTGATGATACTTTGCCTCCAAGATATGATGATTATAATGATTCTGGTATTCTAGTTCCACCTACTATTTATGATAAATTTTATTGTGATCATGATATGCCTTCTATATATGATGTTGATTAATGATGTTTTTGTCGCTATGCATGATTATGACCATTACTGCTCTCTTGATTTGTCGCTTTTAGTCTTTTGCTAGCCTCCACCAGTACTGAGTATGAGCTCTACTCGTGCATAAACCTCCCAAAAACCAAAGTGTGCCAAATGTGTCCACCATACCTACCTACATGTGGTATTTAACCGCCACTCCGAAGTAAATTTCTCATGTGTTACCTTTAAAACTTTCACAATTACTCATGTTTTCTGTTCCTGTTTTAGCTCATGAGGACGTAAATAGATATCTCACTTGTTGATTGTATTTCACACCCTAGACTAGTGGCTTCATCCGATTATCCAATTGATAGAAGAGCTGGCAGCGGGGTGCCATGCCACTAATTAATACAAACAAATTCTTTTCACTATTTTTGCCCATAATTTATCGGTCAAAACATAATTGTGTAAACAAAAGAGAAAGCGGGGGACCTTCTACACCAGTTACGTCCTTCTATGGGAGACACTCTTATGAAGTCTAGTTGGCTTGTGACGTACTGTATTTTCTTACTACTAAAAGAACTTCCCTATGCAATGGTGCTTTCTAGTTCTTATCTGCACCTACATTTAGAATTCACCCTATTCTCACCATTATCTGATCCGACGCAGTACAGACAGTAGGTCGGCAGTTTGGTTTATCTGACGATCTCTTGCCCAGATGGCTTTTCCTAAGAAAGTAAGCCTTTCATGGCTGCCCCCCGGCCATTCGTTGACATAAGTATATACCTCTCTAAAAAATGTTTTCAATACCTTTGTTTAATAAAATAAAATCTCTAGCACATGAGTGATCCCTGCTTCCCTCTGCGAAGGGCTTTTCTTTTACTTTTATGTTGAGGCTTCATCTTCTAACTTTATGCACAATTGAGAGAGCATGATTGCCGTTCTGAGTTTAATGTGCATTTGTCCCAGAAACAGTATTAATTGATTCATGATGTGTTGTTATTTGTTCTCAAATTATTTGTTCTAGTCTTCCTCTTAAACTTTGAAGGTGTCCTGGCATTTAAGTTTTCCCCACTTTTAAGGACAAGAAAAATATCACTTTGCTATGTTATCTCTATGCTTGAAACAAACGTATAGCTTTCGAGTACATTATTATTCACGATCTTTTGTTTGTGTTACTTCTCATGATGCAAAGTGATTGCTATGTTTTATTGTTAGAATTATATTTATCATGTTTGTTTTTAAAGTTCTATGATCTCAGCTATGCTTATGCTTTTACAATTTAGATGATCAAGTTTATGTTGGTAGCATGTCACCTCAGAAATTATTTGTTTTTATCGTTTACCTACTCAAGGAAGAGTAGGAACTAAGCTTTGGCATGTTGATACGTCATAAACGTATCCTTAATTTCTGATGTTCCATGTTGTTTTCATGCCATATGCTACATGTTTTACTTACACTTTATGTCATTTTTATCGATTTCCCGGGACTAACCTATTGACAAGATGCCGCAGAGCCAGTTCCCGTTTTCTGCTAAAAAAAGTTGTTCTCGAAATATTCTCGAAATTGCACGATTCAAAAGCTAGAAGTCTAAGAATTCCCGACATGTCCAGGAAGTCCAAAGAAGATCCGGAGGGGGGCCCTGGAGCCCCACCACCATACCTGGCGCGGGTGCCCCCTGGCCGCGCCTCGGGGTGGTGTGGGCCCCTAGGGCGCCCACCGCAATCGCCATTTCTCTTATATATGCCCCCGATGCATAAACCCTAAGAGCATCTCTACCCGTTTGCCCCCCCAGGGGCGATTTTCGGCGCTAAATAGCGCCTCCTGGGGGCGTCCGACGCTATTTTTTGCCTAATGCGAAGCACGGTTCCCAGCCGCCCCCACCCCAAGCGGCGAAATTTGAAAAAATCGAATGAAAACGGCGAAAATGTTGGCAAACTACTACAATTTCATTGAAGTTGGACGAATATAGGAGAATTTTTACATATTTAGACGAAATTTTAAAAAAGAAGGCATCTACATGCCGAGGGCCTTGTACATCTTGGTGTAGTCACCATCGTAGTCGTCATCGGAGTCGCTCAGCGAATCCGCCTTTGGGGCGGCGCTGCTGCTTCCCTGCCCTGTGTCGCCGAGGTACATCGGCGGGGGAGGGCAGACGTCGTCGTCGTTGCTATCGGAGAGGAGGATGACATCGCCCACCGCCTTCAGAGGAGCTCGCCCTTCTCTGATGACGAGGGTCTGGCTCCTGGTCCACCGGCGTGGCGGCGCTTCCTCTGGCTCCGCCTTGACGACGACGAGAGGAACATGAGTGGGGGTAGGAGCAGGCTTGGCCGTGGTGTGGCGGTTCATTCCCCACCTCATCTGCCGCTGGATGTGGTCGAGGACACGAGCGAGAGTGCGCCCGGGCTTGCTCCACCAGACGCGGCACACCCACATTGTTGCGCCCCGAAACAAGGACATTGCCGGGGACATTGCTGAGCTCCTCCTCGAAGCGGGCCTCGAAGAACTCCGTCCAGGCGGCCTCGTTGCCGGGATGCCACTGCGGCTGGCGCCGCGCCTCCGGCGTCAAGCGCGCCCGAATCTCCTCGATTTTGGCAACGCGCTCGGCCCCGGCCGGTGGCGGAGGCACAGGCACGCCGCCTGCGCTGAGTCGCCATGTCCTCGGCGCGCTCATGTACGGCGGCGCGTGGAAGTTCGCCTCGTAGAGGAGCCTCGCCTCCCAGAGGTGCAGTGTTCGGCGGCCGAACCCATTTGCGGCTGCGCCTGTGAACCATGGCGAGGAGAGCAGGGGAAGAATGGCGAGGACGACGACGGGGATGGGAATTTTGTAGCCGCGGGTGGGCAAGACGAAGCGGCGACAACGCCATAACTTCGCCGCGTGGGCGATTAGACTGCTTGCGCCGCCGCGTGTCGTCTTGGCTGACCGGAGGCGTCAATGCGTGCGGCAGCCAAGGCGATGAGGACGACAGATCGCTCTCTCGCTGACCAGGACGGGTCCGCGGGCGGGCGAAAACGGCGGGAACTTCTTTCGCGCGGATTCGCGCCATTTTCCCTTCATCCGGCGCCCCAGCTGCCCCCTGGCGCGCTGGGTTTGGCCTGGGTTCGCCGAGCGCTAAAACGGCCCAAACTGGCGCTATTTTGGCTCCTGGGGGTGCGAGTGGGCAGAAAACGGCGCACCGGCGCAAAAAAAGGCGCCCTGGGGGCTCCTGGGGGCGGCTGGAGATGCTCTAAAGAGACCGGCCCCTTCCACGAAAAGTTTCGTAGCTCCGCCGCCCCCGCCGACAAGTTTTGGGGGACAAGCCATCTCCATCGATTCCACCGCCAACTTTATCGCCGTTGCTGTCTCCTATGATGAGGAGGGAGTAGTTCTCCCTCGGGGCCGAGGGATTTACCGGTAGCTATGTGATTCATCTCTCTCTCCCATGGTGTGATATTTATGTGATCATGGGCTTTGTAATCTAGTTGAATAAGTAGATTTTACTCTTCATGTGTTATACTACTCAAGTGGTTTTGTTATGAGATCTCCGTAGACACTTTGATAACGGTGTAAAGGTGACAGTGTGTGAACCATGTGGTTTAGCGTGATCTTTACATCTTGAGTTGGATGACCCTATGAAATTGTGGCGTTTGTTTAGTATTAATTTAGGCCGCTCATAGTGACAGCGTGGAGTGCCCTAGAGAGGAAATACAGACTTGAGGAGTGTTGTTACATCCCTACGCATAGATTGGTGTTCGTTATTCGACCGGAGAGTCGTTCGGAGTAGCATAGTGAAGAGAGATATTTATGAATTCAATTATGTTATTATTGTTGAGAGTGTTCACTAGTGAAAGTATGATCCCTAGGCATGTTTCTAAGCATTGAAACACCGTTTACAATCAGTTCTGCTATATGTTTGTTTGCTGTCATTTTTATTTCAGATTGCTATTATCACTTATTATTATCCATATTACTTGTATTTTTACTCTCTCTTAGGCGAGCTAGTGCACTTATATAACTGACAATTGTATTAGGTGTGTTGGGGACACAAGACACTTCTTGTATCGTAATTGCAGGGTTGCTTGAGAGGGACATCTTTGCCCTCTTTCTCCCTGAGTTTGATAAACCTTGGGTAATCCACTTAAGGAAAACTTGCTGTTGTTCTACAAACCTCTGCACTTGGAGGCCCAACACTGTCTACAAAAATAGAAGCGTGCGTAGACATCACCGGTTTCTGTGGAACTTTGTCCCTGAGGCTCTAGGACCTGCGTGGCAGGCCTTGGACCTCGGTGAGTTCCTAGAAACCCAGGTGCATCAGGCCCGGGGCGGTAGACGCCTCTTTTAGCTAGTGTTCGCAGCGATGACTTGGTCCTTGTGGATTGTGCGCAATAAAATGGTGATTGAGAATATTTTTCTGAGACGCGCGTCTGACTCTATTTTCAAATTTCTTGCCTTCTTGCATCAGTGGTACCCGTTGTGTAAACAACGAGACAGGATGCGGCTTGACGACTCCATCGATAGACTTCTCGTAGCCGCGCGCCGACTCTCCTCTGCGTTGTCACCTTGACAATCCACGCTTGGATCTTGGTACCTCCTTCTAGCCACACCCTTCCCCCTGCCGCGCTTGCTGTTTGTGTGTGTTGTTTATGTTTTTTTGTACTTTGGGTATTGTTGTGTTGTTTCCCCAGCATGCGTTGTGTGTGTGTGTGTGTGTGTGTGTGTGTGTGTGTGTGTGTGTGTGTGTGTGTGTGTTGTAACTGGTACTCTATTGGACCTGTTGTGGACGGTTGCTTTATTTATAAAGCGCGAAATCCTATTTCGAGAGAGCGGATGGGAGTACCGTGTAAATCGAGCCATCCATTTATGGGTCATTTTCGACTTTTCCCGTTGCCCCTGATTCTTCGCACGTGCGCATCTCTCCACTTGAACGAAGCACCACAACAATCTCCAATCGCCGTCTCCTTCCGCCGTATGGCCCTTTCAGATCAAAATCAGCCTTGTGCCCCGTTGTATTGTGGCCTTAGGCATAGACCATCTCAACCGTCAAGCTTTCACATACTCTTCTGGCGTATGTGCTATGCGACAGTGAATCAAGAGCCAATTGTTTGCCCATGAAGTTCCACCAAGATGTACTCCCTCCGTACATTTTTATAAGGCATTTTACATTTGGCCACATACATTCTAAAATGAGTGTACCTAGACTCATTTTATAACTAGATTCACTTATTTTACCATGTTTGTGGCCAAAATTAAAATAGCATGTGCCTTATAAAAGTGGATGGAGTGACTACCTAAAATGAGTGGGTCTTAATTTATATGATAATTATGACCTCCTCCATGTGAATCAAGTTTATTACGTAAAGTTGTTTGTTCCGTGTACTATGACTCGATTCGGGTAGCGTGTGTGGTGGACTTGAATGCACAAAATTAGTTGAGACGACGGAGGTGGTAGATCTCGGCCATGGGGCGTGTGTTGCTTATCCCAGCACATAAGTTATGTCTCCTCGTCGTAGATGCATGTAGGGAGACCGCTTCACCATGCTATACATGATACTTGCTTCGACAACTCCTCAACTTTGGCCGCCGCCACTAATTGTCTTGTTGATGTTGTTATGTTGAACTTTTTAGACTCCAACTACTTTAGCCGTCTAGGTTACATACTCAGAAGCCACAAGGGGAAAATCCTCCAGCAAAATTATAGTTGGCTTGTTGATTACCGATTTTCCCCTTGTATTAGGTACTCCGTGACATTTTGAGTTAGTTCTCCGTACGATTAGTGGTGGAGTATCAAAATATTACGAACATCTTGTCAAGCAATATAGACGACCCATATTAATTTCAGGGTACTGCAAAATTCCTCATTGCTTTACATGTCAAACATAATGTATGTGGTTTCCATCGACATTCTTCTTCGCGTCTCTCATCACTCATTGTATCTTCTTAGACACAATATCATTGCTACAAGATATAGTGACATCTTTATCACCATCTCTCATTCGGCTCCATTTCCATTCTCATCATGTAACTCTGACCTAGCATTGCCGTCGCTTGATTCTGCAACTACAAAAGTATGTCATGTCGGGCACCTTTTTCAAACTTAGGAAAATTTGTGAAATGATCCTCATGTACCGAGAGATTGGGTGTAGTATGTGTTTGATTCACAAATAGGAGAGTTCTTATTTTTTCGACACCAAAAAGAGACTGCTTCCAGGATCGCAAGACAGTGAAGGAAAAAAATACGGTGCATTTGTTAGACTTTTTGTAAAAAAATTATTCATTTTTCCGAGTTAATATGACAAGTTGTATCCAAGTTCCTCTCCTATAGAAATATTATGTAATCTAAGTTTCAATTATGCATAGTAAAGTGTTGCCATCGATTTCTCACCAACGCTCCCCACCGCAATCCATTATTGATTTGTCCAATGTAACATTGAATCCCATCAGCCAGAGAAGTTTCTTAGCATAACAAACAAATAAATTCGAGATTTGAAGCTATCCTAAGAAGATGCTTCCAACCTTGTACCAGCCTGATCTTGCGTATAAGTTTCATGATGGAACACGCAAGAAGAGTTGATCTTCGGTTGAACATCATGGCTCGCTTTGCGGAGATATTCAGATTGGCTCAATCAGAAGTCCTGATACTTCCAAGTCCTATGATGTCACCATGGTATTACGAGAGATGTTCAAGCTACACATAAAACTAGTGGCAATCACCCATATGGTGTATGTTGATATGAACCAATCAACACTTGAGCTCTATATTTTGCTGAACCTTGGATACGCGGTATGGTTTTTGTTAGAATTATAGCATGTTCCTTCTCCCAAGTTTAAATAGGAACACAATCACATTAATACGTGATACCATTTGGTGCAACAACCAGATGCATTCATGCAGTTTAATGCTACTATGAAGAGCACATGTGCAATCATTTAATAGTGTGAACATCCCTTCGCTCGATGAAATAGTTCACTCGTTTTTTCGAGGCATCAATATAGATTCAGACGTCAAATATCTTTTGATGATAATATTTTGAGAAAGCTTTTGCATTTATTGTATGAATAACATTATCATTAACAAGCAGAGTTAGACTTAAGCAACCATATTGTTTGCAAGCATATGCAATCTGGAAAGAGCCAAATGCGAGGGTTTTTAGCAACAAATCCGCTATGCCTAAGGTGCTCATGCAGGGGATCAAACACGAGGGCTAAAACTGGATCCTTGCTGGTGCTAAGAGGCTCTCTGAGATTACCTGAGCTTAATCTTTTTCTTTTTGTTGGCCTGGCCTAGGTCATCATGTTTAGTTCTCCTATGTCAATATATACGGCAAATATTTTTCCTCGTTAAAAAAACATGTTGAATCATTATTTTTGCAAAACTTTACCTGATTATGCCCACATGTAGCCGACATGGATACATGGTTCCATCACCGGTCTCCCCCCGGATCTCGTCTTGCAATGCACCAATGGTGTGCTTGTGTGCTATCTCCACCTCCCCTACCACACGAGCTTTCTTTAAAACAAGAAGGCTACGGTTAAAGAGGTCTACAGAAACTTGAGTCTTTTTTTTAAATGCATGATTGGGTCTACTGAAACACTTTATGTCTTTGCATGCGCTCAATCTAGGTCATCATGCCATGACGATAATTTTTCTTTGATGTGTTTATACTTGTCCCGAGGTGAAAAAAATGCCAAGTAAAAGGCACAATTACAACTTCATATCCTAAAAGTTTTCCACTTGTTCAGAGTGTGTCCCAGCCGTTCCAAATAAGGTCTGCAATGCTCATGTGGCGCCTTGATCATGGCCACATTGACGCCAGGTCCCATTGGAATAAGTACAAATGAAAGATTGTAAAAAAACGCCTCTATAAGGCATGGCACTCTCACTTGTAGCCCGTCTATTCTTTCCCCACACAACACCTTGCAGCGGCGCCAACCCGCTTCAACGGCGACAAGCCGAGCTCATCTGGGCTTGTTAGGACAAACATGAACAGCTTAGAAGTACGATCTGTAACTTTAGTTATAAGACTAAATTTCATGCTCTAGAGATTCATCGCAGGGAAGCATGGATAACTTTTGGTACTATAATCCAGTTTAGTAAGAACTGACGCTGAACCAAAACAACGTCTACATCCACATGTATGTGCGTTCTAAAGCTGTAGGGTAATTTTTTGGGTGGAAATTGGGTGTCTGGCTAGCAATAGCAATCTTACTCCAATCTGAGGCACCCACGTCATGATTCTCAGGTCGCCATGGTCGTGAATTATAGTTCATGAGCTGAATTGGCACTTGCTCTCCTCAAACCGGCTCAGCTTTTGATTGCACAGATGTTCAGGATGATTTGCTTCACCTACTCTATGTGAACTGGTTTGGTACTTACCTTGTTCTCTGTTGTGTACAGGTAAACTGTTGCAAGGTATAACCATCAAACTATTCTGCAGTCGGCATCAAAGATCTTCGAGGCCATGGAATTCAAGCCTACAAAAAAAAGCTGCAGTTCTCATGCGAGATGAGATGAGTCAAAGCCAAATGCAGTGTGAAAGTGACCTTTTGAGCTATACAAGCGATCCATCAGCTCCACCATGAACCAATCTTCTCGTTTTTCTTCTGGTTTATCTCTCCACTCAAACGTGATCCTGAGCTCAACAACCGAACCACCAATTTCAGCTCCTTTTGTGATGGCTCGTGGCATGTGATGGATTCTGGCACGACCCCACTCATCTCATGTCCACTTCCTTATTCTCTAAATCTATTTTTAACATCTAATTAGATTGGGGAATCATTCCAATTAAGAAGTTAAGCGAGCTTGTTCTATGGACATCGACCACGTTAATCTCATATTCCTCCTTTGTTCTGGAGGTGGCAATCTTCGTGTGTGTTTTGTATGGATATATTGACTTCACGGTTATCCGATTGTTGTGTAATGTCATAGTTTGTTGTTGTCTTCAAATGCCGAAGAGTAAAACTGATTATAGGTTTTTTATACCTTATAGCCACCGGAAAAATATCTACACTTGCATTAGTATCTATACCTAATAATAAAAGCACTAAGGTTTCTTCTCCCGTTTTTCGTCCGTTTTTTCGTCCGCCGTTCCTTCGTCCGTCCGTTTGCATCGCTTACGTTAAAAACGCGTGACAGGAAAAAGCACGCTCCCAGAGATTCCGATTCCTACCTAAGAAAACGTGTTGTCGTCCGCTCCCCTGGCTGGGCCAATGAGGCCATGTACAGTGGGGTACAGTCATGCGTCTGTAGCCTGCTCCACGTATGGAATTTTCTGACGTGTAAGAAAAATAACGAGAAAACGAGCGAGCTCGTCGGTAGAATTGTAGACAGTCGGTTCCCCTAGAAAACGGTGCCTGCAGACAACTTTTTTCCCACTGTATGGATGAACGTCACATGTTATGGGTTAGTGGGCCGTTTTTTCCTGCAAAATCGTGGGTTACATGCAAGCACGACCTAAGCGCTACAGACAAGGAAAAAGACAAGCCATTGTACGATACGTCTATAACACTAACTATACCTGACGTGGATTTTCATTACAGACGGCTCCCGTCTAAACCACTGAACATGCCCTGACGTGATGTCCTACCGCCCTGCCCACCAGCGCACATCGTTGTGGGCCGATGATGACTCGATCCGTTCTGTGTCCTGATCGTGGTCGAGCTCCATCGATAGCAACGGAAACAACATATGCACGTCTCATGTATGATGCCTTATACTCCCCAAAAAAATGTATGAATCTGCCTCGATCGATCACGTCCAGGAGTGTGCAGACATTGGAGATAACCAGCGTGATCCTTGATTCTGTATGCTGTTAGGAGTTGTAATCTGATTCGGCTAGCAAACTGACAATTCCTGACCTATATATATACCTATGGCTATCAATGCAATCAGCAAAACGTGAGAAATATTCTGCCTTCAGGTGCAGCAACGCCCGCTTGCCGATGTAGTTTAAAAAAAACATTATCTGATGCTAGCTGGTTATGAAAGATGTAGGGAGTATACGAAGATGGAGCTCTGGCGACCTCATTTGCCCATGACAAGTTTCTCCTCGCCATGACGAACCAATAGAAGACGGAGTGCCCCTCCACGGCCCTGCGCCCAGGCTATGGAGAGATCATGTCACTTCTCGCCCTATTTCAGCCCAAGTACATTCGCTAGATCGAGGACAAGCTTGACGGCAAGGCTGCCGAGTCTCGGGAGGAGCTGACCACCGTGCACGAGTGCCCCGGAGGAGGATGCAGTGTGGCTATTTGGTCTGGCCAACCTTGCTAGCCTGCGCGAGTAGATAAAGACGTTGGGCGACATCGAGAGTGTGGACACCCTGAGCACCGGCTCGGGCGAGTGACGACAAGGTTTCACACGAGTGTTTACCGTTTGCCGGAAGATCGTGTCACATTAAAGCATGAGCATTACCTTTGACATCCATGGTGCAGTAATAATCTGTAGCAATATAGAGATTTGACAGTGTGAGTTGAAAACACTACCGGTTGACTACTTTCGTTGACAACCGATCAATTCACCTCCCGTCTTGGTCGCCTGTCCCAGCGAAAGCAGGTGCGGTAGTAGCCATGGGTCATCAGGCCGGACAAACATGATCGAGATGCCGACGTCTAATGGTGTAAGTTTCATCTGTCATCAAGATTCAGTGTACAAATTCCAACAATCGGAGAAGAGCTATGGTGTTTCAACATTGTATCTTCTTAATTTCAAGGTACTCAATTTAACTTTCAAGTACTCCGTACCTTTATTCAGCTTCTCGACACAAAATATCTTTTCCTACTCAAGTAGTCTTTTTTTTTCTGTGTGAATTTCCCAACCCATCGCCAACACTTCGTCGTGGTAAGACAAAATATTTCTTTCTCGGCCACGAGGGCCATCTCTCTGCCGCTAGGGATAAGCTGCCGGCAAAGGCGGAGCTCGAGCCAGCAATCGCGGATGCAAAAAAAACTCGAGTGACCTACTTACGAAGCAATCCGGCATGCAATGTACCTACATGGCCACAATGCACCGCCAAATACGTACCGATCACACGCCAGTGCCGGTTAAGTTGAGTAGCTAAAATGTTGATGGCTTACTCCTACCGTTTCTTTTTCCAAACAAAAAAAACTCACCTGGTAGGATTGACGTGAAAAACCTAAATGAAAATTGTTAATGACAATTTGTCTGTCATTTGTAGTTAATTATCCTAATCTAGGAGTTCGTTTTGCAAATTAAAAGCATGATTGTAATTCACCCGTTGCAACGCACGGGCATCTTTGCTAGTATATATAACAATCAAACTAGTTGTGTGTAAATCGATGAAGAGGCCAAAAAATCCTCATTTATTTTGTTTTTAGGATCAAAATATTTTTAATGTTGGATCGAGGCTCGACCGATAAATAGAAGTCTCAAGTGTAAAATGCACCTAAGTACTCAACTTGGCTTGACTAAGGAACAACAAAAACGTGATAGTAAAATTCACGGAGAATTATAGCGTCGGCTCCTAGTGGCGATATGTCACAACATTTGTGCAGCTTAAATTCCAGCTTGGAGTAAATTCCGACCTTGTCTTCTGTCGCATGCTGCTATTCATCCGTGTTTGGTGTATTTTATCAGTTTTTTATATAGTTTTGTAGTCTATTGTGTTTTTGCGTAAAATGGTTTCGCTTATAAGTTAGTATCCCCTCCGATCCATATTAATAGGTGCTGAAGTGGATGTATCTAGCAATAAAACATGTCTAAATACATCCACTTCAGCACCTATTAATATGGATCAGAGGGAGTATGACAATTTGTAGGGAAGTTTCCTCCTATAATTATCTACAGAAACATGATATAATGTAACTTTGAATGGTTACCAACAAAGTGTCGGCTTCAAGTTCCTCATGTTTGCCGACACTCTGTACTTTAGTCTGCTGATTTGGCCAACATAGGAAGTTCCCATCAGGTTGCAAAAGTGCCTTTTAGAGGAACAAAATTGAGAAGTGGAACCTTGAAGCTATCCTAAAAAAAAAAAAAAAACTGATACTAGTCAGAGCCTGTATACAAGGTCTACAGCTACAGGTTGTAGTACTCCCCCGTCTCATATTAATTTTCTCCGTCTAGATACATCCATTTTTGTCTAAGTGAGGTGATGATTTTTTTTGTACTCCCTCCGATCCATATTAATGGTCTCAACATTGTCTAGATACGGATGCATCTAGTCTAAACACTTAACTAGATACATCCGTATCTAGATAAAGTTGAGTCCATTAATATGGATCGGAGGTAGTACAAAAAAAAAATCATCACCTCACTAGGGAGGCGTCTGATCTCTGAAGTTGCAGGTAAGATTTGTAGTTTCAGCTGGGAATCTGTCGTAGGAGTTCATCGCATCTGGACACCAAGAGCAGATAGTTCCCCAGGAGTCAAAAGAGAGTGCGTGAGCCGCCGTCCCCCCACCCACACCCGATCTGAAGCATCCGCGGGGCGATGGAATCTTCTCCCGTCGCCGTCGTGACGGTGCCGTTCCCGGCGCAGGGCCACCTGAACCAGTTGCTGCACCTGTCGCTGCTGCTCGCCGGGCGGGGCATCCCCGTGCACTTCGCAGCGCCGGAGCCGCACCTCCGGGAGGCCCGCGCGCGCGTGCACGGCTGGGACGCGGCCGCGCTCCTCGCCATCCGCTTCCGCGCGCTCGACGTCCCGTCCCACGCGTCCCCGGACCCCGACCCGTCCTCGCCGTTCCCGACCCACATGCAGCCCCTCTTCGAGGCCTTCTGCGACGGCGGCGGCGCGCGGTCCTCGCTCGCGGCGCTCCTGGAGGAGCTCTCGTTGTCCCACCGCCGCGTCGTGGTCCTGCACGACCGCATGGCGGCGTTCGCAGCGGGGGAGGCCGCGCGGCTTCCCAACGGGGAGGCGCTCGGTGTGCACTGCCTCGCCGCGTCCTACAACGTCGGGTGGATGGACCCCGGCCACCGCCTCCTGCGGGAGCACGGGATGGTGTTCCACCCGGCCGACGCCTGCGCGACCAAGGAGTTCGTGGCGCTCGCCAAGCGGATGGGCCAGGAGCGCCGCCGCGCGCCCGGCGCCGGCATGGTTGTAAACACCTGCCGCGCGCTCGAGGGCGAGTTCCTCGACGTGCTCGCCGCACAGAGCGCTTCCTCCTCCGACGGCCACAAGCTGTTCGCCGTCGGGCCTCTGAACCCACTGCTAAGCTCCGTCCCCGTCGCGGCCGCGCGGCATGCTCCGGCGGAGCGGCACGAGTGCCTGGAGTGGCTCGACGGGCAGCCTCTGTCGTCGGTGCTGTACATTTCGTTCGGCACGACGTCGTCTCTTCGGGCAGAGCAGGTCTGGGAGCTGGCCACCGCGCTCCGGGACAGCAACCAGCGCTTCATTTGGGCGTTGCGCGACGCTGACCGTGCCGACATGCGCGAGCCCGGCGCCGGCGCGCGTTTCATGGAGGCGGCGTCCTTGCTCGGTGACGCGTCGTCCCAAGGGACGGGCGTGGTGGTCACGGGCTGGGCGCCGCAGCTTGAGATCTTGGCTCACGGCGCGACGGCGGCGTTCATGAGCCACTGCGGGTGGAACTCGACGGTGGAGGCGCTGAGCCACGGGAAAGCCATCCTGGCGTGGCCGATGCACAGCGACCAGCCGTGGGACGCGGAGCTCGTGTGCAAGTACCTCGGGGTGGGCCTCCTCGTGCGGTCTTGGGAGGATCGCGGGGACGTCACGCCCGCGGCCGCCATCCGCGGGGCCATAGAGAGGGTGATGCGATCGGAGGAAGGGATGGCGATCCGGGAGAGGGCAAGCGCGCTCGGGGACACCGTCCGCACCGCCGTGGCCGACGGCGGGTCGTCACGCCGGGACCTGGACGACCTCGTCGCTTACGTGACTAGGTAACCGATAGTCGATAGATACGTGACACATCTGTGCAGCTGTTCTGAGTTTTTTTAGGGGAAAGCCTTACATCACTGATTACAAATGCATAATACCACTAAAATTTAGTGGAGCATCTGTAGCATTGAAAGTTTCTGCAGCTGTTGGAGTTAAACATTCATTTGCAGCTGTTTAAGCGTTCTTGAAGTTCTTGATTCGAATTAATACCAAGTGAATGGATCATGGCATGAAGCCCCCGCGCGAAGCTCTCTAACTCATCTAGTAGTGCACCCAAAATTGCAGTAGGAGTACAAAGGACTAACAAATTACTGATGAAACACTCAGCAGTCAGCACAACTTTTTCCATCTCAGTAGCTTCTTTTTTGCTGAGTTCAGCTCTTTGAAGACATCATGTATGTCCATGCGATCACTTGGCAGCTCCTTGCAGGACATGAGTCCGCTCTGTATCACTGTCAGCAAGCATTGATGGATACCGTCGAGTTCATGGCTACAGTCTCCCATCTGTTCTTGACCATCAGTCAGGAACAGTTTGTGATCAACTATTTCCTTAACTTTCTCAGGAAAAGACATCTCAACCAGCTTCGGAAGGCTCATCCCATCGACAAATTGTTCATCAGTTGGACTCACTCCGGTTATTTCCAGCACAAGGATTCCATAGCTATATACGTCACCCTGCACAGAAGCTTGAGCCCCCATGCCATATTCTGACAATAGACACTAGGAAATTAGTGTCTTTCGCTCACATTGTGCATTCGCTATAAATAATAGAATTAATACTTCAAAATGGACTCTGTTTAGAAAAAAGAAAATGGGCTGCTAATTTCAAAATGGACACCTATTTTTTCTGGAGGCTGTGCTACTGCTGCTAATTTCAGTTCACTAGTCAGTGAATGCAAAGAAAACTTATTTTTCATTCCACTTTATTTAGAACGGAAAAAACAAGAAATTGATTAGTTAGATATGGTTAGGTGCATAAATGGGCACGAGAGACATTATTAAATCTAATTAGCCAAGTAATTTTTTTACACAAATCATGGAATGGTAAACGATACTATCAGATGCTAAAAGATCATTATATATGTTAGCAAAAATCATGTACCTGGGGGAATATAGCCGATAGTACCCCCGATCCCAGTGCTTACTGCCGAATGAGAAACCATGTTATCTTGTTGAACCCAAAACTTGGCTAATCCAAAATCACTCACATGTGCGGTCATTTCACCATCCAAAAGAACATTGCTAGGCTTCAAATCACAATGCACAACAGGCACTGTACCGTGGTGGTGGAGGTAGTCTAATGCTGTGGCGACATCTATTGCTATGTCCATCCTCTGGGTAAGGCTTAGAGCTTCAAATGGTCGAGCGGTACATGCTGAAGGATGTAACCAAGTCTCCAGACTTCCGTCCGGCATGAACTCAAAAATCAATGCCTTGAAATCACTACCATTGTGATCCATACTAGAACATGAGCTCAAAACCTTGACAAGGTTTCGATGCCGTATATTTCTCAGTGCCGTGCATTCAGTCAAGAATGTCTTAGAACCAGCTTGGGTTTGAAGGTCTAGGACCTTCACAGCAACGATTGTCGGAGTCTCCAAGTTCATGGTGGCTTTGTATACTGTTCTGAAGGCACCCCTTCGAATTTAAAATGTCATTGTACGAAAACCTCTTGTGTTCAAATTGCATGACATGACTGGATTCTGAGCTGTTATGTGATCTTCTGCAATATCGACATGCAAAAAAACATATGGCCATGCACAAGCAAGCAAATGCACCAGCTGTGAACAACACAATTCTAGTGATTCTCTGGTGATTGCTTTTGTGTGTTTGGACACGCGTGATACATCTTTGTAGCTTCATTTGTGGTAGTCCACCACAAAGATCAGGATTTCCTTTTACATCAATTGCTGTGACATTTTTGAATACTCCTCTCTTGGGTAGTTCTCCCTCAAAATTGTTGAAAGAAATATTCAAATATTGGAGCTTCATATGATCTATGGAATCTGGTAATTCGCCAGAAAAAGAATTGTGGGATAGATCAAGCACTTGCAAAGATCTCATGTTACCAAAAGAGGATGGTAAGGACCCATCAAACATGTTCTTGTCAAGATAAAGTGCTTGTAACACCTCACAGCCATCAATAGTGCTCGGAATTTTACTGGATAAGTTGTTATTGGATAGGATGATAGTCTGTATGTTCTTCAGCTTACTGATTTCCAGTGGCATTGGACCGCCGAGATAATTATGTGACAAATCTATGGGTATCGAAAGGGAGTGAAACATTATTTCCTTTGGAATATTACCTACTAATTTGTTATCTGAAAGGTTCATGGATTCTAGTGATTGCATATGACTCATCTGCTCCGGTATATTTCCTTCAAGTTCATTGCTTTGGAGAAAGAGTCTAGTCATCCGGGTAAGATTTGTAAATATCGATGGGACTTCCCCAGATATGGTGTTATTTGACAGATCTATTAGCTCGAGTCTCCAGAGGTTGCCAATATCCTGGGGTATGGGGCCACTAAGTAGCATGTTGTCTAGTTGAATTCTAGTCAGACCTACTAGATTTCCAATTACAGCAGGGATGCTTCCTGAAATTACATTATTTCCCATGCTGAAAAAAATAAAGACTAGTGGAAAGATTTCCTATTGACATGGGTATCATTCCTTGAAATTGGTTATAGGCGAGATCCAATGCTTGCAACTTTGTACAGTTGCTTAACTGGTCAATAAATCCCCAGTCTCTAGTTGTCTTGGCCTCAAGTAGATTGTTAGAAACAGAAAATATCTGAAGGTTTTGCAAGCTTCCTAAATTAGAAGGTATTGGGCCTGTGAATTTGTTACCAACAGTCTCAATCGAAGTTAAGTAGGAACAGTTGGATATGGAATCCGGGATTTTCCCTTCAAATTGGTTTGCAAATATCACCAGATCTGACAGGTTTGGAAACGAAAAACCAATATCAGAAGGAAGACTACCTTGGAGTTTGTTGTAAGCTATCTGAAAGACCTCCATGGATGAAATGTTGTACACGGAACGCGGTACCTCACCAGAAAGGAGATTGTCGTTAACACAAATGGTTCGGAGGACATGGAGCTGGCCAAGAGAATATGGGATGGAGCCAGTCAGATTGTTCACATCCAAACGAAATAATAGCAAACTGGTCAGATTACCAAGGTCCAGTGGGATGTTTCCTACAAGGTTATTAGAGGTTAACACGAGGTAAACAAGGTCCTTACATAGTCCAAGGCTAGAAGGGATTGTACCCTGAAGATTGTTCCTCTTGAGGTTAATATTGAGCAATTTGGTGCAGTTTCCAAGAGTTGATGGTATATAGCCACCGAGGGGGTTGTCAGACAGATCAATGGAGCGCAATCTAGTCAGCTTCCCGAGCTCTTCCGGGATGGTTCCGGTGAACTGGTTATCTGAGAGGCTCAGCTCATCTAGAAAGGTGAGGTTGGACAAAGCTGGAGATATCTGACCTGAAAGATGGCTGGATTCCAGAACAAGAGAAGTAACCCTGTCAGGATTGCGGCTGTCGCACATGATTCCGGGCCACTGGCAGTGGTGGATAGAGCCATTCCACGAAGACAGTATATTAAGAGGATCACCTGATACAAGATGCTTGAAGGATATGAGCGCTGATAGATCGGTCTCATTCGATGCTGATTTCGTTGGGACAGGAAGGGAAAGTGAGGACAGAATGTAAAGGTTTAGTATGAGGAAGATAAAACTGGAAGCTTCCATTGTTTGCGGGCATGAAAATACCGTCACTGATCACCTTCTGTCCTGTAATCTTATACACAGGGCATGAAGGGGGGGGGGGGGGGGGGGGGGGGGGGGAGGAAGAGATCATGTTGGTTATTATTCAACTTATGATGAAAACGACCTCGGAATATAGAACAAACAATCTCGCCGGCTGCTTGTCCCAGTCACACTGACTAGGTTTAGAAGTCAGCCACCGAAGTGCTTGGCCATCAACTTCCAACTCGGTTATTTTATCCCTTTCTAAGCCGGCTTAGAAAGAAAGAGACATGTTTGTACCGGTGTGGGAAATCTCCACTGAGAACGTCTTGCACCGAAGACGCCCTTGCATTTCGTAAAACTGCAAAATCGAATCTCTCTCCCGAATTTCACTTTCACTCACACGACATCAGATGACAAATGGAACAGGAACATGAGACAAAAGCCGAGGCTTGAAGTTTCTCCAAAATCAAACTTAGGCGTCCTAAATGTCTGTTACTACATGCTACCAGCAAGAAGCATGGCTTGTCGTATTTGCATTGTTTGTTATCATTGTTCATACCTGCAGCAATCTGCAATCGTGGAACTCGTTTTTATTCGGCCTTTAAAAAAAAAATATTGGCATAACCGCACCAGCCTACCTCCAGCTTAGACCTTTTGTGTGGATCTTTCTCCCAGCAGTCGCCCTGCAATATATAACCGCAACGATCCCAGATTTCATGTCGTCGATGCTTCAGATTGCCAACCAGATTCCTAATTTTCAACTGAATCTTGCCATGCAACGGTGCGACACCTTGGACATGGTGACAGCTTGGTTCAGCCCCAGTTATTAAACCAGGCCAAAACTTTCTCATTGCAGGCCAAGTTAACATGTTCTTTTGAACCTGAGCTCAAAGTTTATCCATATCAGTCTTAGGGATCTCTTAAAAATGGAAGTTGTAGTCCCTTAAAAAAAATTGTATTCTAGAAGATCTTAAGTTGTCTCGAAACAGGCTTTCGCCCCGATTTATAAATAAAGCAACACCATACAAGTCAACATACAACTCGACACCACACCCAACACCACACAAAACACACCCAAGGCAAGATATAAAGGTGCAAACACCAACTACGCTACCCTGAAAGTAGACGAAGCCGCGTCCGACGAACGATGCACTCCAAGACGGTGCCTTCAGGAAGGGCACGATACCGGAATTCCGCCACCGCCGGATCCAAGGGATCATGGTTTTCACCCGGAGCAACGCGAAGAACGGAGGATAACCACAATGACGCCTTCATGAAGGAGAACGACGCCCACGAACGTCGTCGCCGTCGGCCTAGCCAAAGCAAGGCTAGGTCTTCACCCGGCAAACCCTCCACTTCCGGAGGACGATGTAGCCACAGCTGCACCAATCCCACCACTCGCCAAGCACTAGCCACCACGCCGCCCGCACGACCATGGCAACTAGAATGCACCCGAGCCATGAGCTCCGCCCACGAGCGCCATGACTCCAACCACCAGAGCCGCCGCCCCGGCATCCTTGAACCCAAACCCGAGGCAAGACAAACAACACCACGATGGACCAACGCGGAGATGGAGGTAGGCGAGCGCTAGTTCCAAGCCCCCTAGGCTTAGAGCAATGTAGCAAGAGGGCAGCAGAGATGCATTGCATCCCGCAAGCCGACGACGAGGTCTAGGCCCCTCTGGCCCGGATCCGGCCACCGGCTGCACCACCGCCCAGTGGAGGAGACCGTCCTCCGCCGCTAGACGCGGCTGCCGACCGGACACGGCAGTAGGAGCACACCAGGCCCACACTGGCCCGGTCGGGTCCGATATGGACCCGTAAAGTTCTAGTCGGCACGCTGCAACACAAGGGCTATGGCCGCCATCCTCCTACCATGGTTCACCCGCACCACCCACCACCGCCATCGTCGGGAACCCCGTGCGCCGCCGTCACCATCCGATTCGGTCCTGCAGGGCAACCCAGATCTGAGCCAGAGAGGCCACGCCAACCGCTGACCACCTCGACTGAGCCCGGCGGACCACCATCCGCGTCTGCACCATCGCGCAACCGCGACGGACACAAACCTCTTGTGCCAGCCTGGGCCCTCGCCGCCCGCTGGATCTGGCCTGCCTTCTTGGACAAGCACGCACCACCACCTTCCATGTGGGTCCTAATTAACTAGTGCATATCAGCTCTACTTGTCGCGGTTGAAGCCTTACCGCCATAATTGGCCTCCAAATTGTCAGCCGTGGTGAGCTCTTAATGGGGAAAACGAAAAGAAGGTCGTGACCGAGTGCTAGCTAGGCCTTATATGGGTGTTTCATTCTTTTTCGCGAAAACGTAAAAGTTTTGCCTTTCGATGCATTGAGAGAAAAGAGAGTTGATATATACAAGACCCAAGAAGGGCCAACCCCACACCGTACAACTCAACCCAAAAAATAACCTAACTCGGGAAGGAGCCGGCGTAGGCCTTGGGCTCCCACGTTCGCCCAATCACGCGCTTCAACCTTGATCATGTCAAGCGGGAAGACCACCGAGGGTTGAGCATTTTTGAAGATCGCCGTGTTCCTGTGTTTCCAGATTGACCACATCGTCATTATAATTTGCGATGAGGTGCTCTTGCGTAGAGCGCTAGGGACGATGCTGAGCGCGTGTGTCCACTAGTCGGAGAAGACATCCTCACCCGTGGGAGGTGTGCGCCATAGTCTCATCGGACTGATCGCATAGCAGGCACCGCGTCGCATGGGGAAGTCCGTGTCGCACAAGCCTATCACCCGTCCAACGTCTGTCCAAGCAGGCTAGCAGATTAATAACTTCACCCTAGGGGACAGGTTTTCCAGTTAAGTCTCCATGTCCCTGATACGCCCATTTTGCATCACTATTTTATACTGTTATTTTCTATTATTCATTGATATATTTCATGTTATGATGCATCACTTATGTTATTTTATCTTATTTTGCATGTTTTATAATTTTTGGAGAATAAACACCGGGACCAGAAATCTGATAAAAAAAGCACCGTCGAGATACCCTATTTCAGAAGATTGGAAGAAGAGGGAGGATACCGGAGAAGTCTTACAAGTTCCGATGAGGAAGTGAGTCAGAAGGGCACCCGGAGGAGGGCCATCTGGGGCCCACACCACCAGGCGGTGCCCCCTGGCCCACCCCTAGGTGCCCCCTTTCGTGCACTTGATCCCCAGGGAACCCTAAGCCCCAAAACATCATCGAAGAATTATTCGCCGCCTCGGGGCTGAAAACAACAGAGAGATAAAAACTCTCTGGCAGGGAGAAATCTGCCGGGAAAATTCCTCCCCCGAGAGGGGGCATCGTCGCCATCGTCACCGTCATCGCTCCGGGCATCATCAAGATCATCATCTCATCATCATCACCATCAAAACCATCACCTTCATCATTCACCGTCATCTCACTGTAACAATTAGGGGTCTTTATCGTTGCTCTCCACTAGATCTCTCTCCCGATATGGATTACTTGTTAGTAGTTGATGCTTGTGAGATTTATCGGTGTTTACACTTTATGACCAGATTGTTATTATCCATTATATCACCTCTGATAATGATCCATATGATGTATTGTGAGTATTTGTTTTAGTTCTTGAGGACATGGTAGAAGTCATGATGTTAGTAGTGAAGTTATGTTGAAGTACTATCTCGTGGTTCGGTATTTAAGTTGTGGTGTTATTCTTCTAGGGGTGTCATGTGAGCATCGACTACATGATACTTCACCTTTATGGGCCTAGGAGGATGCATTGTGTATTTGGCTACTAATTGTGGGGTTGTCGGAGTGACAGAAATCTAAACCTCCATTAGGAAACCAATGCACGAGGGAATGTAGGATTCCGGAGTTTTAAGGCTGTGGTTAGATTTATCTTAATTAATTTCTTGTATTTGCGGATTCTTACGAGGGGTATAATCATGAGAAGTAACTCAAATAAAAAATCATGAATAATAATGCAAAGAAATATATACGTTTGTTTCAAGTATAAAGAAAGCATGTCAAAGTGATATTTCGCTAGTCCTTAAGAGTGGGGCAAAACATAAATGCCAGGATACTGATACGTCTCCAACGTATCTACAATTTCTGATGTTCCATGTTGATATTGTGCCAATTGCTACATGTTTTCCGTATGTTCCTACGTTTTCTTATGTTTTCCGGGACTAACCTATTAACAAGATGCCAAGTGCGAGTTCCCTGTTTTCTGCTGTTTTTATTTCAGAAAAGTTGTTCTGGAAATATTCTCGGAATTGGACACCACGAATTCCGAAGTTCCCATTTTCCCCGGAAGCATCCAGAAGTCCCGAAGAGCCACAGAGGGGGGCCACAGGGTGGCCACACCATAGGGTGGCGCGGGCCCCCTCGCCGCGCCACCTGGTGGTGTGGGCCCTCTGGCAACCCCCCGACATCGCACTTTCGCCTATTTATACTCCCCCGAGGGAAAATCCTATAACAACGGACCTCCACAAAATACATCCGTTGCTCCGCCGCCGACGTCAAAAAGTTTCGGGGGACAGATCTCTGTTCTGGCACCCTGCCGGGACGGGGAAGTGCCCCTAGAAGTCATCTCCATCGACTCCACCGCCATCTCCATCGTCGTTGCTGTCTCCTATGATGAGGAGGGAGTAGTTCCCCCCGAGGCTGAGGACTCTACCGGTAGCTATGTGGTTCATCTCTCTCTCCCATGGTGTGATCTATATGTGATCGTGAGCTTTGTAATCTAGTTGAATAAGTAGATCTTACTCTTCATCTTGTGCTACTCAAGTGTTTTATTAATATGAACTTTGGAGTCACATTGTCCCACGGTGTGAAGGTGACAGTGTGCACATCGTGTGTGTCTCCTCTATGAATTGTGGTGTTTGTCTAGTACCTTCTAGGGCGCTCATAGTGACAACGTGGGGTTAACTAGACATGTGAATGCTTACTTTAAGGAATGTTTTTTGCAGCCCTACGCAATGATTAGCTTTCGTTATCCAACCGGAGAGGGTTAAGAGTATCATAGTGAAGATAAGATATTTAGTTATTCAATCATGTGATCATTGTTGAGAGTGTCCACTAGTGAAAGTAGGATCCATAGGCCTTGTTTCCAAGCATTGAAACACCGTTTTCCGCCTGTTCTGCTACATGTTTGCTTGCTGCCATATTTATTTCAGATTGATATTATTACTTATAACCATCCATATTACTCGCATTTCACTATCTCCTCGCCGAACTAGTGCACCTATATACCTGACAAGTATATTGGGTGTGTTGGGGACACAAGAGACTTCTTGTATCTTAATTGCAGGGTTGCTTGAGAGGGATATCTTTGACCTCTACCTCCCTGAGTTCGATAAACCTTGGGTGATCCACTTAAGGGAAACTTGCTGCTGTTCTACAAACATCTACACTTGGAGGCCCAACATTGTCTATAAGAATAGAAGCGTGCGTAGACATTAAGCTCTTTTCTGGCGCCGTTGCCGGGGAGGTAAGGTAAAAGGTACTCACATCCTCGGGTGTGAGTACTCGGAGTTATTTCCTTTAGATTCTGCAATTTTTTTTCTTGTTTTCACTAGTTAGGCTTGATGGAAAACAACAAAAATACGAGAGAGCTTTATAATATTTATCTTGAGTTAGGACATGAAGTGTTTGAAGAGAAAATTTAAAAACCTATGGAGCTTTATTTGCATGCTAGTAGAAATGTTATTAGTATGAACTCTTTAAACACCATTATTGCTAATGCTATGGAAAAGTCTAAACTTGGGGAAGATAGTTTATATGAAAATGATCTTTTTAGTTTCCCGAGCACGGAGGAGAAAATTTGCTTTGATGATGAGCCTATGCCTGTTACATATAGTAGTGATCATGATTCAGAAAAGCACACTACTTTTGATATTGACAATGATGATATAGAAAGCTCTAAACTTTTGGATGATGTGTTTGAAAATGCTTTTGCTACTGATGATTATATGCTTGATACATCTCCTCCTACTAAAAATGATGATATGTTTACAAATGAACACATTTTGGAGGATAACTATTCTATTGCTTATGATGATATTATTCTTCCTATATATTATGATTACAATGATGAATATGATATTTTCAGCCCACCTACTATTGAGGAGAAATTTATTTTGACGATACTATGCCTTCTATATTTGATGATTATGGTGACGAGAATAATAATGGTAGCTACTTTGTTGAATTTTCTCCCACTACTATTAATGAGAATGACTATGCTTATGTGGAGAGTATTAGTTCTTTTATGCATGTGGATCATGATAAGAATGTTTGTTGTGATAGTTATATTGTTAATTTTATTCATGATGCTACTGAATGTTATTATGAGAGAGGGAAACATGGTTTTATGCATCTCAACAATATTAAGTTTCCCCTCTTTATGTTGAAATTTTTGAAGTTGCACTTATTTTGTCTTCCTATGCTAGTCACTTTGTGCTTCGTTGACTTGTTTTTGTACAAGATTATTTTTCATAGGAAGTGGGTTATAATTAAATGTGTTTTATATTGATTCTTAATTCTCACTTATTGTGCTTCAACTCTTATTTCTCATGTGAGCATCTTTTCAAAATTTCATGCCTAGCTAAAAGGCTTTAAAGGAAAACACTTCTTCGGAGATAACCCATGTTTTTATTTTTGCATTGTTTTTCTCTGTTTTCTTTGAGTCAAGGGGTTGTATACTTCTGTAGAAAATCCTTTGTATCTTTATTTTCATGTATTAGTTGAGCCAAGTAAAGCCTCTAGTGGAAAGTTGAGACTATATTTCGGATTTCTGCGCAGAAAACAGATTTCTGCTGTCTACTGTTAAATTCGTATAAAATCACAGAAACTTTAAAATGACCTGAGTTTTTTTGTGCGTAATCCTGGGCTATATACGCAACTTTTATTAGTTGAACACTTTTTGATTTGAGTAACAGAATATTTTCGAAAAAAAATCATTTTTACATGCTGTCATGTTCTGACAGATTTCTGCCAATAATTGCATTTGCATCTTAATCTCTTTCTTTTGGTGTTCTTTTGAGAAAAAGAGTTTTAAAATAAGTTGTGACAGTAGCTAATGTGTTTATGAGTGTTAGGCTTGTGTTCAAACTGAACCATGTAAATTTATTATTTCGATTGCACTAACGTTGCTAATGAAGATTGTGAGAAGTTTGGTGTGAAGGAAGTTTTCAAGGGTCAAAAGAAGAGGATGATATGACGTGATAAAGAAGAGTGAAGAGCCTAAGCTTGTGGATGCCCCGGTGGTACATCCCAGAAAATTCCAAGAAGACTCAAGCGTGTAAGCTTGGGGATGCCCAAGGCATCCACTTCTTCATCAACAATTTATCAAATCACTTCTAGCGAAACTATATTTTCATTCAGTCACATCTTATGTGCTTTACTTGGAGCGTAATTTTTTTTTCAGTTTTTTTGGTTTTCTTTTCTGTAATAAATAGTTGGATCCTAGCATATTTGTTTGGGAGAGAGACATGCTCCGCTTTTTTGTTAGAATACTCTTGTGCTTCACTTATATTTGTTGAGTATTCACGCTTAGAAATTTTAGTTCTTCCAGCTCTTGTTTTGCATGCATCCTTTGTTCAGAGATGTTAGTTTTTGTAGTTAGGTGGTTCTCATATGTGTGTTTGCTTGGAAATAGGAATGCTATTGTGATAGTTGGTATAGTGGAAAAGATTGCATGGTCTTGTAGATCACTAAACTGCTTCACTTGAATCATTGCTGTTGTTTTGAGATATTAATTTGCTTAATGGATAAACGGGAAGGACTAGTAAGTAGAAACTTTTAATGGTTGGTCTAAGACACTTGAAACTGTGCCACACTTAAATTACCAGCTGATAGAAACAATGGTATATGATTGCTACGAGTGATACATTTCTGATCGGCTTTTTGTTACGCGCTACGGTCGGGGTAGCTAACAGTGACTTGTCACCGCCACAGACCCTCTTGGAGTGATTTCCATTCTGCCTTGTAAGATGATTTTCTTGATGCAACCTTTTAACTCGTGAGTCTATGTTGCGGTTCCTGGCACTTCCACCATCCATATTTGCTAGCCTCTTCGGTACTGTGCATTGCCCTTTATCACATTGAGTGTTGGTGCATACTTCGCGAGTGCATCCAAATCCCGTGGGAGGACTTTGTTCTCCTACACATAAGCCCATATATTATTCCTCAAAACAGCCACCATACCTACCTATCATGGCATTTCCATAGCCATTCCGAGATATATTGCTGCACAACATCCACCTCCATTATGTTACTTGATGATGAGCTTCATGGTTATTTGTGCATACTGCTACACTGGCAGGAGCATGCAGTTGGATACATCAGAGATATTCCATTATGAGTTACGAGTACTAAAAGTGTGATGATTCATTGTAATATAGGATGTTGCCCCTACCGGTGAGGATATATAAAATAAAAAAAATAAAAAGGCTAAAAAAAGGGCCAAAGAGAGAATAAAGAGAGAGGGGGCGCATCACTATCCTTTACATACCACACTTGTGCTTCATGTTTAGCACCAATACTTCTGTTTGGAGAAAGTTTTCATATTATCGTTCATTCATAACTATGTGGGGAACTTTACATTATAGAACTTGGCTTGTATATTCCAATGATGAGCCTCCTCAAATGAGCTCTAGGTCTTCGTGAGCAAGCAAGTTGGATGCACCCCCACTAGTTCCATTGGAGAGCTTTCATCTTATAGCTCTATGTGCATCCGTTGTGTTGCAATCCCTACTCCTTTCATAGCTTCAGTAGTAAGACTTTCTCTTGTCTAATGACCACTTTCAGCTTTGTGAGCCTTTCTTCCATTGACCTTCCAAACCCCCCCATAATGTTCTATTTTCCATAACATCCCGGTGCCAGGGACCAACACAGAAAACTTAATTGTTTTTAGTGCGCTAATAGTTTAAGATTCAAGCATTGCATCATGTGGAAATCTTGACTTGATCCTAATAGGGGTTGTGAAAATCATTTGACGTGCATGATATTGTTGTTCTTGAAAGCTTAAATGACCTCTAATAAAATTTGCACGGTTGATAGTCTTTTAGTATTGATTCTTTAAAAGTTTTGCTTCTTTCTTCTTATTTTTTTATGCATTACTTGTTGATATCAAATATAGATCACATATTTAGTTAATTTGATCCTAGTTTACATGCTCTACTTTACATATTATTAGTGATGGAACTTTTGTTACCATTAGGGTACCCTCTAAATTGGCTAGTTCAAAAAAATGAACTAATTTTGTGATGACATCATCATTTTAGAAATCTTAGTTCAATTTTTTGAACTAGAGAGGGTAAAGGGTACCCTAATGGTGACCCATTGCCATCATTACATATTATGATCAAGATTGTGTGGTAGCATGTCACCTCAGAAATTATTTTGTTTTATCGTTTACCTACTCGAGGACGAGTAGGAACTAAGCTTGGGGATGCTTGATACGTCTCCAATGTATCTATAATTTCTGATGTTCCATGTTGATATTATGCCAATTGCTACATGGTTCCGTATGTTTTCCTACGTTTTCCGGGACTAACCTATTAACAAGATGCCAAGTGCCAGTTCCCTGTTTTTTGCTGTTTGTGATTTCAGAAAAATGTTCTGGAAATATTCTCGGAATTGGACCCCACGAATCCCGAAGTTCCTATTTTCCCCGGAAGCATCCAGAAGTCCCGAAGAGCCCCGGAGGGGGGCCATAGGGTGGCCACACTGACCCGCGCCACCTGGTGGTGTGGGCCCCTTGGCCACCCCCCGACATTGCCCTTTCGCCTATTTATACTCCCCCGAGGGAAAACCTTAAAAGAATCGACCTTTTCCACAAAATACATCCGTAGCTCCACCACTGATGCCGACAAGTTTTTTTTTTGTGGGGGGGGGGGGGGGGACAGATCTCTGTTCTGGCACCCTGCCGGGACGGGGAAGTTCCCCCGGAAGCTATCTCCATCGACTCCACCGCCATCTCCATCGCCGTTGTTGTCTCCTATGATGAGGAGGGAGTAGTTCTCCCCCGAGGCTGAGGGCTCTATCGGTAGCTATGTGGTTCTTCTCTCTCTCCCATGGTGTGATCTATATGTGACCGTGAGCTTTGTAATCTAGTTGAATAAGTAGATGTTACTCTTCATCTTGTGCTACTCAAGTGTTCTATTAATATGAACTTTGGAGTCACCTTGTCCCGCGGTGTGAAGGTGACAGTGTGCACATCGTGTGTGACTTCTTTATGAATTATGGTGTTTGTATAGTACCTTTTAGGGTGCTCATAGTGACTGCGTGGGGTTAACTAAACATGGGAATGCTTACTTTAAGGAATGCGTTTTGCATCCCTACGCAATGATTAGTGTTCGTTATCCAACCGGAGAGGGTTAAGAGTAGCATAGTGAAGAGAAGATATTTAGTTATTCAATCATGTGATCATTGTTGAGAGTGTCCACTAGTGAAAGTAGAATCCCTAGGCCTTGTTTCCAAGCATTGAAACACCATTTTCTGCCCGTTCTGCTACATGTTTGCTTGCTGCCATATTTATTTCAGATTGCTATTATTACTTATAACCATCCTTACTCACATTTCACTATCTATTCGCCGAACTAGTGCACCTATATACCTGACAAGTATATTGGGTGTGTTGGGGACACAAGAGACTTCTTGTATCTTAATTACAGGGTTGCTTGAGAGGGATATCTTTGACCTCTACCTCCCTGAGTTCGATAAACCTTGGGTGATCCACTTAAGAGAAACTTGCTGATGTTCTACAAACCTCTGCACTTGGAGGCCCAACACTTTCTACAAGAATAGAAGCGTGCGTAGGCATCAGGCACCTTCAAAGTTGAAGAGGAAGACTAGAACAAATAGTTAGAGAACAAGCAATATCGCATCATGAATCAAATAATAATGTTTCCGGGACAAATGCTCATAAAACTCAGAATGGCAAAAATGCTCTCTCAACTGTTGACGAAGATATGGATCCTGGACCCTGCGGGTGAGGACACCCCCTCTCAGGCCCGAGGCCAAGGCCCAAGAAGAGGCGTCCTTGGAAAACTCCAGAAGGCCCACATGAAGCCCACCCGCACTAACTTGCGGGTTAAGCTAGGAAACTTGTAAACCGACCTAGCTAGAGTTTGAGTCCTCTCCGGGTAGAACTCGAGACCTGGCCATCTATATAAGGCCAAGAGAGCCCCCTAGGAGAGGACCAAGCAATTACCGCACGACCTAAAAGCCTTGAACTCGAGACCTATTCTCGATTCGAGCTCACCACTGTAACCGATCTAATCTTCAATACAGATCGACAAGAGGCAGGAGTAAGGGTTTTACCTTTACGAGGGCCCCGAACCTGGGTAAATCTCGCCCCCTGTCTAGCCGACGATTCCACCAGCGCTCATGTGTTCTCCTAATCGAAACCCGATAGGTTCACCGAAGGGATTTGTTGAGTTAGGGATTCGACAATTGGCGCCGACCGTGGGGATCGCGGGCGCTGGATCACCGGCATCTTCGGCTTCATCGACGTCCAACTCTCACTGGAAACCATCGACTACGGCTCCGAACAATCCTATACGGATCGGATCTGTCGTGGTCACCCATCACTCGCCGGAATCACGTCCGGTATTCGAGGATCTGGAGAAGAGCGTCACCCTGACATTCGGGAGCCTCAAGTTCGTGACAAACAGGGACGGAATCCTCCACTTCTCGGATGAATCTGAATCTGAATCTGGAGCCGTCAACTCGCGCTTTCCTATGGAAAAAAGTGGCGAGTCCATCCGCTTCAACGCAGTCGACTATCACGCCCTCTCGACGGAGGAACCATCTCGGGTACGGGAAGCTCTCCGATCTGCGCCTAGGATGCACGGGCCACGACTGGCCCAAGTCTGCATGGCAGGATCGGAACAGCCCCCGGAGACCGAATTCAGCGCAACCGAGCGCAATATAATCGGCGTCTCGCGGGAGGCCTGGAACAGGGCCAAGGAAGCCATGCGAAGAAGTCAGCCATCCGCGGCAGGAGCGCCACAGGAAGATCTGACCGCCTACCACTACCATCTAGTGAGAGCGGCCGCAACCATCAAAGATGCCCGAGCAGATCTGGCACGTCGCAGGAGAGATGCGGACGAATCAAGCTTACGATGAGCCGAGCTGTCCCTTGCACCCTCAGTCGGTACCCGACCCGCGAGGAAGGGACATGCAGCATCATCCAGGGATTACGACTCCATGGCTGGGACCAACAGGTCGACCACATCCTCCTTCATGAGGGTCGACGACGATGGCAACGTCTACCCGCAAACCCCCGCTGCTGCAGTCCTAGCCTTAACAATGGTTCACTCGAGACTTCTCAATGGTTAAGCGACTACCTCACGGCAGTAAAATGCCAACGTGGGAACAAGAACACGGCTATGCAATACCTCAATTTGCATCTGGTTGGAGCGGCCCGCAGTTGGCTGGAGAGGAGACCTAGATCTTGCTATGCGTCGTGGGATGACTTGCACCGCGACTTCTGCAAAAATTTCCAGTCGACCTACAAGAGGCCGGCCACAATTGAAGAACTGCGAGCCTGCAAACAAAAGAGCGGCGAATCTACCCGAGAATACATCCAGCGGTGGACCACGCTCAGGAACACCGCAGGAACCATCTCGGAGGAAGTGGCGATTGAAGCTTTCGCTAAAGGTGCCAGAAGAACCGCCTTTCGGGAAGAACTGGGCAGAGCCGCGCCCAAAACCATTGGGGAGCTAATGATCATAGCCGAAAAATGGGCCAACGGAGAAGACGCAGTGCGCAATGAAAGAGGATCATCGCCCGCACACGAGGACGACCGCCAGGGACGAAGAAAGAGAAGGAAATACTACGATCACGAGGACAGGGAGGAATTAGTGGCGGCAGAATTCACGCGAAGTCGCGACTCTGGTCGCCGCGGAAGTCGCGAGTGGAAACCAAAAGCAGAAGAAAAATCCCCCCAGGAAGACCTTGATGCATACTGCTCGCTACATCTGTTCACAGATAAGCGCACGGGCAAAACTAAGGCAACACATCTTCTTAAGGATTGCCGAAAGTTTCATGACATCTCGGACGCACTCGCCAGGAAAAGATTTGCATCCACCCAAAACTACCCGCCACTGCCAGGAGGAGGACAAAAATTCCAGCCGCCACCACCTCCGCCTCCACCGGCGAATCCAAACATGGCGCTAGCCGCACTACCTGCGCCCACGCCACAAAACACTGGAGCCAATGCATACCCGACTCCGGCAGGACAACTCCTCGGGATGATACAGAAGGTATGCCCCTCTCGCAGAGCTCAAAAGACTAACACGAGGCAATTGTGCATGGCAGTGCAGACACCGCCAACAAAGACCGAGTACCTAAAAATGGCAGATCAGCCGATCACTTTCTCGATGAAAGACCATCCGCCATGAGTCTATCGACCAGGACACGCCGCCCTTGTCATCCAAGCTCAAATTGGCAATTACGACCTGGCCCGCGTGTTCATGGACGGTAGTAGTGGCATCAACATTATCTACGCGGATACACTCCGTCGAATGAACAAGAATCTGGACGGCCTAACGGAATCAGAAACATCCTTCCACGGGATAGTTCCGGGTAAGGCAATCCGTCCACTCGGAACAATCAACCTAGAAGTTGTACTGGGCTCTCCAAGCAACTACAGAAGGGAATTCCTGGACTTCGAAGTCGTCGACTGGCCCTCACAGTACCACGCCATTCTTGGTCGAACAGCGTTCGCCAGATTCATGGCCGTACCACATTACGCATACTTGAAACTCAAGCTACCCGGCGAATACGGTGTGATCACCATCGACGGAGACTTCCAGAAATCAGACAAGTGTGACATAGAATTTAATGAGATTGCAAAATCTTTCGGGATGCAAGAAGAACTCCAAGAGCTGGCAAAAACCACGGATCACTCCGTTATGCCCCTCACGAAGAAAAACGCGCCTGAATTGGAATTCAGCGCCAACAGCGACACCCGCAAGCATCAAGTGCACCGACGGATTCTGCAAAGACCGCGATGGTTTCAATAACCCTCTCGCCAGCATAGGAAGGCGCGCTCGTCAAACTCCTCCATGAGTACTGGGAAATTTTTGCCTGGCAGCCCTCAGATATGCCAGGAATACCCAGGGAGTTTGCCAAGCACTCACTCGAAGTCTTTCCTGACGCTAAACCTATCAAACAGACGACTCGACGATTTTCAGAACCCAAGCAGAAGGCGCTTGGAGAAGAAGTAAACAGATTGCTAGCCGCAAATTTCATTAGGGAGATCAAGATATCCACTTGGTTAGCAAACCCGGTGTTGGTCCCCAAGAAGAACACGGACATCCTTCGGGTGTGCATCGACTACACGTCGTTGAATAAGCACTGCCCCAAGGACAATTTTCCTCTACCACGAATCGACCAGATCGTGGACTCTACGGCAGGCTGCCAACACCTCTCTTTCCTGGACGCCTATTCGGGATATAATCAGATCCGAATGAAAAGGGAAGACGAAGAGAAGACGGCATTCATCACACCACACGGTGTCTACTGCTACACGACAATGCCCTTCGGGCTGAAGAACGCAGGCGCAACATATCAGCGCTGCATGCAAAGATGCCTCGCCAATCTCATTGGCAAGAACGTACAGGTGTACGTTGACGACATTGTCATCAAAACTCGAGTAGAGGACACACTCCTCGAGGACATCAAAGAAACATTCGACGCCCTTAATGCATACCAGATCAAGCTCAATCCGACCAAATGCGTCTTCGGCGTCCCTGCAGGAAAACTCCTTGGGTACCTGGTATCCGCCAGACGCATTGAAGCCAACCCGGAGAAAATACAAGCCATCCTGACTATGAAGGAGCCAACCAATCTACGCGGAGTCCAGCAGCTCGCAGGACGACTAGCCGCCCTAAGCAGGTTCATCGCACGATTGGGAGAGCAAGCGTTACCCTTCTACAAATTACTGAAGAAGACGGACAAATTCGAGTGGACACCCAAAGCTAAACAAGCGTTCGCAGACTTGAAGCGATCGTTGCAAAGCAGGCGCGTCCTTGCAACACCGCAAGAAAGGGAGCCACTTTTCCTATACTTAGCCGCTACAAACCAGGTCATCAGCACAGCAATCGTAGTCGAACGACCTGAAGACGGCAAAGCATACGGAGTCCAACGACGAATATATTACATCAGCGAAGTGCTCTCGCCATGCAAGCAACGATACCCTCATTACCAGAAGCTCGCATATGGAGTTGTTCTCACGGCCCGAAAGCTCAAACATTATTTCCAGGAACACGCCATCACAGTGGTTAATGATGCGTCACTCGGGACAATCATGAACAACCCTATGGCATCCGGAAGAATAGCAAAATGGAGCATCGAGTTGGGCGCCTGGGACATCACCTATGCAGGACGCAACGCAGTCAAATCTCAAGTACTCGTGGAATTCCTCAGCGAATGGATAGAGCTACAAACGCCCTGGCCGCCTGAGTACACGAGTAATTGGATAATGTACTTCGATGGATCCAAGAGAAACGAAGGAGCAGGAGCTGGAATCGTTCTTATTTCACCTCGTGGAGACAAGCTGCAATACGTCCTGCGACTGGACTTTCCACCAGATGATCCAGCATCGAACAACGACGCAGAATATGAAGCCCTGTTGCACGGGATGAAGATGGCAATCGCCTGTGGAGCTACCCGATTAATGATCTACGGCGATTCCAATCTCATAGTGCAGCAGACAATGAAAGAATGTGACGCCATTGCTGAAAACATGGTCGCATATCATGACATGTACAATCTACTCGAAGGAAGCTTTAAAGGGTGCGAGCTGAGGCATATTGCAAGATCTAGCAACGAAGAAGCGGATAGACTGGCAAACATGGGTTCCACGAATACACTCATACCGCCAGGAATATACTTCGAACGGATGGTCAAGCGATCGGTCAAAGTGAAGAAAGCTGCAGGAACACCAGCAGCACCAGAAACAGAGGTCAGCCCGCAGGTCGCGCTTATCGAGCTTATTCATAATATATCACGACAGGTCTTTCTGGTCGAGCCAGTCTGGACGCATAAATATCTCGACTACCTGCTCAACAGACAGCTCCCGGCCGATCCACGTGAGGCTCGACAGATAATCAGGCGTAGCAAGTCCTTTCGAGTGATCAATGGAGAACTATACAAGCAAAGCATCTCGGGAATACTTCAGCGATGCATCGCACCCGAAGATGGCAAGGAATTGCTCCAGGACATACACCAAGGAGATTGCGGACATCATGCCAGCTGGAAAACAATAATGGGAAAAACTTTTCGAGCATGATTTTACTGGCTAACAGCAGCCAGCGATGCAAAAAGCCTGGTCGAACGATGCGACGCCTGCCAGCGATTCGCACCAAGACCACACGTACCTGCTACGGAATTGCACATGATACCAATAGCCTGGCCCTTTGCACAATGGGGGCTAGACATGGTTGGACCACTACGCAAGTCCACACCAGGTGGATACACACACTTGCTGGTCGCAGTCGACAAGTTTACCAAATGGATCGAGGCTATGCCAGTAACTTTGGCTAGCGCCCAATGCGCCGTCAAGTTCCTCGACTCCATTGTATGCAGATTTGGTGTGCCACATGACATCATTACAGACAATGGTACAAACTTCACAGCAAAGGAAACACAACAGTTCTGCGAAGAAAAATGCATCAATTTCAAGTTTGCTTCAGTTGCTCACCCGCAAACGAACGGACAAGTCGAAAGATCCAACGGCTTAGTTTCGGCTGGCATCAAGAAGCGATTACTCGATCGTCTACACCCAGCTGCAGGACATTGGGCAGAAGAGCTACCCTCCGTACTCTGGAGCCTCCGCACAACTCCTAATCGATCGACGAAGTACACGCCATTCTTCATGGTATACGGGGCAGAAGCAGCCCTTCCCGAGGACGTTCGATTCAGCGCCCCACGAGTTGTAGCCTACAGCGAAGAAACTTCCAACAAGGCACTCGCAGAAGATATGGATGCACTCGACGAAATGCGCGACATCACACTCGCAAGATCCGCAATATATCAGCAATCCTTGCGCAACTATCATAGTCGCCGCATACGCCACAGAGCATTCGTGGTTGGAGACCTGGTGCTGCGGCTCAAACAGAAGGAAGGACACAAGCTCGAACAACCTTGGGAAGGACCCTTCATCATACACGAAGTCATCCCAGGTGGAGCCTACAGGCTAAAGAATCCAGCGACTGGAGGAATCTATTCCAATCCATGGAATATCGCTCACCTCCGCTAATTTTATCCCTAGATTTACTTGTTATCACAACAAAAAGAATAAGGCTATACTAGCCAGTACTGTAGCCCGAATACATGGCTTCTCAGCCATTGCAATAAAGATATGATTTCTTCATCATATTCACTCGAAGCTTCTCGTTCTTTGCATGCTAAAAGTTACAGGTAAACACCCCATAAACACACGGGGGCTACACCTACAACTATGCATCACAGAAAAACATAATTCATACAAGGTTACACACCTTACACCAGTTTTTACAAACTATAAACAGATTACAGGATATTTACATCCGACAATCAATCGAAACGCTGAGCATTCTCAGTCGCTAAAACTCTATCTACTTCTTCAGAGGTCAATCGGATAATTTTCTCCGCTGCAGGGCGTACAGCATCATAGTACGGCGAGATATCCTCGATTGCATAATCTGGGCGCCGAGCTACGGAGTTAACGTCTATCTCAGGATGCCATATTCGGACAAAAGAAAGAGCTACAACCGCTCCGCACATCATTTGATTGCGCACACACGCGCAAACTTCTCCTTCACGTCCAAACAACCTGAGAAGATAGCTCCAGTCTTCGGGACCCCTTTGGAGTGGATAAAAAGCAGCGTTCATCGCAACCAAGACCTCGTGAAAAGAACTCACGAGAATTCTCGCCTGGAGGACTCGAAATTTCAAGGTGGCCATCACAAAACCTCGACTGCGATCAGACCAAAAATTGTTTGCATGAGGTTTTGAGCCGCTAGCCTCTTGATGAATGTGGTTCTCTACCCACTGCTTTTCTTCCCTGTCATCCGGTTTAACAACTGAAGAGCAGACGTACTTAGTCAGCTAAGGAAAACATGGAAGAAGAAGGCACGGGGGCTGCACTACTTACATAGCAAATCTTTTGCGACTGAAGCCAACTCATCCATCAGAAATTGTTCACGTTCAGCCGCCAATTTTTTGCTTGGACTTCGCTACATCGGCTACCCCGCGCAGAGCTTTCAGCTTGCGCTCACCATCCTGGACCTTATCACGAAGGCCCGCAAAAGTGCCAACAGCGGCAACAAGTGGATTTACTGGAGTACCACGTCCACCCGAAGTTTCCGCGGCAAACCCAGTAGCCTGGAAGAATACAAGGAAAGAAGTAAGATGCCCTACTCGAGTCATTTCTAGTCGCACATCTGACAAACGCTCGGGGGCTACTCCCATCGGGAGACAACGCACAAACAAGAGGAATAAATTTCAAGACGAATTCTTCAATTAAAGACAACGAAGGTACGGGAATACATCCCAAGGTTCATTACATTCAAGGAAGATAAAAGAAAAACTATGAGGCTACATTGGTGCTCCCGCTAGCGGCAGTCGCCCCTCCTCGCAGTCGAGCAAAAATCTCAGACAGCTTCCGAGCAAGAATAGCGGCTTGCTCGCCAAAACGAGAGAGCCGTACCTTTTTGCCCGTGGAGGGGTCGACTGGAAGAGATGAGTAGGCCTCCTCCAAACCTTCGACTCCGTGCGCCAAAGCAAATTGGATCGCGGTCTTCGCACCAGACTCCGACTGAGCGACCGCCAAAGCATCCAGAAGATTGCCTTCTGAGAAGACCTTCAACAGATCATCTAGCGCGGGTGCAGAAGTGGCATTGGCGATGAGGCGACCATGCAGTTGCACCAGCACTTGAGTAGCATCGCTAATCAAGGAGAAAACTCCATCAGAGTGCCTCTTAAGCTGGGCAAGTGTGTCGGTTAGCACATCTACCCGCTGGAGCCCAGGGATCTCTAGAGGGACATCGAGAAGACCTACAGAAGAAGAAAATAACGTTTAGCAAAGTTCAGCAAAATGAAGGATCAAAGTCGCAAGAGTCCAAAACACTTACCCGCGAAACGCTCAGCGAGGGGACGGAGGAACGCGACAACGTCGTTATCGGCCTTACTGCCAGCTTCCTCTAACTCCTTCAAGGCCTTCCGCGCATCCGCAAGCTGTCGACCAAAATCTTCCGACTGCATGCGGAAAGCTTCCAGCTCTTGTCGAGTGGCCGTCAGGTCAGCCTCCCGAGCAGTTACCTGCTCAGAGAGTTTGACCTTTTTGGACTCCGAGAGTTCAAGTCGAGCTGCAAAGAGATGCTTATCGAAAATCAAGAATGGACGAAATACTGAAGACAAGGAGATGATAAAACTTACCCTTGAGAAGGTCGTTCTCAGTTTGAAGTCGGCTACGGTCCGATCAAAGTGACTCGCAATCCGACTCGGCGAGAACGACGCGGCGACCAATCGCCGCAAGAGAATCAATGAGCGACTGCAAAGGCACGAAGATAGAAGAGTTAGAAGGATTAAATTGGAGCATGTACCCGATTATTCACAATCGACTACAGCCTCGGGGGCTACTCCCATCGGGAGCACTGCCGTGCACCCGATAAGAATGAAATCATGAAGAAGAAATAAACCAGACTTTGAGCCTGTAGCCGATCGCATGCGATCGACTACAGCCTCGGGGGCTACTCCCATCGGGAGCACTGCCGTGCACCCGATAAATATTTGAAGACAGAAGACGAAGTTTACCTGGCCGGTGGCGCGAAAGAGCGGATCCGCGGAGCTGTCCGTCACTTTCTTAGAAGCTGAAGTCCTAGCGGCAAAGCTGGGGGCTTCACGTTCCGCAGTTGCAGCTTTAGGGGCTGCTCTGGGAGAATTTTGGACGGTGCCCGCAGTGGGAGTCTCACCCGCATCCCTTGCCTTATTCCTCTTTTCGGGAGGAATGGAAGAAGCATACCTGCGAGGACTAATAGTCTGCAGTCTGCAGCAAAAGATAAAAAGCATCAGGATGGAAGCGCAAAGAATGTTCGACCAAGAACAAGGAAAAAGACTTACTCGTCATCTTCGTCGGCATCCAGCAAGTCCGCGTTCCAAGCGGTGTTCATCACTGGAAACGAATGCGAAGGGGCGAGTGAACGAAGTGGAGTCACAAGGACGGGGGCTTGACCGGGCGATGCTTCCAAGGAATTGTCCTTGGAAGTAGCCTCGTCATTATCCACCCGACGACGCTTGGGAGGGACACCATTCGAGTCTTCAACGTCATCCGAAGAATCACGCTCAGAACTCGAAGAAGCGTTGGCAACGCTGGTGTCAACCGCACCATCCTGGTGACTCGACGGTAGCTCTGAAGCCTCCTCTCCCGTAACTGGCGGGTAGCAGTCTGCCATAGCCAAGCTCTACAAATACAGAGAAGATAAGAAAAAACTTTGTCGACTAGGACTCAGAACAAAAAGGAAAACAACTTGTCGTGGGATAATCACGGCAGACGTTACCGGGGGTAACTGATCTTGGGGCAAGACGACACAGGCGTTTGGGAGAGGTTTTAGCTCAGAGGAAAACATGATGATAATCGATCTGGTAGCCGGCAATCAAAGTCGCCGAGTCTCCGATCTTAATATAATAACTCAACTCTCGGGTTACACTGGATGTTCGATATCAAGCGATATTGCTAGGGTTCTTAGATCTCTCAACTAGACCTAGGGGTCGGTTTATAAAGCACCCGTACCCCCCGGCTTGTCCTCCAAGACGTACCCTGGATCCTACCCGGACACGGCATACAAACCCTAACCTTCCTTTACCGTAACCCACAATCCGGGTTACTAGGCCTACTAACTTGGGCCTTCCGGAAGTTTCTTTATCCTTAGCCGGATCCTGCACAGAGTCCTTTGGGCCGGATTACACCTTGGAGTTGGCCTACCGGGTTATTATCCCTCCATCAGTAGTTCCTAGAATAGCTTGGGCTTCACGGATTCTTCCTTGAAGTGCTTGCTATTCCCTGCAAAAATACCAAACTCACGAGTATATGGAGGCCGGGTTAAGATGCTTTGATAAGTAGCTAGGCCCAACTCCACGGTGGCCATATGGTAACCCGGCTCCTCTCCAAATACCCGGCTTAACTTTCCGGGTCTAAGCCCTGATAAAAGTGTCAAAATCCTGCACTTTACTCGATAATTGATCTTGATATTATGAAGAATATCTCCTTCTTATTTCTGCCCAGATATCACGTTCAACACTTAAAGCATATTTCACAAAATTCAAACAAATAGTCGTTACTCCGTAATCCCCGGCTCCCGCTCGCGGAACCAAACTTATCCACATGAGCCATTATAAATATGCCCGTAGGGGCAACCCTAACCCCAACGGCTCACTTCCCCCCATTCCTCTTCCTTTCTTCCTCCGTGCTCAATCTCGCAGAGCGCCACCACGGAAATCCCACGCGCATCTCCGGAGCCTATTGGCCGGCGGCTGCGTTCCACCACAGCTCACTCTGCACCGCCACCAAGATCCTCCGCCAAACCCCCAACCGGCCCGTCGGGAATCGCAAAGGGGCACCAATCTTGCGCGATTTGCCTCCGTCGAGCTTCACTTCAATCTCCTCCAGTAAGCCCCCCATACCCGTTAATTAGCCTCCGTAATTTCTTGATTTTCTTCAGATTAGATCTAGGTCAACCCGCCGGTCATTTTCCCGGTCATGCCGAATTAAGTTACTTGTATCCACTCTAGCTCACCCAATGGATTGGATACTGGCTTTAATTCACTTCCCTACTGCCCACAACTGCAAATTTTGCCGCAAATCTATAAATGGAATCTCCAATCTGGGCTCGGGCCACTCAGATTTTCCGCCCTGGTCTCTGTCACCCGGAAAATCCTCCCCTTTCCGGTTCTTTTTACTTGCAATAGGTGCCTGAGCAGCCATCCATCGCCCTCAAAGGCTCTTTCAATGCATAGACCTCCATAACTTTTATTATGATGCTCGATACCCGGATAGTTCGAACCTTACTCTGCAGATTGATACCCGGATAGTATGCAATTTCCATGTTGTCTCGATATCACTCGCCAATACTCGGCCAGCTCACGGCTTCCGAATCTTATTCTTTGTATCCTTCTACCTCGTGCTTTGCAGGTCAACCACATGGCTCCCAAGAAACAGGGAAAAACACCGACCAAGGCCAAGACCACCAACTCCATATCCGCCAACTGGGCGCGATCTACGGTCACCAAGGCCAAGTTAGAAGAACTGGTCGAACTGGGAGTTCTTCCTCCTCAAGAGGATATCCAGTGGAGGGTGCCGGGTAAGGAGACCCGGCCTACACCGGCAAAGAATGAGGTAATATGCTTTGTAGAGCATGTGACTCGGGGCTTTCGTCCTCCGGGTCACCCCTTCTTCCGCGACATCCTGAGCCACTATGGCCTTCGTATTTTTGACATAGGTCCTAATTCTGTTTTAAATATCTCCCACTTTATCGTCCTTTCCGAGTCATACTTGTGCACTCCGCCAAGTTTGGCTCTTTTCGTCGAGCTTTTCCAGTGCAAACCGTGCCGCGAAAGCGGTGACGGGGCACTTCTCGCTTGCGGCGGGGTCTCTATCCAGCGCCGCAAGAATTCTCTGATGCCACCTCTTACCCTTAACTCCCACGTCAAGCACTGGCAGCTCTCTTATTTTTACTGCCAAGACACTTCCCCACCCGGCCAAAAGAAACTGCCGGGTTACTCAAAGGGCCTTCTTGACATCTCTGAGAATTTTAATGCCTTTGCCCCTGACTCGGACAGGGAGGCAATTCAACCTTTGCTAGCCAAAATCACTACTCTCGCGGCCCAAGGTCTCATCGGGCTCAACCTGGTGAAAACTTGGGTCGATTTCCGGATTCAACCCAATTCCATCCGCACAAAGTTAATGTGCGAGTATTCGGGGCAAACCACGGACCCGCTCCGGTACTCTGACAACAGCTTCGCTGCTGGTGGCACCCATAAAACTATCAAGGGTTTTCTGACAGAAAAACTTGAGGTAATCCGGAACATAGCCGGATTAAAGCCCTTCACACTCGAGAACCCAGCCCCCAAGGTGAAGATCCGATTTTGACGTCTTTACCTTTGCTCTTTCCACTTGATACAATTGATAACCCTTGTACTGATATTTTAATTTCAGGCTGATGATGATTTTTGGAAGATCAACACTTCTCCTAGCTCCGAGAGTCCAGAGGAGCAAGAAGAGGCCGTTAACTCGGACGAAGGTGCTCTCCGGATTTTACTTGGTTCCTTTAAGTTCGTCGTAACTCCTTCATTTTCTAACTATAACTCTGATGATATCCAGAACAAGAGGAGGATGACGAAGAAGAAGAAACTGACGGCAAAGTGGAATCCGCCAGTGATGAAGATGAAGTGGAGCCGACAATTAAAGTCGGATCTAAGAGAAAGCCCCGAGGGGTCGTCTTCAAGGTTTCATATCGCCTTCTTGTATTCAATTCGTATTCCTTCGGTGATATACATGAGCTAACTTGACATTATTCCACTGGCCGTATTTGAAGGAGTCGCCCATGACCAAGCGCAGAGCGACTCGGAATTACCCGGGTGATGACGCTCTTAACCCGGGTATTCCATCGTCTCCGGCTCAGCGCACCGGTATTTACCTTATCCTTTGCCGGAGGAAACAATCTTTCTGAACCATTCTCTTACGAAATCTCGCTTGATATTTTTCAGATTCGCCCGGGTCTGGCAACGAATTCCCTTCAGACTTTGCGGTGAATCCCGGGTAAAGTTCCTTTTCTGACGTTCTATCGCATTTTCATCACCCTTTCCTGATTGCACACTAACTGCTCACTCTCACTATCCATAGGGCCACTGTCGTTATTAGCGACCCAGAGGACATGGTGACCGATGACCCGGGTAAAGGGAACCCGGCTGATAAGACAACAGCCGCGTCTGGCGGCGAAGAACAAACGTCACCAATAAACCTGGCCAGACGAGAAGCCGAGTATCCGATAGCCTCTCATGCAAGCAAGAAGAAAAGAGCCGCCACTTTGGGTGCGGGAGAGGGAGCATCAGATCCCGACATTCGGATGACCCGGGTGCCGCCCCCTGCTAAGAAGAAAACTCCTTCTCGGAATTTCCAAGACCCCAGGTCCTCTGACACGGGTAATGATAGTTTTGATCAGCTGATGAGCACTCTCCTCACTATGAAGACTTCAGAGAGCAACATTCTGGAGCGCATGGCCGCAGAGCACCAGGTAATAATACTTGATATCTCGTAGTGTATGCCTAGTCCCCAAGTTCCGAGCATGACTTGCTGAAGTTGTGCTTGGTACTTTACGCAATACTCAGCTTGCCATAATATCCGACTGATACTTGTGCTCCTTGCTACTTACAGGCGCAGATTACCCGGTCTGATGAAATTTTGCTCAAGACCGAACAACTTCTTCTTGCAGAGGTAAAGCGGAGAGAAACCCTCGAGGATGATGTGGAAAACTTGAAGAAGGATGTTTCTAAATACCAGAAGAAGTGCAATACTGCTCAAACCGCACTGAAGAAACTCTCGGACCAGGTCACCGATACCTATCAAATCTTGCTTAGTAATTTTTTGCTGCCGACTGTCTTCATGCCTTTACTTTATTGTATGATACTCGGGATTTCTGATACGTCCTTCCTTTGCTTCAACTGCAGGTGCCAACCTTGCAGCCCCAGAGGAGGATGCCCTTGCAAAGGCTAAAACTTTAAAGACTGTGCTCCGGACGTTCTTTGCCGGCACAAAGTTTATACTGGACGCCGTGAAGTGGCCTACTGAAGTATACCCGGGTGAAGAAAATCTCATCAAAGCCTGCTCCACCGTGCCTGGCTGGATTGAAATATGGAAACGCTCGGCATGCCGGATTGGTATGACCCGGGCCTTTACCCTGGCTAAGGCTTACTTTCCGAAGCTTGATCCGGCAAAGATAATATCCGGGTTTCCAGAATTTAAAGCGGATGGCTCCAAGTTTACACCCAAGGACTTCAAGGCCGTACAGTCTGTAGTGCGTCATTCGGCCACCACTTTGGCCGATAGTATGGATCTGAACACGATTATGAGTGCATACGACGCTGAAGGCAAAATTGTTACAGAGGAAGCACCCCCGCCCTTTGATATTTTGGAGAAATGGGCTGCTGATTCGGCTAGGAAGAGGGAGGCAACTGCGAAGAGAGAGGCCGAGTTAGGATCAGGGCCAACCACCTCTACACCAGCTGTTCCTCCACCAGTCCGTCCTGCCGCAAGGAATCCGGGTGATGATGCCGGAAAAGAGCAAGTCCAAGAGCAAGACCCGGAGGGTAAGGGCAAAGATGTGGACTCTACTCAGGAAGCCGAATGAGCAAACGCCATAAAAATACTTCAATCATTTGATGTTTTTACTCAAAACAAGTATTCTTCTGACGGTGCACCTGTGCACCCTTGATACTAGTGTCGCAACTTGTAACGCACTTTAATTCTGTGATACACTTCGTGCCTTTCTAGGCCTTTTGATGAACTTGATACTTGTCTATTTTTGGACTTATTCTTGATATCCGACTTTCTTTTTATTTCTTTCTTTATTTCCGAGTATCGTGGGTTTTGACAGGTGGACTTTTCTTTAAGTCCCCAAGTCCCCACGACTCGGATGTTGGGGTCTTTCGAGCTTAGCGACGAAACAGCTTGATTCTGTTTCGAAACCCACAGTCCCCAAGGCCCGAATTTCCGAGTCTGTGGTGTGTGGTTTTTTCGAAGAGAACAAACTTGTTGTTGCTAAGCCGAAACCCGGAATTGTTTCATATAGATAATGAAGTTATGCTTGATAAACATTGAGTTTCCAGCTATTAGCCTTGTACTCTGCATAACTTGTGGTTTAGATGACCCTTTTGACTATCTTGTACTGTAAGCCGGCTTTCGCGTGGATACCATGTTGTTACATCTATACGAAAACAGGGTCAGACAAGTCCCATTGGGCTTCATGGCTGATTGTAATCGTAAGCGAGCAAATCATGCCACTTTAGTGCGAGTCACATCGAGCTTAAGTAAGAAAAGTCAAGAAAATTTGGCTCCTTTGTCCAGTTATAAGATTGCAGCCGTACTCGTTTGCGAATAATCGGCCCTTATAACTCATAGGCATCAAGGCCGGGTCTTTGGGTTTGTGGCTGCGTTACTTGAGCAACCAGCCCCCGAGACCTATATATACTCGACATTCTTAATGATACTGATGTATTGATGTCAATGGATACTACTTACTTGTAATCGGAGTAAAGGCTGTAACAAGATAGGACTTGATAACCATCTCTTTATTGATGCGAGAAAGTTTGGATCAGCAGGCCGCCTCATTAAAAACCTTCCAGACCCCTTAGGTACCCTGGGTAGGAAAAGAGCGCGTCTGAAACCTGCTGCCCGTTACATTGTTTAGTTCTTCTTGGGCACCGGTCCCGGGCTGACGTGGCAGATACACATTCTCCACTTGTTGGACTTTTTCATGATGAGTACCGGGTTTACTAGCCAACCCGGGTGAGGTGTTTCCATTACGTGGCTGGTTGTAAGCGGCCGTGCAATTTCTTCTCCTATGGCAGATTGCTTGGGGGAATCATCCTTGACAAAAGCCACCATCTTAGCATCTTGTGCTGCCTTGGGCTTTGCTCTTTCGCCTTCGGTACTCGGCTTTTTTGATGTGGTTCTGTCCTCCGGGTCTGCTTGAGACCGATAATGCTTGAGTTCCTCTTTTCTACAGGCTTGTTCGGCCATTGCTGCGTCTCCTTCGTCGCATTCAGCTGCTATGTCTCGATTTCCATGTATGGTAATGGTCTTCTTAGGACCTGGGATTTTTAGCTGTAGATACACGTAACACGGCCTAGCCATGAATTTGGCATAAGCCGGCCTTCCGAATAACGCGTGATAAGGACTGCGCAATTTGACCACCTCAAAAGTGAGCCACTCAACTCGATAGTTATCCTTTGATTCCCCAAAAGCTACTTCCAATGCGATTTTTCCCTCGGGGCACGCTGAATGACCCGGCACTATCCCATGAAAAATTGTTGAGCTTTTTTGTAGCTGAGACTCCTTGAGGCCCATGCGTAAGAAGGTTTCCCAATACAGTATATTGATGCTACTTCCACCATCCATCAAAACCTTTTTCAGCTCATACCCATTGACCTGCGGCGCGACAACTAATGCCAAGACTCCCGGGTGTTCTACTCTTTCCGGGTGGTCCCTTCTGCTCCATGTTACATCTTGTTCTGACCATCTCAGGTATCTCGGGACAGCCGAAGAGACTGAATTGACCGCTTGCTTCAATATCTTTTTGTCCTTGTTAGAACCTCCTGTGGTATGCACATGATATTGACCCAACTGTTTGGGGTTAGCCTGGAAACCTCCTGCCCCCCCCCCCTTGGTTATTACCTTGACTTCCAGCTGCCGGGTTACCGGCTGGGGGTGGGCCGTTGCCCGGGTTTCCCCCTGGACCCGGTCCTCCTCCCCGTCCTGCACCTCGCATGGCTCTGTGCACTTCCTCATTTTTCCATCTCTGTAGGTCGGCGCACTGCTCCAAGGAGTGGTTAGCTGGCCTACCGTTCCTGCTGTGCTTCGGGCACGCCATTCTGAATATGTCCCAATTATTACCCAGCCTTGGTGGTCCCTGATAGTTTCCTCCATTGTGATTCCCAGTATTGAAATTTCCTTCTGCCCTGGGTCTAGAAGATCCAGCTTCAGTATTGGCGACAAACTCTGTCGTGGGATAGTCACGGCAGATGTTACCTGGGGTAACTGATCTTGGCGCAAGACGACACAGGTATTTGGGAGAGGGTTTAGCTCAGAAGAAAACATGGTGCGACTCGATCTGGTAGCCGGCAATCAAAGTCGCCGAGTCTCCGATCTTGATATAATATCTCAACTCTGGGATTACACTTGATGCTCGATATCACACGATGTTGCTAGGGTTCTTAGATCTCTACCTAAAACTATACCTGGGGGTCGGTTTATAAAGCACCCGTACCCCTAGCTTATTCGGCAAGGCATATTTCGGATCCTACCTGGACACGGCGCACTAACCATAACTTTCCTTTACAATAGCCCATAACCCGGGCCGTTAAGCCCACAAGTTTGGGCCTTCACAAGCTTCTTTATTCTTAGCCAAATCCTGCACACCATCCTTTGGGCCGGGTTATTCCTCAGAGCTTGGCATACCGGGTTAGCTTCCCCCTGTCAGTAGTCCCCAGAATAGCCTGGGCTTCATGGATCCTCCTTGAAGCGCTTGCTATTCCCCGCAAAGATGTCGAACATACGAGCATATGGAAGCCAAGTTAAGATGTTTTGATATTCTGCTAGGCCTCACTCCATGGTGGCCATGTAATAACCCGGATTTGGCCTCCAGACACTTAGGTTCAAATTCCCAGGTCCAGACTACAACAAAAATGCCAAGATCTCATGCTCGATAATCAGTCCCGTCATTACGGGGCAAATCCCTTCCTTCTTCTATCCCAATGCCTCGCCCAATACTTGACGCATATCTCGCAAAATCTTCGCTGATAACCATTACCCCGCGGTTTCCGGCTTCTGGCCGTTAGGATAGGCTCACCCTTGCCTTATAAATAGCACTTAATGGGTAACCCTAAGCCCCTCACCACGCCACAACTTCCCCTCTTCTTCCTTGCTCCCAACACCCTCGCAACACCACCGTGAGAAGCTCGTACCTGCTACCAACGCAAGATCACCAGCGGCCACGCCCGCCCTTGAGTCGCCTTGCGCCACCGTCAAGTGTCACCGTTGCTCCTCCATTTCTCTCATTCGAGCCACGCCGCTCGTCGCCATCGTATTAGACTCCAATCTCCCCGGTAAGCTTCTCGCAACCAGTTAATTCAACCTCACAACTTTCAATTTATCCAAGATCAGATCTAGGTCAACCCGCAAGTCATTTGTCCGATTGCACCAAATTAGATCGATTCGATGCTTGCCAACTCCTTTAATCATCTTCCCTATAGTCACAAATGATCCTCCAACCATCATTGATTACCAATTTTACTTAAAAATCATCCGCAAGCATTTCCATCTAGATCCGTTCCTCCTCGATTTTCCGCTTATTGCATTAACACCCGGAAAAACCCTCCTTTTCCAGCTATTTCATTTGCGGTATAAATATGGGCAACCATCCGTCATCCCCAAATACCTTTCCCTACGTAAGTGACCAACAATTTCCACAAGTGTGCTCAATACCCGGACAGTTCTCAGCTTCGTACCTTCTTGATACCTTTATACTCGGATATTTCAGCATTCCCGGGTCTTATTTCACACGCCTCTTCTCTTTGTGTTTTGCAGGCTGGCCCCATGGCTCCCAAGCGACAAGGAAAACAACCGGCTCCGGCGAGGACCACCCAAACCATATCCGCCAACTGGGGGCGTTCCACAACCACGAAAGCCAAATTGGACGAGCTAGCCGAATTAGGAACCCTCCCTTCTCAAAAAGACATCCACTAGAGGGTACCGGGCAATGAGACTCGGCCCACCCCCGAAGAAAACGAGGTAATCTGCTTCGTTGACCACGTGACCCGAGGATTTCGTCCTCCGGGTCATCCTTTCTTTAGGGAGGTCTTAGATCATTATGGACTCCGGGTGTTCGACATAGGGCCTAACTCCATGTTGAACATTACCCACTTCATTGTTCTATCTGAGTCGTACTTGTGCATGCCACCGAGTCTGACTCTTTTCATTGAGTTATTCCAGTGCAAGCCGTGCCGCGAAAGCGGCGACGGAGCGCTTCTCACTTGCGGCGGGGTATCCATCCAACGCCGTAAGAATTCTTTGATGCCAACCCTCAACCTGCACTCCCATGTTAAACATTGGCAGCTATCTTTCTTTTACTGCCACGATACCTCCCCCGACAGCGAAAAGAAGCTGCCGGGTTACTCAGAGACCCCCCTCAAGCCCTCCGAGTCTTTCAATGCCTTCGCATCAGACTCAGACAGGGAGGCAATCCTTCCTTCGCTAGCCAAGATAGCCATTCTCTCAGCCCAAGGCCTCCTAGGGCTCAATTTAATAAAAACTTGGATCGATTTCCGAATCCAACCTAATTCCGTTCGCACCAAATTGATGTGCGAGTATTCGGGGCACACCACAGACGCACTCCGCTACTCCACCAAGAGCTTTGCGACCGGTGATACTATAAAGACCATCAAGGGCTTCTTGGCGGAGAAACTGGAGGTGATAAAGGGCATCGCCGGGTTACCCCCGTTTACCCGGGAAAATCCAGCTCCAGCGGTAATACCCGGCACTCATAACTTGTTTCCACATTTCAACTCGATATTGCTTCTAAGCCTTAATCTTATCTTTTTACCTCAGGCTGATGACCCTTTCTGGAGAGTTGAACCACTCCCCCCCTCCAGAGACCCGGAAGAGGAGGACGAGGCGGCTGACGATAGTGAAGGTACTCACTCAGGATCTGCATATTTTTACTTGCATTACTTTCCTCTCGTCTGTCTTTTTTCCAATGAATACACACCTGGTTCGCAGGGCTAGAGGGCGAGGGCGGAAACAATGAAGACGACCCGGAGAGAACCGAGTCTGACCCAGAGGCAACAGTCGGGGCCAAGAGGAAAGGCAGGGGGACAGTGTCCAAGGTTCCTTTTTCCTCATTATCCTCTGAACCTTACTCCTTTGACGTCATGCGACGACTTAACCATCAATTATCAAATTCGTCATGCTTGAAGGATTCCTTCCCAGCCAAGCGCAGAGTAACTCGGAGCTCCCCAGGTGAAGATCCCCTTAACCCGGGCATCTCCGCCCCCTCGGTCCCTCGTGGCAGTGCTCCTCCATCTCGTTCTTCCAACTCTCCTCAGCGCCACCCTTCTCCTAACCACCCACGTGCCGGGCAATTCCGGGTTCCACTAGTGGTTCCTGCGAAGACCTCATCTGCTTCCAGTGGCGAGCTCCCACCGGATTACACCGTAAACGCCGGGTAAGTTTTTGCTATATTATTTCTTTTTGCATCTGACGAACTTTCATTCAAGCCGCCGTCATCATTAATAACTGCCTTTTCCCATCTTTCCTTCAGCGCTCAAGTCACCGTCAGTGACCCGGAAAACACAGAAACGGATAACCTCCAGGTGGAGAAGCCGACTGACGACGCAGACGCCGCAACTGGTGGTGATGCGACAACTAACCGGGAACAAGGCCCTCTGAACAATCCACTTTCCCAAACCGTCGGATCTCCTTCCTTATCGGAACCAGTAGACGAAGAGATAGAAATTCTAGATACAAGGATGAGCTCTCCCAACCCGGACACTCAGACTGTCCGAGTCTCCACTCCAAATGCGAGGAGAACCCCCCTACCAGATGATCAAGCTGCCGGCTCTTCCGGGACTCGCTCCGAGGAGTTAACTTTTGCCCAGATGCTGGAAACTCTGCGCGCCTTAAGGGCTAACGAGGAAAACGTCTTGGGGTCTTTAATAACCAAACACGAGGTAAATTCGATTAATATTGCTTGTACCTTTGTCCAGTCCCCAAGTTCCGAGTGAGTTCATTCATGACTTGCTCGGGACTTTTATTATACCAATGACTGATAACTGTGCTCTTCTACCTGACTAATGCTTTTTTAACATCCATGCAGTCTTTCGTGACTCAATACGAGGAGAAACTTGCGGACGCCACCAAGCTCATTGAAAAGGAGATATCTTTACGTGAAGCAGCCGAGGCTGAAGCCAGGAGGAATAGGCAATTAATGAAGAAGTACCGAAGAAGGGCTCACCAAGCCGAAGATGACCTGACAAGCCTTTCCGTCGAAATATCTGATACCTATCGTTCTTTGCTTGGTACGCTTCCTTCTCCGGGTTTATCCTTTTGACAAACAGCAAAAATTTTCCGACTTATATCTTCATTTTACTTCAGGCCCGGACGAAGCCATGCCGGATGAAGATGACATTGCCAAGCTGAAAACCATAAAGAGTGTTATCCGGCAGCTATGTGCCGGAACCAGATGGATCCTTGACGAGTTGCGGTGTCCGGGTAGAGGACATGTTGATCTGAAGAGGCTGTTGGACGCCCTATCCACTATTCCCGAGTGGATTCGGCACTGGAAGCGCTCATCTTGCCGGGTTGGAGTGACCCGGGGGCTTGCACTTGCGAAAGCTTATCTCCCCAAGCTCGAGCTAGCGAGGCTTATGGGCGGCTTCCCAGAGTTCAAGCTTGACGGATCCAAGTTTTCAGTAAAGGATTTTCAGGCCGTCCAAAAGGAGGTCCGTTACCCGGCCAGCGTAATTGCTGATGAACTGGATGTTAACATACTTGTTCCAGCATATGATTCTGCCGATAAAGTAATTAAGTCGGATCTTCCTGAGCCGTATGACATGCTGGCTCGGTGGAAGGAGGAAGCTGCTGCGATAAGGGCGGAGGCTGCCAAGAAGCAAGCTGAAGCCGGCTCTGCTCCTGCTGCCTCAACACCAGTCGTTCCGCCCCCTGCAGGGGCTGGCACCGCCGATCCGGGTGCTGCTGCTACCACCAATGATGGCAAGGGTAAGGCCAAGATGGACGCCGAGTGATATATGGTTTCCAATGCCTCTTCTTAAGCGCCAGTCGGTCGACATACTTTTTAAAACAGTCATATTTTGGGCGGTGCGCCTGTGCACCTTTGATATTTTTTCACCAGCATTTTGTAATGCACGCTAAGGCCTTGATATACTCGATGCCTGTTCCGGCCTTTTTAAGTTTAAGCTCATCTGTTCTCGATATCTGGTTTTATTTATTGTTCCTTTTGTGAAAACTCAATTTCCGGGTCTCATGGGTATTGACAAGCGGATTTTGCTTCGAAGTCCCCAAGTCCCCAAGACTCGGATATTTGGATTTTTGCAACTATACAAGTAAGCCAGTTTTTCTCTTTTCAAGATTTCAAGCTACCGGGCCCGGATTGCCGAGTCTAGGACACTTGATCTTGAAAAGGGAACAAAATGCTTATTGCTATTTTCACAAAGATCCACGAGTTGTTTCACATAGGTTTTGAAGTTATGCTTAATAGTCATTGAGTTTCCAGCTATTCAGCCTTGTACTCTGCATAACTTGTGGTTTAGATGACCCTTTTGACTGTCTTGTACTGTAAGCCGGCTTTCGCGTGGATACCATGTTGTTACATCAATACGAAGACGTAGCCAGCCAATCCCCGTCGGGTTTCATGACTAACTGCCATCGTAAGCGAACAAATCATGCCACTTTAATGCGAGTCACATCGAGCTTAAGTAAGAGTAGCCAAGAAATTTGGACTTCTTTGTCCGGTTATAAGATTGTAGCCGTACTCGTTTGCAAGTAATCGGCCCTTATAACTCATAGGCATCATGGCCGGGTCTTTGAGTTTGTAACTGTGCTATTTAAGCGACCAGCCCCCAAGACCTAGATATACGCATCGTACTGAGAATACATAACCTGATAACAACCACCTCTTTTCTTGATAACCACCTCTTTACTTGATATGAAAAACTGATAACAACCATCTCTTTTCTTGATAACCATCTCTTTACTTGATATGAAAAATGTAGGTCAGCAAGCCGCCTCATTAAAAACCCATCCAGTCCCCAAAGGTACCCTGGATAGGAAAAGAGTACGTCAGAAAACCTGCTGCCTATTACATCGTGCAATTCCACTTGCCAATATAGTCTTTACTAAGTATAATACGGACGCAGCTGAGCCACATTCCATGGTCTATCTCTTTCTTGCATAGATGAAGTGGTGTGTGCGGTGTGGTTGACTGTAGCCGACTCTTCCCTTGCATCTATCAAATAATATGATCCGTTATGCAGGCTCCGGCTTATGATAAATGGTCCTTCCCATGGTGGTGATAATTTGTGTTTTCCTTCGTTTGACTGTACCAGACGCAGAACCAAGTCTCCTTCCTGGAATACCCGGGTCTTCACACGCCGGCTATGATACCTCCGTAGATCTTGCTGATATATGGCTGATCTTTCCAGGGCTTGTTCTCTTTGCTCTTCTAACATATCTACGGCGTCCTGCCGGGTTTTTTCGTTCTCTACTTCGACGTAAGCTGATACTCTAGGCGAATCGTGAATAATGTCACTCGGTAACACTGCTTCCGCACCATAGACCATGAAGAAGGGTGTCATCTGAGTGGATCTGTTAGGTGTAGTGTTGATACCCCAAACCACAGAAGGAAGTTCCTCGACCCATGCACCAGCAGCCCTGACACAGGGAACTCGCCATCGTGGTTTTAATCCGCGAAGCAATTCTTGGTTTGCCCTCTCCACTTGTCCATTGGCCTGGGGATGAGCCACCGATGCCACATCGAGCCGGATTCCATTGTTGCCACAAAACTTCTCCATCTCACCAAGGGACATGTTGGTTCCATTGTCGGTAATTATGCTGTGGGGGTACCCAAACCGGTAGATAATCCTTTTCAGGAACTTGACTGCTGTAGCTGCTTCGCAATTAGTAACTGGCATAACCTCAACCCACTTGGTAAACTTATCAATAGCTACCAAAAGATGTGTCTTCTTGCATGGTGACATATGGAAGGGGCCAACCATGTCCATACCCCAGACGGCAAACGGCCAAGTTAACGGGATAGTCCGCAACTCCATAGCCGGCACATGGGTTTGGCGAGCGTACCTTTGACATCCGTCACACCTTGCTACCAATCGCTCCGCATCCGCTAGGGCCGTGAGCCAGAAAAACCCGTGTCGATAAGCTTTAGCCACAAGAGACCTTGTGGACGCATGATGTCCGCAGTCGCCTTCATGGATTTCCTTGAGAATCTGTCTGCCTTCTTCCGGCGCTACGCAGCGCAAAAAGACTCCTGCTGCACTTCTCTTGTACAATTCCCCATTGATGATAGAATATCCCTTTGCTCGCCTCAAAATTTGCCTTGCTAATACCTCCTGTTGTGGTAACTCGCCTCGTGATAGGTAGGCCAAAAACGGTTCTGTCCACTCGGGAATAGTACGTACAGTGGCTACGAGTCCTGAATCCGGGTCTTGATTTGCCAATTCCTCCTCTGACTCGATTTTAACTGATGGTCGCCATAATTCGTCCAGGAAAACGTTAGGTGGAACCGGCTCTCTGCGCGAGCCGAGTCTAGCGAGGGCGTCGGCTGCCTCATTCTTTCTTCTGTCTATATGCTCCACCTCATACCCGGAAAAACATCCTGCAACCCTATCAACTTCCCTGCGGTATGCTGCCATAGTTGCGTCCTTTCTGTCCCACGTTCCTGACACCTGCTGTACCACAAGGTCCGAATCTCCGAAGCATCGTATCCTCTTGATGTTCATCTCTTTGGCTACCTTTAAGCCATGCAATAGGGCCTCATACTCGGCCACGTTGTTGGAACAGTCGAAGTGAATTTGTAGCACGTAACTCAATTTGTCTCCTTTGGGTGATGTTAGCACCACCCCAGCTCCTGATCCCTCGTACTGCTTTGATCCATCGAAGTGCATGATCCATGACTCGGAATTTGGAACCGTTGCAGTCATGCCTGTATGTGTCCAGTCGTTAACGAAATCAATTAAAGCTTGAGATTTGATTGCTGACCTGGGCTCGTAGTTGATATGATAATCCCCCATCTCTATCGCCCATTTGGCTATTCTTCCCGTCGCGTCCGAGTTTCTGATGATATCCGACATTGGTATTGAACTAACCACTGTTATGGGATGTTCTTGGAAATACGGCTTCAGCTTCCGGCTGGCCATAAAGACCCCGAACACCAACTTTTGCCAATGTGGATAGCGCTGCTTTGCTTCTGATAATACCTCGCTGACGTAATAAACCGGCCTCTGGACCGGGTATCCTTTCCCATCCTCTTGGCGTTCCACAACGACTACCGCGCTGACGGCTCGGGGGCCAGCTGCCACATATAGTAACATAGGCTCTTTAGGACCCGGCGCCACTAGTACTGGTGCTTCAGATAGCTGCTTCTTTAGTGCCTCAAATGCCTCGTCCGCCTCTTGATCCCACACGAACTTATCTGATTTCCGCAAGAGCCGGTACAAGGGTATTGCTTTTTCTCCGAGTCTGGATATGAATCGGCTCAAGGCTGCTACGCAGCCCGTGAGCTTTTGAACATGCTTCAAATTTTCTGGTTTTTTCAGACTCTGGATGGCCTTGATTTTATCCGGGTTTGCCTCGATTCCTCTCTCGGAAACTATGAATCCGAGTAATTTCCCAGCTGGAACTCCAAACACGCACTTCGTCGGGTTAAGCTTCATCTGGTACCTCCTCAAGTTTTTGAACGTCTCCTTTAGATCATCGATGAATGTCTCCGCCTTCCTAGTCTTGATGACCACGTCATCCACATAGGCATGGACGTTACGTCCGATTTGGTCCTCAAAGCACTTTTGAATACACCGTTGGTAAGTTGCGCCAGCGTTCTTCAACCCAAACGTCATAGTTTTATAACAAAAGGCCCCAAAAGGGGTTATGAATGATGTTTTCTCCCAATCCTCCCTTTTGAGCTTAATCTGATGATACCCGGAATATGCGTCCAGGAAGCATAACAGATCGCTTCCAGCTACTGCGTCTATAATCTGATCTATCCTTGGCAGCGCGAACGGATCCTTTGGGCAATGTTTGTTGAGACTCGTGAAGTCAATGCACATCCTCCACTCGTTGGTCTTTTTCATCACCAGAACCGGGTTAGCCAACCAATCCGGGTGAAATACTTCCATGATAAAGCCGGCTGCCAATAGCCGAGCGATCTCTTCGCCTATAGCTTTCCTTCTTTCCTCATTCATTTTCCTCAAACCTTGTTTCACGGGCCTGGACTTGGGATCCACATGCAAACTGTGCTCAGCCAATTCTGTAGGGATACCCGGCATGTCGCTAGGTGTCCAGGCAAACACATCTGCATTCGAGCGAATGAACTCCACGAGCGCTCCCTCCTCCTCTTTTCCCAGGTTAGACCCTATGGTAAACTGCTTAGTAGAATCCCCTTCGACAAAATCTATCTTCATGGTGTCTTGCGCTGCCTTGAATTTTGCTCTCTCATCCTCAGTATTCGGCTTTTTCAAGGCTGTTCTATCGTCCGGATTTACTTGAGACCGGTAATATTCGAGCTCTTCCTTCCTGCATGCCTGCTCGGCCATAACTGAATCTCCTTCGTCGCACTCGGCCGCTATATCCCGGTTCCCATGTATAGTGATGGTCCGTTTAGGACCCGGGATTTTCAGCTGCAAATACACGTAGCACGGCCTAGCCATGAATTGGGCGTAAGCCGGCCTCCCCAACAGCGCGTGGTAAGGACTGCGCAACTTGACCACCTCGAACGTGAGCCACTCAACTCGATAATTATCCGTCGATTCTCCAAAAGCAACTTCCAAGGTGATCCTTCCCTCGGGGCTCGCCGAGTGACCCGGTACGATCCCGTGAAAGATTGTCGAACTTTTCTGCAGCTGGGACTCTTTGAGACTCATCCGTAAGAAGGTCTCCCAATAAAGGATGTTGATGCTACTTCCACCGTCCATCAGGACCTTCTTCAGTTCGTAACCATTAACCTGTGGAGCAACCACCAACGCCAAGACTCCTGGACGCTCTACTTTTTCCGGATGATCTCTTCTACTCCACGTTATCTCTTGTTCTGCCCATCTAAGATATCCCGGCGCGGCCGATGAAACCGAATTTGCCGCTTGCTTTGACGTCTCTTTGTTCCTGCTAGAAGTTCCTGTAGTATGCACATGATATTGTCCTTTTAAATTAGTCGTTCGTACCGTGCCGATGAAGATGTTGATCCGGCCGATCGTCAATATAGATCCGGACTCGAGGTGATCCAACTCTGGCCCCCAGCCGGAATCGTCCACCATCTTTTCTCCTTCGTGGTCGATGTAGATTTCGCCAATGACAAGATTCTCCATGCCCTTCCGAGCTTCTCCCGTGATGTAAACACCTTTGGACGCAGGCCCCACGGTGGGCGCCAACTGTCGTGGGATAGTCACGGCAGATGTTACCTGGGGTAACTGATCTTGGGGCAAGACGACACAGGTATTTGGGAGAGGGTTTAGCTCAGAAGAAAACATGGTGCGACTCGATCTGGTAGCCGGCAATCAAAGTCGCCGAGTCTCCGATCTTGATATAATATCTCAACTCTGGGATTACACTTGATGCTCGATATCACACGATGTTGCTAGGGTTCTTAGATCTCTACCTAAAACTATACCTGGGGGTCGGTTTATAAAGCACCCGTACCCCTAGCTTATTCGGCAAGGCATATTTCGGATCCTACCTGGACACGGCGCACTAACCATAACTTTCCTTTACAATAGCCCATAACCCGGGCCGTTAAGCCCACAAGTTTGGGCCTTCACAAGCTTCTTTATTCTTAGCCGAATCCTGCACACCATCCTTTGGGCCGGGTTATTCCTCAGAGCTTGGCATACCGGGTTAGCTTCCCCCTGTCAAACTCGGAGCCTCCTTCAAATGGACGCTTGTTCTGGCTGTGGTTACCCGGTGCTGACCCGTTGCCGGTTCTTCCATTACTACTTGCGTTTGCTTTTGCTTTTTTATCATCGGTTTCCTCTTCCGTAGTGTCCGTTGCGGCATGTTTGTTGCATGCATCCATCGATTCTCCCATTGTAACCTCCGAAGCATTCCGACTAGATTTCATGCGAGTTAACTTTTGTACTAAAGGTGTGTACTTGCAGGTCTTTGCCATAGCTTGCAGCGCATCCTTGGGCTGAATATCCGTAGATGAATGAAGAATTACCATAACCCGGCGCACCCAGCTGCGCGCCGATTCTCCCTTCTTCTGAACACATCGCTCTAAGTCGTCAATAGTGAATAACTTTCTGCACGTCCCGTGAAAGTGCTTGATAAACGCAGTTTTCAATTCCTCCCATGACTTAATAGATCCTTCCGGTAGATTGGCGAACCATAACTTTGCTGCTCCCTCTGACATCATTAGATACATGAATTTGGCTTGAAGATTCTCGGATGCATTGCGAATCGACATGGCCATCTCATAGCTGCTCAACCATGTTTCCGGATCCATAGTCGGCTCATAATTCACCACTTTACCCGGTTCTTTGAACTTTTTTCGGGTAAGGTTCAGCTCTGATGCTATCCGAAAGACACTTAGGCCCCGCAAGAATGGTCGAAGCTGGTCTTACTCGGGAAACGTGTGATCCTGCAGGGGGTACAGCTGGATGCGGTACCGCTGGTGGCTCATGTGCCGCAGACCCGGCCACGGCTCTCCTGGCTCTGGAACTATCCACGATGGCCTGTGCTGCAGATGCTGCTGGTACTGCCTGAATGTGTGGAGGAGGCGGCATTTGCTGCTGCTCTTCCCTCCGCCGTGCCGAACTTGTTTGGATGTTTCCAGCGTTACCTTGTTGTTGGCTGACATATGGCGTCCCATGCATTCCACTTCTGTGATCCGGATAATTAACCTGTTGCGCCACCGCGGTGCGCAGCATATCTATCGCCCGCCGGGTCTCCTCTGCGTGGGGTGACTCTCTCACGGGGATTTGATTTAGTGCAAGCGTTGCCGTGTACACGTTGTCCATGGGATTGTTGTAATGACCCGTTGGTGTGCGAAAACGCGATGGTGGTGGTGGTGGTACAGTGTTGCCAGCAGTGACCCCAGTCTGTAGTGCAGGTAATCCGGCCTGCATATCTGCCGGTTGTACTCCTCTGGTTGTCGGCTGAGGGGCGGTTCCCGGATTTGCCGCTGGAATCGGCTGATCTTGAGGCGTGATAAATAGTGCGGCCGGGTTTATGACTCCTCCCAATGCTGGTAATCTAGTTTGGTGCCTTTGATGTATTCTAGTCGTTTCCTCTCGGAGCCGGGTTTCCAGTGCATCCAGCTCACGTTACCGTGTAGCCATCCCTTGCCTTTCTGCTTCTACTTGCCTCCTCTGCTGCTCCAATGCACGACGGGCTACGTCCAAATCCCTAACACGCTCTGCCGCGTTCTCTGGAGTGATCACTGTGGCAAGAACCGTCGGATCTAGGATCAGATTGTTGTCGAACAAGGCCGGGTGTTGTGGATTGGAAGGACCCGCTCCTGGTGTCCGGTTTGCTAGGAATCCGAACGTGTTCGCGTGTAGCTCGTTTTCCGGCGCTTGACTGGTAACCGACGCCGACTCTCCGTCAACCTGGGCCAAAACCGGGTTTCCATTAGCCGGCCCCTGCTGCCGGGTTAACGCTTGTGCTGATCCGGCCGCGGCCACGGTTACGCTCTCTTGGTTGAGATTGGTCGCGGGAGCCGGGTAAACCGCAACTCGGCGTATGATGCTTGGCGCGAATTCACGCTGTTCTTCTTCGCTGTTATTCTCCTCATACCGGTTTTCCAGCAGATCTTGGATGGACTCGGTATCATCCTCTCTTTCGACCCGGTCGCGCGGGGTCCATGCCGGCTCCTCCGGCTGTTCCCACTTCGCGTTGGGTCCTTCTGTCGGATATGTCGTTCCAACTGACTCTTCTTCATCTGATTGGATACAAGCAGCCTCCCCTGGCACAGAATCAGATCCAAAATTGTCAGGGATCGAACCGGAAGTACATACCATACCGATGAAGACGTTGATCCGGCCGATTGTCACGACGGATCCGGATTCGAGGTGATCCGACTCTGGCCCCCAGCCGGAATCGTCCACCGTCTTTTCTCCTTTGTGGTCGGTGTAGATCTCGCCGACGACTAGATTCTCCATGTTCTTCCGAGCTTCTCCCGTGATGTAAACACCTTTGGACGCAGGCCCCACGGTGGGCGCCAACTGTCGTGGGATAATCACGGCAGACGTTACCGGGGGTAACTGATCTTGGGGCAAGACGACACAGGCGTTTGGGAGAGGTTTTAGCTCAGAGGAAAACATGATGATAATCGATCTGGTAGCCGGCAATCAAAGTCGCCGAGTCTCCGATCTTAATATAATAACTCAACTCTCGGGTTACACTGGATGTTCGATATCAAGCGATATTGCTAGGGTTCTTAGATCTCTCAACTAGACCTAGGGGTCGGTTTATAAAGCACCCGTACCCCCCGGCTTGTCCTCCAAGACGTACCCTGGATCCTACCCGGACACGGCATACAAACCCTAACCTTCCTTTACCATAACCCACAATCCGGGTTACTAGGCCTACTAACTTGGGCCTTCCGGAAGTTTCTTTATCCTTAGCCGGATCCTGCACAGAGTCCTTTGGGCCGGATTACACCTTGGAGTTGGCCTACCGGGTTATTATCCCTCCATCACAACTCAAAGACAAGAAGGAAGAAACTAACCTCGGCTGGAGGAGGATTTGAACCGGCAAAGGCTTCAACTGAACAATCGGGGAATTTCTCTCCCACCTTCAGTCGAGTGATACCCGCGATTTTCTTCTCGAATTCCACGTTCGAAAGTTCCTCGCGGCTTACTCGGCTGGGGTCTTCTGAGCCTTGATACTCCCACATAGCGGAGGGCCTTTGCTGAAGAGGTTGGATCCCGCGCTTCAAGAAGATGCTCGCCAAATGCAGCCCGTTGAGCACGACTCCCGCAGTCTGATCCCGGAGAGCGGCTACTCTTGCGAGTAAGGGTGCAACGGTCTGATTCTCCTCGGCTGACATCCTGTGACCCTAGGACTTTCGCCTTGTCAGAACAGCGAACGGGTGGAACTCCACGTAGAACCACCTCTTCCGCCAGCTTTGGGCGGAGTCGACAAAGTGCATGTTGAAGTAGCTGCCTTCCTGTCGAGCTTGGATCCCGAAGCCGCCCTTGCGAAGCGGTTCGCCGGGCTCAAATTCCACCCGCGATCTCTCGCGGAAGATCCGGACTTTGAAGAGCACCTTCCAAAGCGCCCAGTGTGGGCGAATGTCGAGAAAGCACTCGCAGAACACGATGAAGCACGATATGTGCTGCACCGCGTTCGGAGGAAGATCGTGAAGCTGTATGCCATAGACATACAGCAACCCGAGGAGGAAAGGGTGGAGAGGAAAGGAAAAACCCCGAGACACGTGGTCCACAAAGACCACGCGCTCGTTCGATTGTGGGTTAGGTACCTCTTCCTTTTTTCCGAGGCGAACCCGCTTCTCCGTCTCCGCCGGCAGCAACCCTTCCCGCTGCATCTCCTTGATGCTTTTCGCAGTGGTATTGGGGGAGCGCCAGTCGCCGGCGCGGGGCGCGGGTTGCGCAGAAGGTTCACCGGACGCAGAGGTGACAGCAGCGCGTCTTTTTCCGCCAGCCATTGCTTGCAGCACGAGCTCGAGCGCGAGGAAGAAGGAGATGGGCGCAAGGAAGAAGATGAAGGCAAAGAGCTGGGAAAATTTTACCGTACCGCTAAGACCCGTACTTATACACGGAGCGAGACGATCTCAGCCGTACGATGCGCTACGTGGCGCTTATCACAGCCACCACGTGTGAAGATGAAACGAAGGGGCGGCCAACGCTGTTCTGTGCCACGATCTTAACAGAAGATCGTGCGCATTTACTGCGCGGTTCGCGTGAAAACCGGGAACGACGTCTCGTTTCCCGGTCGAAAAGCTGACCTGGTGGGCCATCAATCTGCTACCACTCCGTCACGTCCCATCGGGAGAAGAGGAGTGCGCCATGACGTCATGGCATACATCATTCAAAATCAAGATCTTTCGGTTGGAAGTTCAAACGCGAAAATATCTTCGTACGAACAACAATTCCTTCGGATAAAAGCAACTTTTCTATGAACAATTCATGAAGCAAAACCTCTTCGAACAAGAGAAAAATACCCTATACACGAAAACTCTTTCGTATGGGTACAACATTCCAAGCATGAAAACTCTTTCATATGGATTTAACTTTTCTTCCAGCACGAAACTTCTTTCGTGCGGAACTCAAACAAATCGATCGGGTAGGAAGAACCTACCTCTCCTACACAAGATAATTTTACATCATAAGAACCTGGATTGTTCAGCCGACTAGGCACATCCGGATGCCATATTCTTCGAATATGAAGGTAAGACCCAAAAAGATCTCTCTTTTGGGCCTGGAATCGCACTCGAAAGCTGCGTCCTCCGGTATAATTCCGTGTCAACAACAGGAAGAAAAATTCTAGCGGACGCGCCGGGTACCCCCATAGGTTAAGTTCGACTCGATAAGTCTACAACGGCCCAGTCGCAACAATCACCTCATCGGGTTCGAGTCAGAGGTCTCGAATCTGTGTAGGCCAGGAATGTTTTTGCCCTAGTCGCAATTAATTGGCCCTGATCTCTCGGGAGAGCCAAGCTACTGTGCCGCATCCTTCTGTGAAAAAAGCCATAAAAACAGGTACTTGTGTTACTCGATACTCGAGCATGACGACTCATGATACAGGGAACACACCCTTTAAGACAGTAACAGTCGAGCTGGTCCTTCAAAGGAAGATCAAGAAAGGTTTGACCGTCTACTCGACTGGGAAAATCCCAATCGAGCAGACGCTCGGGGGCTACTGACGAAGATATGGATCGTGGACCCTGCGGGTGAGGACACCCCCTCTCAGGCCCGAGGCCAAGGCCCAAGAAGAGGCGTCCTTGGAAAACTCCAGAAGGCCCACATGAAGCCCACCCGCACTAACTTGCGGGTTAAGCTAGGAAACTTGTAAACCGACCTAGCTAGAGTTCGAGTCCTCTCCGGGTAGAACTCGAGACCTGGCCATCTATATAAGGCCAGGTTAGCCCCCTAGGAGAGGACCAAGCAATTACCGCACGACCTAAAAGCCTTGAACTCGAGACCTACTCTCGATTCGAGCTCACCATTGTAACCGATCTAATCTTTAATACAGATCGACAAGAGGCAGGAGTAAGGGTTTTACCTTTACGAGGGCCCCGAACCTGGGTAAATCTCGCCCCCTGTCTAGCCGACGATTCCACCAGCGCTCATGGGTTCTCCTAATCGAAACCCGATAGGTTCACCGAAGGGATTTGTTGAGTTAGGGATTCGACAACTGTGCATAAATTTAGAAGATGGAGAATCAACATAAAAGTAAAAGAAAGGCCCTTCGCATAGGGAAGCATGGATCACTCATGTGCTATAGCTTTTATTTTATTAAACAGAGGTATGAAAACTTGACACTCCTCCCAACCATCTTTCACAAACCATGGCTAACCGAATCCTCGGGTTCCTACCAACAATCACATACCGTGGAGGAGTGTCTATATTTTAAGAGAGGTGTATGCTTATGTCAACGAATGGTAAACAGAAAATACAGTACGTCACAAGACAACTAGACTTCACAAGAGCAGCTCCCATAGAAGGACACATCTGGGTAGAAGGTCACCCCCTTTCTCTTTTGTTTACACAATTATGCTTTGACTAATAAATCAGGGAAAAAATAGTGAGGATATTTTTTTTATTAATTTGGGGTTGGGCACCCCGCTGCCAGCACTTCTATCAATTGGATAAGAGGATGAAGCCACTAGTCCAGGCTGTGAAAGTACAATCAACAAGTTAGATAAAGATTCTCTATTTACATCCTCATGAGCTAAAACAGAAGCACAAAACATGAGTAATTTTGAAAGTTTTAAAGGTAACACATGAGCAATTTACTTTGGAGTGGCGGTTTAATACCACATGTAGGTAGGTACGGTGGACACAATGGGAAAACTTTGGTTTTAAGGAGTTGGATGCACGAGTAGAGCTCATACTCAGTACAGGTGGAGGCTAGCAAAAGAGTGGGAGCGACAAATCAAGAGAGCAATAGAGCCATAATCATACATAGCGACATAACCATCCTTAATCAAGGCATAAGTGGTACCACAAGTTCAAAAACTAAATGATCATAGAGGCTATTCGTGACTGGTTCATTGTCATAAACATGGTGTGAGCATGCGCCAAGTCAACCAAATAAAACACGCAAAGGAGAATACCACAAATTTATGCTTCAATATGAGAAGAACAACTCATGATTCTTTCAATGAAACATTAAACACTCTCAGATATTTGAGGATAATCATGCTAATAAATGACCACAAGGCTTTAAAACTAAAATAACATCTAACATGATATGAAAAAGTTCTAACCACAGTCTATACAAGCTTCTAGTTGCACCATTAAATTGTTTACCACAAGCAGCAGTTTCTTTTCTGAACAAGTACCATACAAATCATGCTTTAATAAAAATTCTCTACATGCTACAGCAAGCAAACATGAGAGGAATCACATAACACTACTAAAAGTAACAACTCTGAATAAGAGATGCAATGAAAACAAGAACTAAACAGGAAATATTGCAGCAGCTAGAAGAAAAGTAAGAATACTAGCATAGAAAGTATTCAAATGAAAAAGCGGAGTGTGTCTCTCTCCCAAACAAAGAATTCTAGGATCCAACTATATTATTGCAGCAAGGAAAACAAAAGAAAACAAAGTAAAACGAAAGAAAAACAAACAGACGCTCCAAGTAAACTTCATATGATGTGACCGAATAAAAATATAGTTTCACGAGAAGTGACCTGATAGATAGTTGATGAAGAAGGGGATGCCTTGGGCATCCCCAAGATTAGATGCTTGAGTCTTATAAAAATATGCTTGGATGATCCACGGGGGCATCCCCAAGATTTGACCTTGCACTCTTCTTGATCACATATATCACCTCTTCTCTTGACACTTGAAAACTTCCTTCACACCACACTCAAACAGTAATTTGCATTAGAGGGTTAGTGCAACAAATAAAAATCCATTGGTTCTATATGGCACAAGTGCTATTGATACTTTTAAACATTAGCTACAGCCACTGATGTTTTGTGAAGCAAAGAAATCCACTTGACATCGCAAAAGAGCAAATGCAAGAAAAATGGCAGAATCCGTCGAAACAAGAAATGTATGTAAAGAAGAATTTTTTCGAGGTTCTTACGTTTCTCAGATCAAGAACGAAAAGGTTGTGGAATTTGAAGGGGTCGTTGCATAGAAAACAAAAAATTTCCAACGTGAGAGACACCCGAAAGGCCAAGATCTAATCTAGGAGACGAAGTGCAACGGGAAAAGAGGGGGTTAAGGAGAACACATACCCTCGAAGACACAAAGTGTTACGAGATCAAATCTCATTGTTGGCGTAGTCGTACTCACACCGACCCCGATAGCAAGAAGATGTGCACCGCAATCCGGCGGTGCCACCGTGATTGGTCACACATACGGTTGATGACGAACTCTGTTCCCTCGATCCAGCGGGGCGCGGAAGTAGAGGATCCCCCGGAACTCCAGCAGCACGACGACGTGGTGGTGGTGAAGAATCCCACGGTCAGGGCTTCGCCAAGCCGGAGACCATGGAATTGAGCAGCGGGTGAAGTGGAAGGGAGGTGGGACAAGTGTGTGGAGAAGAGGAGCTCTCGCCCTTCTTTTATAGGGGAAGGGGAGGCAGCCAAGGGGTGGGTGCGGCCAGCCCATGGTGGTGCCCACACCTCTTCCCTCATCATGTGAGTGGACACTCCACTCACACCCACTCATTTTCCCATTATTTCCCTTTTGGAAAATCCAAAGGTTTTCCTTTAATAAATAAATAAAACATTTTTATTTCTTTATTTATATTTGTTAATTCCATTAACAAACATTTGCATATAGCACCTCGAATCATTTGTTAATTCTATTAACAACAATTCGATGAAAAACCCCTTGAACTATTTCAATTTTCCCCGAAACAATTTCGGTGCTGCCCAAAATATTCTTCGATATTCTGTATCCTCTCAAACGCGTCATCGAACCTTAAGTGTGTCACCCTACGGTTCGCGAATAAGATAGACATGATCGAGACTCCTCTCCTATCAATAATCAACAGCGGGATCTGGAGATCCATGATGACTCCTATATTATTCAACGATGACTCTCGTGATCGTGTGAACCATCAACGTCGTGACTAATTCCCTTTGTCTCGCGATATTTTACTTGTCTGAGATTCCATCATTGGTATCAACCATACCTTGTTCAATCTCGTTACTGAAAAGTACTCTTTTCTCGTTCCCATGATATAACATCCTTGTGATCATATCACGTGCTTGCAAGCGGTGTCGATGTGATATCACCGAGAGGGCCCATAGTATATCTCTCCGTCATTTTGGATGGACAAATACCACTCTTGATCCATGATCCTCAACCAATACTTTCTGAATACCCAACGTCACCTTTATAGTCACCCTGTTACGGTGTGACGTTTGATGACATCAATGCACCCTTCTGGTATCAGTGATTGACATGATCTCATGGTCTAAGGAATAAGTTACTTCATATGTTTAATATAACAATGTAAACTTAATGACTTGATCACATTTATATATTCACTTTGGTTATATGTTCATCACATCATTCTTCTAATGACATGACCCCGTTATTAACAACATTCAGTGTTCATGATCAGGAAACCTTGATCATCTATTAATCAACAAGCTAGTTAAAAGAGATGTTTTACTAGGAACCATTGTTTGCTTATTAAACACACATGTATCAACGTTTTCGGTTAATACAATTCTAGCATGAGAAATAAACATTCATCATAAACAAGGAATAAGATAATAACCATTTTATTATTGCCTCTTGGGCATATTCCCTTTAGTCTCCCACTTGCACTAGAGTCAATAATCTAGTCTGTAAGCACTTAACACATATGGCGTTCCAGTGTTATTACCATGCTTCACATGTGGTAAACATCATAAAAAAGATCTGAACTGTTCAGGTCCTATTGTAATTGCATGTTCTTTGCGTCTACACGCATCACTCATTCTCTAATGAGATGGCTTTGTATATATATGGTCAATCGGTGAAACCTTAATTCCTCAGCTTAAACCAATGTCACTAACATTGTGAAAATGTAGCTTCATAGTGTCAGCATTCTTTGAAATTCACCAAGTTCAATAAATAACTCCTTGACACAAAATACGCTTATTATCAGTTGTCAACACAACGATATACTTTAGCCTTTGTTGTAGTATCTGTCACAATATTTTAATTTTGAAACTCTTTCAAATCCAGCATGGAACTTTCTTCCAACCTATTGTGCTACCCTTCATCACGTATTTTAATTGAGATAAATTCATTTAATATATGACAAGACTATTAGTGTAACATATTACAACTAACATTTTGTCATTACTACATAGGAAAATATATCCTTATCATTTCTAAAATGACACAAGGATCTCTCCCACTGTTGTCTAATCATCATATGAATTATCCTGCTATAACATTTTATAGCATAGGACTTATCTGGTTGTGTAGATAGCATGAAACATGACTTAGAAATCTCAATTTCAATGATGCTCATTATGTGTCAAAACACTTGAATCTTGCTCAATTATTTTCCATGTGACAAGAACTCCTTCTTGTCATTTTGATATTGACTTACTTCAATAGTTCATCTATGTAATTTGGCTTCAATCATATCAGGCGCTTCAATCTATCTTTTATAGATATCGATGCCCAATATCTTCTAAGCCTTTTATCAATATAAAAATCTTAACCGTGTTAATTTAAAATACATATTTTCCAATCAACCATATGTCATCTACATAAAGTATTCGAAATATGTCATAGCGCTCCCACTTAATTTCTTGTAACTCTACAAGCATCTTTATCGTTCATGATGGAATCAAACTCTTTTGATAACTTCATTAAGGTAAAGATTTCAACTTCGTTATGATCACTTCAACCATTGAAGTGTGCATACCTTTCTAGCAACCTTTTGAATTTTTAAAAACTCTCATACTGTGTCAAGTACACATCTTTGATCAAACTTCCTCGAGAGGAGAGTTGGTTTTGTTATTCAACTGCCATATCACAATATGTAACTTTTGCTAGAACTATCTGCAAAGACTAAAACATCACTACGGAAGATCAAAATCTTGTAGTAGTCAACTCTTTGAACTTCGTCGAAAACAACTTTTCGATAAGTACAACTTTCAAAGGACGTAAAAATCCATTTCTTTGTCGCTATATAGACCCTTTTGCTATCGTTAGGCATCATGCCTATCGAAAGAACTACCAAGTCACATACTTGATATACATACAAGGATACTATGGCGGATATAATGACTCATAGTCAATTTTACGAAGTCAGGGCCCATAATTTGCTTCCTTTATAAGGTCCAGGTCCCTTTGTTGTCAAAACAACACTTTACTCTTAAACCACAAGTTGGTCTAAGTACAAAGTTTTAGGACTTTTGTGGTTCAGTTCGCAAACTCATTCGAAGTATCTATAATCACATGTAGTGTCTTCTACTTAGTAAAATAGGAAACCCTGGAACAACTTCTAGTGCTGAGCTACTCTTGACATGGTAACGAAGATTCTCTAATATCATTGAGTTTGTACTATCCTCCCACTCACTTGTTTCATAAGAACTACTTTCTCGAGAAATCAACCCTTTTTGACAAACAACATTTGTCTTTTGGTTTGGTGGTAGGAGAAATACCCAATGTTTTATTTGGGATAACCTTATAAACATATATTTATCCTATTTTGGTTGTAAACATTTTACACATGCTATGCATACCAAAACTTAAGAAAAAGGAAATTCGGGTCACTACCCAAACCATATCTTATATGTTGTCAATTTCAACGGATCATGAGGGTGCTCTTTTAAGTGTAAAAGCGGGTATCCTTAATGTATAAACTACAAAATTATAATGGCATTTTTATTAATCTTACCATGTCCAATAAGGTTTGCTTTTGTTTCTTGAATACTCCAAACTAATGTGGGGTATTCGAGAAGTATAAGTTGTAGAACAGTTCTGCAACTTCTCAGATGTTTTGCTAAACTTGTAACTCAAACTTTATCCTTTATGATCCAATCATAAATACTTGATTATCTTGTTACATTGATTTTTTACTTCATATTAACAACCATTTGAACCAATTCAAAATGTCAAACTCCGTTCTTTTTAAATATATATACTCACATATCTACTCAAATCATCGACATAATTTTATGAAGGAAAAATTAATCCACCATACATGACTACACATAATGGACTATATACATAAAAAATGTATAATCTCCACTAAATTAGTCGTCCATTCTACTTTGGCCTATGAAGGGAAATTTTAGTCATCTTTTGGAAGAGGTCTCACAACGTCAATTTATTCAAAACAAAATGACTCCGGAAGTCCATCAATATAGAGTTCCTTCATGTTTTGCTTTTCGATATGAACTAAAATGGTGTTGTCACAATTTAAGTGAAACTCTCTTACGTCTTGCAATGTTTAGCATTTAGTTTTATAGATGTTTACTTTACCAACATGATTTATATTAACATATCCATCAATTATGGAATATGGTCATAGTTTTAACAATATCATTTGTTCTCACAAAAGACCAGAACAAAATAACAACTTATTAAGTTCTTAAAATAAATCTTAAATGTTTGGTTCGATACGACAATGAACACAGTAACACTTTATTTCTGTTCTTGTCATAATCGATTCCACATCTATTACTAGTTCCTTTTAGGCCCTTGTATTTCTTGCATTGCGTTGCTTTGTATGGCAACTCATACCAACCAATGTGGTATCAAAATACCCAAAAATACTTTGTCAACTAGTAATGCATCTATAACTTGTATATCAATCATATACTCATGAGCTGGACCTTTCTGGTCATCTTCTTTTTCTGCCATATATCTTTTTGTAATTTTATTTTCAGTATTCCCTTTCCTTTATAGAAGAATCATTCAACATCAAACAATGCTAGTCGTACTAGTTCATTTTCTTTGGCGTGTTAGTCATATACTATCACCCATTGAGTCATACTTTGAATTTGATTGTTCTACTAATACACCATATTAATAGTATTCTTCTAGATTCCACTCTTAGCAATCTCCAAGTAAGGTAAACGACTTTACCCATACTTTTAATCCATCACATCATAACAATTTTATGATTAAGCTACTATAGCTCGAAGGAAGGAATTTAGAGGATAATTTTTAGCGCCCAACTTATTGGAATATTCAAACGCCCAACTTCTTCAATCATTGCATATATTCAGATAATATAAGAAAACATTGTCACACTAAATTATACTTAGTCACGTTGCTACAAAATAAGTTTCTAGATATCAATATATCTTTCACTTGATTGTTTCTGAAAAAAACTCTTTTCAGTTCCTAAATCACCTTGATCAACAAAACATTCTTTTGAAGATAAAATAATATGGAAGCAACCATGACTCTGGATTCTAAGTAGGAATTGGTTGCTCTCTAGATAAATCAATCATTAATCACATGGAGCTAGGTAGGAAATACCGAAAATCTACAATACTATTCAATTTTAAATTTCACTAATACGGTACCAATCTTAAATGATTTTTACCAGATCATAACAGTTATATCTCAATTAACAATCTAAGTGTAAGGTAGTTATGTGGATGCCAATGAATACTATAATTTGTGCACTTTGATTGGTTGTTCATGATAAATAAGTTCAAGTTAATTCAAAATTATGCCATGAACTCCCACTCAAAAACAACATCCCTCTTAGTCGTCTTTAGTGATTACATGAACCAAATTCACTACACCAAAACCGATCATCACGTGAGATGATGTAGCTTCAAAGGCGAACATCAACATGTTCATCATATCATCCATATGACTCATGCTTTACCTTTCGGTTACGTGTTCCGAGGCCATGTCTGTACATGCTAGGCTCGCCAAGTAGAACCTTAGTATTTTGTCTGTTTCAAGGCCATGTCTGTACATGCTAGGCTGGAAAACACCCGTTGTATGCGAACGTTGAGTCTGTCACACCCGATCATCACGTGGTGTCTCGAAACGACGAACTTTCTTAACGGTGCATACTTAAGGAAGAACACATTATTATCTTGATATTAAGTGAGAGGGGTCATCTTATAATGCTACCGATGCTATCTAAGAAAAATAATATGTATAAAAGGATTAACATCACATGAAGGATAACGTGATATGATATGGTCCTTCTTGCAATTGATCTCCATCATGAGCATCATGGTATGATCTCCATCATTCCACCGGCGTGGTACCAAGTTCCATTGTACCCCAATCTTGATTGTCCATCAATAATAAGACAATCATATGGATACCTTCCGGTATATCAATAATTTACAAAAGAGATAATCTCATAATCAAATTTGTAACATTGACCATATCACATCACATGCCCATCAAAAACTAGTTAGACGCTTCTAATTTATTTTTGCATGTTTTACTTGGCTTAGGGATTTCGAGGATAGAACCGTTCATACCTATGAACATAAACCACAACGTTAATAAACACATTTTTAACAACCCTTCGTAGATTAGATCTTAACTATAGTTAGAGAAACGGACACCCCCTCAGTCACAACGGAGACAATTCTCGCGTACATAGTACACGTAAACTTAGTCTAGGGAAGCTTCATCCAACTATGCCACTAAGATCATAAAATACTCAAGGAGGCAATAACATGATCATCAATGCCCACATACACCTATGTGTTCTACCCGTACGAAACATCTATGCATAGATCCGGCTCTCATACCACTGAAGGGGTCCTTGCATAGAAAACAAAAAAATTCCTACGCGAGAGACACCCGAAAGGCCAAGACCTAATCTAGGAGACGAAGTGCAACGGGCAAAGAGAGGGCTATGGAGAACACATACCATCAAAGACACAAAGCACTACGAGATCAAATATCATTGTTGGCGTAGTCGTACTCACACCGATCCCGATAGCGAGAAGCTGTGCACCGCAATCCGGCGGTGCCTCCGTGATCGGTCACACGTACGGTTGATGACGACCTCCGTTCCCTCGATCCAGCGGGGCGCGGAAGTAGAGGATCCCTCGGAACTCCATTAGCACGACGACGTGGTGGTGGTGAAGAATCCCACGGTCAGGGCTTCGCCAAGCCAAAGACCATGGAATTGAGCAGCGGGTGAAGTGGAAGGGAGGTGGGACTAGTGTGTGGAGAAGAGAAGCTCTCACCCTACTTCTATAGGGGAAGGGGAGGCAGCCAAGGGGTGGGTGCGGCCAGCCCATGGTGGTGACCCCACCTCTTCCCTCATCATGTGAGTGGACACTCCACTCACACCCACTCATTTTCCCATTATTTCCCACTTGGAAAATCCAAAGGTTTTCCTTTAATAAATAAAAAAACATTTTTATTTCTTTATTTATATTTGTTAATTCCATTAACAAACATTTTCATATAGCACCTCGAATCATATGTTAATTCTATTAACAACCATTCGACGAAAAATCCCTTGAACTATTTCAATTTTCCCCGGAACAATTCCGGTGCTGCCCAAAATGTTCTTCGATTCCGTATCCTCTCAAACGCGTCATCGAACCTTAAGTGTGTCACCCTACGGTTCACGAATAAGATAGACATGATCGAGACTCCTCTCCGATCATAAATCAACAGAAGGATCTAGAGATCCATGATGACTCCTATATTATTCAACGATGACTCTTGTGATCGTGTGAACCATCAAAGTCGTGACTAATTCCCTTTGTCTCGTGATATTTTATTTGTCCGAGATTCGATCATTGATATCAACCATACCTTGTTCAATCTCGTTACCGACAAATACTCTTTTCTCGTTCCCATCCTTGTGATCATATCACGTGCTTGCAAGCGGTATCGATGTGATATAACCGAGAGGGCCCAGAGTATATCTCTTGTCATTTTGGATGGAGAAATCCCACTTTTGATCCATGATCCTCAACCAATACTTTCCTTATACCTAACGGCACCTTTATAGTCACCCTGTTACGGTGTGAAGTTTGATGACATCAAAGCACCCGTCCGGTATCAGTGATTGACATGATCTCATGGTCTAAGGAATAAGTTACTTCGTATGTTTAATATAAGAATGTAAACTTAATGACTTCATCGCATTGCTATATTCACTTTGGGTATATGTTCATCACATCATTCTTATAATGACATGACCCCGTTATTAACAACATCCAATGTTAATGATCAGGAAACCTTGATCATCTATTAATCAACGAGCTAGTTAAAAGAGAGGCTTTACTAGGAACCATGGTTTGTTTATTAAACACACATGTATCAACGTTTCCGATTAATACAATTCTAGCATGATAAATAAACATTCATCATAAAAAAGGAATAAGATAATAACCATTTTATTATTGCCTCTCGGGCATATTCCCTTCAGAATTAGCTGAGAAATAAGAACAAAAAATTTCAGATCATTCTGTGCTTCCAGGATTTAATACGATTTTTTACGGTAGACAGCAGGAATCTGTTTCATGCGCAGAAATCCGAAAACCAACTCCAACTCTCGTCAGAAACCTTACTTGGCACTACTAAAACATGAAAATAAACATACAAAGAAGTTCCTATAGAAGTATACCACCCCTTGACTCAAATAAAACAGAGAAAAACAAAGCAAAAATAAAACCATGGGTTATATCCCAAGAAGTGCTTTTCTTTAACGCCTTTTAGCTAGGCCCAGAAAAGTGGAATCAAGTATTTTAGAGTGAAGAAGCATACAAATTGTAACTTGTTCGAATAACAGAATCAAAAGGCAACTTCATTCTCTTTCTAGGAAAGTGTTCCATACCTTTCTTGAGTGGTAACCGAAATTTAATATTCCCCTCTTTCATATCAATAACAGAACCAACAGTTCTAAGAAAAGGTCTTCCCAAAATAATTGGACAAGAAGAATTGCATTCCATATTCAAGACAACAAAATTAATGGGGACAAGAGTATTATTAAACATGATAAGAACATCATCAACTCTCCGCAAAGGTTTCTTTCTAGCATTATCAATAAGACGAATATCCAAATAACAAGGTTCCAATGGTGGTAAATCTATCATAGAGTTTCTTGGGCATAACAGAGATACTAGCACCAAGATAACATAGAGCATTGCAACAAAAATCATTCACTTTCATTTTAATAATAGGTTCCCAACCATCATGTAGCTTCCTAGGGATATAGGCTTCACATCTGAATTCATCCTCTCTAATTTGCATGAGAGGATTTGTAATATGCTTTGTGAAATCCATATTCATAGCACTACAATTAGGACACCTAGCAAGCTTTTGTAAGAACTTTATCAAGTTAGTTATGTTGCAATCATAAAAGTCAAGATCATTTTTATCAAAGATAATGGGATTATTATCTCCCATGTTTCTAAAAATTTCAGCACTTTTATGAGAAGCATTTTTAGCAGTTTCAAGAAATTTTGCATTTTTACTAGCAGAAGTGGGAGTGTTTCCAACACAAATTACTTTACCATTGATAGTAGAAGGTTTTCTAGCATGAGAAGCTGATGTTTTACTAGTGGTGGTAATGGTGCAAACATTAGCTATATTATTCGTTCTAGCTATTTCAGCTTCTCTTTCCCATCTAGCATGCAATTCAGCTAACATTCTAACATTTTCATCAATTCGAATTTGGATAGCATGAAAGGTTTTAATTTCTTTAACATCATGAGGCATAACCTTTAGTTTCAGAAAATCAACATCAATAACAAGGCTATTAACTTTAGAAGCAAGAACATCAATTTTTCCAAAATTTTCCTCAACAGGTTTATTAAAAGCAGTTTATGTACTAATAATATTTTTAAGCATGTTCTCAAGATAAGAGGGTACACTTTTGTTGCTGTTATAGAAGTTACCATAAGCATTGCTATTATTAGGATGATATTGCCTATAATTGTTGCTACCAAAATTATTCCTATAAGCATTGGTGTTGAAATTATTATTTTTAATGAAGTTCACATCAACATGATCTTCTTGAGCAACCAAAGAGGCCAAAGGAACATTATTTGAATCAATAGGAGCATGGTCATTCACAAGCATAGACAAAATAGCATCAAGTCTCTCATTCAAAGAGGAGGTTTCTTCAACCGAATTTACCTTCTTACCAGTTGTAGCTCTCTCAGCGTGCCACTCGGAATAATTTACCATCATATCATCCAGAATCTTTGTTGCTAACCCCAGGGTCATGGACATAAAGGTTCCTCCAGCAGCTGAATCCAAAAGGTTCCTTAAAGAAAAATTCAGACCTGCATAAAAAGTTTGGATGATCATCCAAGTAGTCAGTCCATGAGTGGGAAAATTCTTTACCAAAGATTTCATTCTTTCCTAAGCTTTAGCAACATGCTCATTATAAAGTTGCTTAAAATTCATGATGCTACTTCTTAAAGAAATAATCTTAGAAGGAGGATAATATTTTCCAATGAAAACATCTTTTCACTTAGTCCAAGAATCAATACTATTTCTAGGCAAAGACATCAACCATTCTTTAGCTCTTCCCCTCAAAGAGAAAGGAAACAATTTCAGTTTAATAATATCCCCATCAACATCTTTATATTTTTGCATCCCACATAGTTAAACAAAATTATTAAGATGGGCAGCATCAGTACTAACACCAGAAAATTGCTCTCTCATAACAAGGTTTAACAGGGCAGGTTTTATCTCATAAAAATAAGCAGTAGGAGCAGGTGGAGCAATAGGTGTGCTAATAAAATAATTGTTGTTGGTGCTAGTAAAGTCACACAACTTAGTGTTCTCAGGAGTAGTCATTTTAACGAGACTAAAAATAGGAATAAAACTACAGCTGGCATAAGAACTAATTTTTTGTGTTTTTGATAAAGAGAAGCAAACAAGACAAAATAAAATAAACCAAGCAAAACAAAAACAATGTAAAGAGATTGGAAGTGAGAGACGCCCTTGCATAAATTCTCTTCCTCCCCGACAACGGCGCCAGAAAATATGCTTGATGCGTGTGATCACACGTTTGTTGGGAGACCCGAAGAGGAAGGTATGAAGAGTACATCAACAAGTTTTCCCTCAGAAAGAAACCAAGGTTGAATCGACCAGTAAGAGGAAGTAGTAATTTCCGAAGGTGAAGCAGCTGAGATGGCAGGGCGCACTACCGGTTCAGAAGCAACGTGGAACCTGCACAACACAATATAATAACTTTGCCCCAACGAAGCAGTGAGGTTGTCAATCTCACCGGTTTTGCTGAACACAAAGAGGTTAAACGTATGGTGTGGAAAACAGTAGGAACAGTATGAGAGCAGTAGGAAAGTAGTAGCTATTTATCAGTATGAGGAAAAAGGACCGGGGTCCACAGTTCACTAGTGGTGTCTCTCCGAGAAAGATAAATAACATGTGCGGTGAACAAATTATAGCTGGGCAATTGACAGAAATGAAGGCTGCACCGTAGTGCATATGCAAGACATAAAGATTACTATGTGTTTGATGACCCACAAGTATAGGGGGTGTATTGTAGTACTTTCGATAAATAAGAGTGTCGAACCCAACGAGGAGCAGAAGGTGTTGACAAGCAGTTTCGAGGAAGGAATAACTGTAAATACTGGAAAATAGATTTGTAGGGGTTTTTGATATTGCAGATAACTAAAGTGCGAGTAAATAAAATGCAGTAGTAATAATTGCAGCAAGTGGCCCAATCCTTTCTTCAGAAAATGACAAGCTGGTAGGTTTACTTATGATTAACAAACGTTCTTGAGGACACACAAGAGGTTTCTGTCAAGTGCTTTTGTTCCATGCAGCTGAATAATGTTAGGTGTTTTGATAAGTGTTGTGAGGGTGAACCTATGCTAATGTACCGTTGTCGGATATATACCAATTAGGGGTATATCAGATGGTGTCTTAAAGTGTCGGATTACCTGGGTGGCCTGAATGGTAATGGATTACAGTCCATTGGGCGGCCCAGTAAGCTGACGTGCAGAAGCCGGATTCTAGAAGAACCCGGACCACGGCCCGCGTGGTACGGCTTGGAGTAGAAGGCGGATTATTGCCTTCCAAGTTAGAACTTACAGTAGTATTCTAGGTTTCCTATTTTGTAAGCCCTAACCCGGCTATTATATAAAGCTGGACGGGGGATAAGAATATAGACAAGAATATAGAGGCTAACTTGCCGAGAGGTTGATCCTTGTCGAGTAGCTAAACCTAACTCACGTTGTACTTTGTATACTTCAGGCTTCAGCCCTGATTTAGTGAGATTGCAGGAGTAGGAACGTCGCCTAGTTGTGACGTATCGAACCTGGGTAAAACCCTGGTGTCATTGTTCGTCATACTACCACGTCCCCCCGCATCTCTATCAGTAGTCTCATGGCAACTCCGTCTATGAATTATACTACGATGTCTCGACAGTTGGCGCCCACCCTGGCGCCAGCGACGTCAGGCGTTATGTTTCGATCGGGGATACTCGGCGGAATTTGCAGTACCATAACTGTCGGAAGCCTGGAATCCGACAACGACGTCGGGCGCTTCCTCGACAACGGATCGTACATGCCAGCACGAAATCATCTGGTAAGTGCCTGTGTTTTACCGATTGGATCTGCAGACATCTTTTATCGGATTAACTACAGAAGCAATGAGATTCTATGGTGGAAGCAAATTTATCCCACCCGCTCTATACCCACTCGAAGAAGACTATGACGACGAACTTTGCTCAGATCGCCGATATCATGCTGAATTGCACTTTATCGGTATGGTGCAATCCGAGATCGCCGAAAACACGGATGAAACGAATCCCGTGGAAGAGGTAGAAAACAACAATCCCACAATAGAGGTGGAAGATCCGACATTCGTCAATATGACGACGAACTCGGAAACTGATTCCGTATTAGCCGCTATTGAGGCGAGATTAGAATCAAAACCCGGATCAGATGAATTCGATTCCGAAGATGAAGATGAAGATGCTTTCGAAATAAAAGTCAACTATCTTCAAGAGGGATTCCATGAAGTACTGATGGAAAAACCGGCTGAAAACACATATGCCGAAAGTCAGGAAAGCCCTAAAACACCTCCGCCAGATGAGGAAAGAGAGGAGGGGGAAACCACTCCAACATACCCAGATGTCAAGGAATTGACAGAGGATGAACCTGGCAAAAAACCTCCCTGTTCCAAGAAAAAACACAAAGCTTCCAAGAAACTACAGTACAAGCTCCGGAAGAAAAAACTGGCTGATCCAGCCAACAAAAACCCGGAAGCAGGAGGAGGAAGTGGAGTTAAGCCCGTGGAGAAGAAAGCGAAGGAAATCTCTGTTCCGCCAATGTCAGAACAAGACGAACATGATCTACTTCAAACACCAGTGGGACCCTACGAACCCCCTGAAGTGCTGGAAGCCAGGAGACAAGCTCTCCAAAGGCAACATCAACATCTATTCAGAACTCGGGAATATCTCCAAAAAACCCAAGCTGACATTAATTTGCAGCAAGAAGAAATCGAGGAATACGAGAGAAGGAATAGATCTAGCATCAAACCTACACGGTTACCCGAAATCGCAAGACCGGAAGTACTGCCGCCAAAGAACCAGTTCAAAACCCGGCCTGGCAAAAGCAAGTAAACGACACAGATGCCAGGGGGAGCCTATATACAAACCGCAACAGAAAACGGGGAGGCCGCGTTTGCCATCCTCAACAATGACATGTACTCCAATGGCGAAAAACTTCAAGGGGTGTATGTTTTTTTAGGAAAGGCATTGCAACAGCAACAGCGAGGACAAGCAAGATTAGGGAAGTTGCATGACGACTCAGCCCTATGCAAAACAACTACATGCGCCGCTGGAGCACCTGGACCTGAAGAACCTGGAGATTCAAGTAATTCAAAAGAGAAGAAAGCAGATCCGAGAAAAGACAAGAAAAAGCCCGATAACAAGGATGCAGCGTCCAGAACCGTATCCCATCTGCCGAAAGATGGAATGAATCCCCGAGATCGGGAAGAACAAAACTGGAAGGACGGAAAAGCAATGCCGCCTCCGAGACGCCCTGCTGAAAAGGCCGGAAGACAGGACATTCCTCACAGGCATGAGAGATCCCGTACGCCCCCCAGGAATAAGAAAAGACACAGGAGTAGAACTCCACCTTATCCCAAAGGGCACGATAACGGAGAAAATAGAGACAATCCCGGAAAAGCGCGTTCGCGCAACAATGGAAAAGAAAGGAGTAGATCCCCTTCTATCCATTCAGCCGGTAGATACTCCGCACACATCGACAGAGCGGAAAGAGGTGACCTATACTTCGGACCTAAGTGTTTCACTGACAGGATCCAAAGAATAACTCTACATTCTAGCTTCGCCAAAGTTGGTCTAACGTATCAAAAATATACCGGTAGCACAAACCCGGATACCTGGCTCTCAGACTATTACACAGCCGTCCATATTAACAATCGGACAGACCTAGAGGCAGTAAAATTCCTCCCCCTTATGTTACTGGATGGAGCCAGAGATTGGATCAACGGGCTTCCGTCAAGAACTGTCGATAGCTGGGATGATATGGCTAGAGTTCTTACTCTCAGCATTTTCGGGGAACGTACAAACGCCCCAACAACATCAACCAGTTAAACCGCTGTACCCAGTTTGAAGATGAGCCATACGTGGACTTTATCTCAAGGTGGACCGCAATGAACAACATCTGCTCTGGAGTAACTGACGTACAAGCAATGCATGCTTTCGTCAATGGCTTAAAAACTGGACTCGTACCGTTCATGATTGGTTCAAAAAAGCACAAAGATCTCGGATCTATGCTTACAACCGCAAATGAGCACGCAGCGGCCGAAGACGACATCAGAGAGAGAGGTGGAAATATTGACACTTTGATTCAAGCCAGAAAGACCCCTAGTCCTGAGAAAAAACCAACTCCAGAAGCAGAGCAAAAGCCTAAGGAAGTTAACATAGCCTTTGGAAGAGAAAACAGGAGCAAATGGAAAGTACGAAGCACAAAACCGATCGCCTACACGAAATAAGAGTGGAAAGAATCAAGTCGGAAAACTGTGTCCGCCATTCACAATTTGGGAAACCCACCCATACTAACGCACAATGCTGGCTCAACAAGCATATGAAAGACAGTGCAGGATCCGGAAGCAAAGGGAAAAATTCCAAGAGGAAATTCTCTAAGCAAAAGCCAGAAGATGAAAAAGAAGACATTGAATCGGACACTGACGAAAAAATCCAGGAACAACAGCGAAAAGGCGAGCCTAAGTTTCTGAGAGTTGACGGAGAATGCAACCTAACTTTCTTGGCAACTCCCTCAGCAAAGGTGGCAAAGTGAACACTTCGAGAAATAAACACGGTTGTCCCAGCAACCCCAAAATTCTTGAAGTATTCAAATGCACCGATTACCTGGGATCAGTCTGATCATCCCGGAAATATCCTAGAACCCGGCACACAAGCTCTAGCTGTAAGTCCTATTGTTCAAAACACTAGGCTAAAAAGAGTGCTGATGGATGGAGGATCCAGCATCAACATAATGTATCTGGATACACTGAAGCATCTGTGAATCTCCGAGACCCAGCTCAATCATAGCAACATACGTTTTCACGACATCGTCCCTCGCAGGCAAGCACGATCCCTAGGATAAATTTCCCTAGACATAACCTTTGGAGAGAAAGACCATTTCCGTCAGGAAAAAGTGTCCTTCGAGGTTGTGCCGTTCGAAAGTGTGTATCACGCAATACTCGTACGTCCATCTTTTGCCATGTTCATGGCAAGATCATGTTATATCTATAACGAGCTGAAGATGCCAGGGCCAAAAGGAGGAGTAATCACCATAAAGGGAGACTTCAAATTGGCAAACGAGCTGGAAAAAGAAAACGCCCTTTGCGTACAAAAAGTGATAGAAAATGAGGAACTGAAGGAGCTGGCAAAAGAAGTATCGCCGGCAGAAATGCCGACAGGAAAAGAAAGCCGGAAGCCGGCAGACAGCTTCAAAGCTTCCGAGAATACAAGACAGATTATCCTAGATCCCAAAGATTCGACAAAATTTGTCGTAGTAGGAACTGTGATGACCGACAAATAGAAAACGAGCTCATCAAGTTCCTCCGTGAGAACTGGGATATTTTTGCAGTCCAGCTGACATGCCAGGCGTACCCAGGGAACTTGCTGAGCATCAACTCAAAGTGATTCCAGGATCTAAACCCGTCAAACAAGGTCTCCGTCGATTCGACGGAAGAAGACGGAAGGCTATTGGCAAGGAAATTATCCGACTATTGGCAGCTGATTTTATCCGGGAAGTTATACATACTGAATGGTCTGCAAACCCAGTATTAGTCCCAAAGAAAGATAGTATTGTTCTTAGGATGTGTATAGATTACACCGGCCTGAACAAATTGTGTCCAGAAGATAGATTTGCGTTACCGTGAATTGATCAAATAATAGATGCCATTGCTGGCTCTGAACTTTTACGCTTTTTGGACGCTTATTCCGGGTATCATCAGATACGTATGAAGGAAGAAGACCAAATCAAAACCTCCTTCATAACCCCGTACAGAACGTACTGTTATACATAACCATGCCTTTTGGCCTGAAGAACGCAGGTGCAATTTACCAGCATTGCGTGCAACAATGTTTGCATAGTCAGATTGGAAAAAATGTTCACGTTTACGTGGACGACATTGCCGTAGTTTCCAAGGAAAAGAACACGCTCCTTGAAGATTTGCGAGAAACCTTCAAAAATTTGCGCACTTATAAAATTAAGTTGAATCCATTAAAGTGCGTATTTGGGGTTCCCTCGGGAAAACTTCTGGGTTTCATCGTTTCTCATAGAGGAATAGAAGTAAACCCGGAAAAGATCAAGGCAATCCTAAATATTTCAAGGCCTACTTGCTTAAAATATGTACAAAGATTGACGGGTTCTGCAGCTACCGTCAGCAGGTTTATAAGTCGGCTAGGAGATAAAGCTCTGCAATTATACAAATTGTTGAAGAACTCCGACAAATTTTTATGGACAGAAGAGGCAGATGCAGCATTAACCTAGTTAAAAGAAACCTTGATGAAAGCTCTGATTTTGGCATCACCAAAAGACGAAGAACCCATGTTATTGTACCTCACAGCAACAAACAGGGTTATCAGTGCAGTGATAGTTGTGGAAAGGCGGAAAGACGAGCAAAACATACCAGATCAACATCCGGTGTATTATGTAAGTGAAGTTTTTTCCGAGTCCAAGCAAAGGTACCCACACTATCAAAAACTGGCATATGGCGTATTTTTCGCATCTCGAAAACTACGCCATTATTTCCAAGGACATTCCATAACAGTGGTATGCAAAGCACCACTAGGGGATATAATCAACAATGCGGACGCAACAGGCCGAGTAGCCAAATGAGGCATCGAGTTGGCTGCGTTCGACATTAAGTACTAACCCCGGATGACAATAAAATCCCAGATGTTGGCAGATTTCGTCGCTGATTGGACAGAAGCAATGAAAAACACACCAATGCCGGAGTCGGAATACTGGGTTATGCAATTTGATGGATCCAAGATGAAGGAAGGCACTGGAGCTGGTGTAGTCCTAAAATCCCCAAAGGGAGACACAATGGAGTATGTATTACAAATACACTTTAACACCAGCAATAATGTGGCAGAATATGAAGCTTTGCTTCATGGCTTGCACATTGCAAAAGAAATAGGTGTCAAGCGCATCTTATGCTATGGTGACTCAGATTTGGTACATCATCAGCTCAACCAAACATGGGACGCCAAAAGCCCCATCATCTCCGAATATCGGAGAACGGTGGACGAGTTTGCAATTTGCTTCCTGGGATTTGAAGTACTTCACGTCAAAAGGGAAGAAAACTGGAACGCGAACGCATTAGCCCGCATGGGCTCGGAAAGAGTGAAAACCCTACTACCAGGTGTGTTTGTCCAGCATTTGCACGAACCATCCATAAAAGGTGGAGATGTCGACTATCCTCTCGTTCCCAAGTCAATCGAAGTCCCGCTCGTTAACCCGGATTGGACAATTCCATATCTAAACTTCTTAGTAGATCAGAAGTACCCGGATGGAGCAGACAAGGTCTTGCAAAGACAAATAAAACATCGATGCAAAGGATACACGGTAATCACTGGTTGCCTGTATAAACGCAACACTACCGGAATTTTTCTGTGATGTATTTCGCCAGAAGAAGGCCAAGAAATTATGCAAGAAATCCATGCGGGAGATTGCACACATCATGCTCAATCAAAAAGCATAGTAAAAAAAGCATTCCATGCAGGGCTTTTCTAGCTAACAACCAAGACAGATGTCGAACACATAGTCAATACATGTGCCGGATGTCAGTATTATGCCAAGCAGACTAATATGCCAGCCCAAGCACTCAAAACTATCCCTATTACATGGCCGTTTGCGGTCTGGGGGCTAGATATGATGGGGCCATTCAAAACTGCAAGAGGTGGACTTACACATCTACTCATTGCAGTAGATAAGTATACCAAGTGGGTGGAGGCAAAACCCATCAAAAAGCTTGACGGTGTGACTGCCAGAAATTTCATCATTGACGTAGTCATGAGACACGGCATTCCACACATCATAATAACCGACAACGGGACAAATTTCTCTATTGGAGAGTTGGCAAAATATTGCTGACAAACGGGAATATGCCTAGATCTTGCATCGGTGGCACACCCGCAATCGAATGAACATGTTGAAAGAATGAATAGTTCAATCCTACAAGGAATACGCCGAAGACTCGAATCTCCTCTTCATAGAGCAGCTGGAGCATGGGTGGAAGAGTTACCCTCTGTGCTTTGGAGTATTCGAACGACGCCAAACAGGTCAACATGGCAAACCCCGTTTTCCCTAGTTTACGACGCGGAAGCAGTCCTTCCAACGGACATGATCCATGATAGCCCAAGAGTGCAGGCTTTCGATGACTCGGATGCCGAAAGAGCACGACAGGATGTCGTCGATCTCCTAGAAGAAGAACGAGAACTTCTCCTTCAAAGATCTGCCATTTATCGGCAAGGTTTACGACGTTACCATAGTCGGAAAATCAGGCATCATTCTTTTAAAGAAGGTGACTTAGTGCTAAGATTAGTACAACAAAGACATCACAAATTGTCCCTAGTTTGGGAAGGACCATTTGTCATCAGCAAGGCTATGAAAAATGGATCATACTATCTTGTAGATATTCGAGACACGGAAGACGATCCCGAAAATCCGAATCGCAAAAGAAAGAGAAAGATAGATGACGAACTAGGGGAGACCAAAAGACCCTAGAGCATCCAGCAGTTACGTCCCGTCTATACTTAGTTCAATTTCTATGTAAACATCTTTGAGATCTTGAAATAAAGTTGTCGGAATTCGTACATCTATGTTTTTTACATGTTTATTATAGTATAAAGCATAATTCAGTCTTATCTATTTCCCAATGATCTATCAAAATACTCAATGTGAACCCGAATTGTGCCTGCGTGCTCGGCGTTAAAAAAGGGAATGATTTTCAGCCTAAAATGGCTTCAGGAAACCCAGATTGTGCCTGCGTGCCTGAGTTTCATTCAAAAAATTCCTTACTGTTCTCTAAGTATTATCTGATTGTTTTTATGCTGGGTCGCTGGAGCAAGTAAGTAAAAATGCTTTTAGTATGATCCATGTTTCCGAGTTTCGACTTATTGGTTATACCCAGTCACTTGGCATGATGATTAAAATACTATCAAGCCATTTCAAACACTAAGGACAGTTAAAACATATAAACCAGAGAACTTAGAAGATAAAGAATAAAAACCCGGAAAACTTGCAAAAGACTTAATAATATTGCTGCAAAAGCGGAGTACTTGTTCATACAAAAGAATAGAAAGCATTACAATAAGTTTACATTGTAAGATCAGTAGTGCTTCTATTTCCTATCTTTCTACTCAGGACCAGGAAACTTCCTTCAGGCATCTGAGTCTTCTTCGCTACTGGATTCCTCGGGAGTTTTAGGAATAGCTTCTTCCGGGTAGAAGGTGGAGACGTTCACCATGGTGGCAATCTTGGTGGTGTGACCTTTGATGTCTTCAAAGATGCTGGCCCGCTGCGCCTCCGTGTATCCGTGCGGGATGCCGGATGCCACGCGCCAAGATTTGGTAGTTGGATAGTGCATGCGCATGAGTCCTAGAGCCATGCGCGCACCACCACGTGCCGTGGAGCGAAGGAAGAACTCCCTGGACTCCGCCACCTCCACGATGGCTCCCGGAAGTTTTTCAACTTCCGAGAACTCCCTAGTCTTAGAGGGAAGGCATTTGTTGACAAGCAACATCCCCGCAGCCTTGATTGCGGTGAATACCTACCCAAAAGCTCGGATTCTTTCGATCCGAGTAAGCCGGGGGTTATCTCTTGTGTCAAGTAAAACACAAAGTTGTTAGAAAAAACAGATAAAGATGTAAACATGGAAAATCCGGTAAAAGGTAAAGTACTTACCAAGAATTTTTTCCATCTTGGTGCCCTCCTATAAGCGCGGGTTCAAGGCATTCTCCAAATATCGGATGGTGTCCTTGTCCTTAGCTGCTTGGCTGGAGGCATTGGACTCAGCAATGCCAACAGCCAGTTGGCTGGCCTCCAGGTCCTGCTGTAACATCACATTATGCTTGTGAAGTTCCAGGTTTTCGTGGCGGAGGTTTTCGGCATTGCCGGCATCTTCAGCAAATTGTTTGGCTTTCGCCAAAGAAGCTGAAAAGTAAGTAAAAAAGACGAGTTAGAAAACTCAGACAAATACTTAGAAAAAATCACACAACTGGAAGCAGAGAAATATCTTACATGCTGATTCCTTCAGCTGTTGGTGAGTGGATTCCAATTCCGCCTCCTTAACATCAAGAATAGAAAGAAGGTTTTTCACCGTCTTGTTCTTGATGGTAAGTTTGCTGAAAACTTCCAGGTTTATGTTCTCAGCAGTTTGCTGAAACAATAAAAAGAGACAAAAAATGCTTAAGTTACAAACAAGCATAAAAGTGAAAAAAGCATTAAGACAAAAGCATGCATTTGACTTATTTCTTGGGGGATAGAGATATTACCTGGCTCATCCGCTGCAAACCTGACAAGTTTTTGTTGAATTCTTTTGCATACTCTGCAAAAAGAATCCCAACGTGGTGAAGGCCGTCCTAGATGACCTGCCGAGGTGAAAATAAGAATTTATTCCTTACAATTAGTCCGCCTTGCGGCCAAGGACGGATGAGAGGAGCACGAGCGAAGAACTTGGTAGCCCATGGACGAATATATCCGAGTTCGTGGAATGGTTCTTCCTTTACCTTGAATTCTCTATTAAAAGTAGGAATGGGTTCCTCCTCAGGTGTACGAGAAGGACCGCCCATATCCGGCTCTGCTCTTTCCCTCGCATCCATCTCGGACGCAATAGGCTGGCTGGTCGGCAATGGGTATTGCTCCGGCTTTGCAGACTGTTCCTCTCCTCCAAGAGTAACTGGGGTAGAAGGAGCTGCAGCAGAAGATGGCGCCCCCTTGCTGACAGTGGCTTTATGCTTCTTAAGCTTCTTTGATTTCAAAGAAGTGGGAGGAAGGCTGAAGAGGAAATGAGGAAGAGAAAAATCCGAGAAATCAATATTCAGAGAAACCAAAACAGCTTATCAGGCAAAAGTACAAAATACCCAGAGAATTACCTGGATGTAGCGACGGGAACCCTGTCAAGATCCACCACCTCTTCAGTGGTTGCTGGCCTCTTGCGCTTCCGACCACCGTAAAACTTGGCGTGCAGTTCGTCAAGTTTGGCGTCAGTTGCATGATCCTTTTCCGTTAGGTCATCAAACTATGGAAATGGCCAAATATCCGACTAAGTTAAGAAAACAGAGAAAATCAAAAATCCGACAAAGTTGTCCAAAGAGAAGAAAGCGTACCTTTGGAATCCTGTTTTTTTTATGATACATCTCTCGGCTTTCTTCATATTGGTCGCGAGTAGCAACCAGATGATTGATCCGCTTTTTGAAGTCCCTTTTCGTGAAAGCCTTATCCGTTCCCCTCATCTTGTCTACCGGACCCTTGTATTCGCATAAAAGTCAGGTTCAATGTGCAAGGGGTTGGATGCGTCTTCCGAACCAGCACAAAACTGTGTCGGTTCCGGTAAGAGGAGGTTTTGAAGAGGTGGGCTTGGCGATGCACCGTTTGATTTTCATTAAATCGTACGGCAAGTTCTGCACTGCTTCTACAGCCCAGTTATCTTGGGTAATAGCGGCAGCATTGACAAATGGTGGAATCATGTTTTCCTTTCCAGGAAATGGGATATCTTGATGATAGAAAAAGGAACCCGTCAAGAGTTTGACGGATTCCGACGTTTTTATCTCCGGGAACCAATCTTCCCTGAATCTACGCAGGGTGAAAGATATGGTTCCACAAGTTGGAAGAGCGCCCTCTGTGGGGTTCCGCTTAATTCCAAAGGAATACTTCCAGAAATCTAGTCTAGGCGCTTAATTCCTAAATACCCTTCAAAAAGGGCCTAGAAGCCGGTTAGGTAAAGAATGGAATTCGGTGGTAGGGTGTGAGGCTGGATGTTGTAATGGCTGAGGATTTAGAGGAAGAAGGAGAAAGGCGGGATTCCCATACCTCTAGAAATGTGCGAGGTGAGAAGGATTCGTTCCCCGGCTCTGGGTGAAGGATCGGACTCTTCTTCCTCATGCCGCCATTTTCCTTTCACGATCAACCCCTCTTTCTCCATTGTCGGAAGAAAAGAGGGAGGAATGTTGCACTGACTCCAGTTGCTAGAAGTTTCACCCTCATCCTCGGCTCCGGCGGCGGCGGCCGCGGCGGCAAGCTCCTCTCCGACGAGAGTGACTTTTTCCTCCGCCGTTTTGAGGGTGAGAGGCGGAGACGGCGCAGAGGAAGATGTGGCCAGATTATCGGCCACAATATGTAGATCCTCGCGGGCCTGGCCACCGGAAACTTTTTCCATCACGTTGATGGTGGCGTGGCTTAGCGAGTCGAGCAGCAGATCCATCGTATTGATGATGTCGTCGATGTCCGCGGTGACGGACTGCTCCTGGGAAGCGCGTGGTGAGTCCATGGATTGGCGATGTGGTGAGGACCTCGAACTCCCGACGAGAAGTCCGGGAACGATGCTGAATGAGCACGGGCTGTGCTCTGTTCACACTGGGACTGTGGCTCGGGGGCTATGGCGCTTGAGCTGGAAGGTGAGAGGAGAGCGGAAGGATTCCGCCGGAAATCCTTTACGATGCGCCCTAATGGCTCTTTAGACCGTTGGATTTTCAAGGCGTGTCACTCGCCGGAAATCCGGGAAATGAATCGACAGGTGATTATTGCTATCTCCTCGTTTCCCACGAGAATCTTTCAGAGATACATTTCAGGGTTTCACACTCGAAACCCAAACGTCCCTGACGTTAGCATGATTTTATCGCTGCCGTAGGAAGTTCCTTCTCCACAAAGGATCGTGAAAGAAAAATCCGGATTTCTCGAAATCCGAGTTTCGCGTTAGAGCATGATTTGAAGGAAAAGAAGAATAAAGACGAAGAGACAATATTTCTCGGAAAGAATGAAGAAAGACGACAAATTGAAGTCTTAATCCTTCTTGGGGGCTACTGTCGGATATATACCAATTAGGGGTAGATCATATGGTGTCTTAAAGTGCCGGATTACCAGGGTGGCCTGAAGGGTAATGGATTGCGGTCCATTGGGCGGCCCAGTAAGCTGACGCGCAGAAGACGGATTCTAGAAGAACCCGGACCACGGCCCGCGTGGTACGGCTTGGAGTAGAAGGCTGATTCTTGACTTCCAAGTTAGAACTTACCGTAGTCTTTTAGGTTTCCTTTTCTGTAAGCCCTAACCCGGCTATTATATAAATCCGGACGGGAGATAAGCATATAGACAAGAAGATAGAGGCTAACTCGCCGAGAGGTTGATCCTTGTCGAGTAGCTAAACCTAACTCACGTTGTACATTGTATACTTCAGGCTTCAGCCCTGATTTAGTGAGATTGCAGGAGTAGGAACGCCGCCTAGTTGCAACATACCGAACCTGGGTAAAACCCTGGTGTCATTGTTCGTCATACTACCACGTTCCCCCACATCTCTATCAGTAGTCTCATGGCACCCCCGTCTATAAATTCTACTACGATGTCTCGACAACCGTCCCATAAAATACTAATACATACTTGTGATTATACCCCTTGCAATCATCTGCAACTACAAGAAAGTAATTAAGAAATAAATCTAACCACAACTTTAAACTCCGGGATCCTATGCTCCCTCGTGTAATTGTTTCCTAACGGGGGTTTAGGTTTCTGTCACTCCGGCAACCCCATAATTAGTAGCCAAATACACGATGCATCCCCCTAGGCCCATGAATGGTGAAGTCTCATGTAGTCGACGTTCACATGACACCACTAGGAGAATAACACCACAACTTAAAATATCAAACATTAAATATTATTCAACATTACTTCACTACTAACAACTTGACTTCTCCCATGTCCTCAAGAACAACACGAACTACTCATAAGACATCATATGAATCATAATAAGAGGTGGTATAATGGATGATAACAATCTGGTCATAAAGTGCAAACACCGATAAATCTCACAAGTATCAACTACTAACAAGTAATCCACACCGGGAGAGAGATATAATGCAAAACAACGATAGAGGCCCCTAATTGTTACAGCGGGACGACGGTGGATGATGAGTGTGATGGTTCTGGTGGTGATGACGATGATGATGACGATCTTGATGATGCCCGGAGCGATGACGGTGACGATGGCGGTGATTTCCCCTCTCTGGAGAGGAATTTCCCCGACAGTTTTCTCCCTGCCAGAGAGCTTTTTTCTCTCGGGTGTTTTCTGCCCCGCGGCTGCGGCGGAATAATTGTTCGAAGATGGAATGAGGCTTAGGGTTCCCTGGGGGCCAGGCACGCCAAAGATGACCCCCGGAGGTGGGCCAGGGTGGCCACACCCCTAGGTGGTGTGGCCTGGGGGGCGCCACCCCTAGGCGTGGGCCCCTGGTGGCCCCCCTCTGGCTCTCCTTCTGGATGGGTTCCTCCTATGAACTTTTAGGAACCCCCGGATGTCCCACTTCTTCTTCCGATCCTCTGAAATATGGTATCTCGACGGTGCTTTTTCCATTATATTTCTGGTCCCGGTGTTTATTCTCCAAAAATTATAAAACATGCAAAATAAGATAAAATAACATAAGAGATGCACCATAACATGAAATATATCGATGAATAACAGAAAATTATGATATAAAATAGTGATGCAAAATGGACGTATCAACTCCCCCCCAAGCTTAGACCTTGCTTGTCCCCAAGGAAAACTGAACTCAGAAAACATGGCCACAGGTTTATGGAGTGAAGAGTCGATAAATAAAATACGGACAAGAAGCATCACATTTACCTATGCACCAATCATTACAGACAACAAATTTCTCTCATATAACTTAAATTAAAACAAGTAAAGGGAGTCACAAACAAAGATGCAAAAGAGAGAATCAAAATTGGTAATGGCAAAATTCATTCTTGGTCAGAGAACATTTAATTAAATTATACTTATCTTAGGTGAAGTCTTTATTACAAGGTTTATATTGTAGAGCTTAACATGTTTAATTATAACAACTCTTTTACAGTGATTCATAACTTTCAAAACAATATTCATTCAGATAATAAAGCATGCGTTAAACAAACAAGGATAGAAAACATGATTGAATAAATCAACATATAGATGATGTGATCACAACAAATCAAATGCTTGCTGGAGACAGAAGGAAATGGGTTTAGTGACTCAACATAAAAGTAAAAGATAGGCCCTTCGCAGAGGGAAGTGTTGACCACTCATGTGCTAGAGCTTTTTATTTTAATAAATAGAGGTATAAAATGCATGACACTTCTCCCATCCATCTTACACAAACCATGGCTAACCAAATCCTCGGGTGCCTGCCAACAATCACAAACCGTGGAGGAGTGTCTGAATTTTGAGAGTATATTTATGTCAAGGAATGGCCAACAGAAAATACAGTACGCCATAATCTAACTAGAGTCACAAGAGCGGCTCCCATAGAAGGACGTAACTGGTATATAAGGTCATCCCTCTTTCTCTTTTGTTTACACAATTATGCTTTGACTGATAAATCAGGGGCAAAAAGAGTGGAGAGAATTTGTATTATTATTTGGGGTTGGGAATCCCGCTGGCTGCTCTTCTAGCATTCAGATAAGTGGATGAAGCCACTAGTCCAGGTATGTGAGTCCAATCAACAAGTGAGATAAAGATTCTCTATTTGCGTCCTCATGAGCTAAAACAGGAACACAAAACAGGAGTAATTTGAAATTTTAAAGGTAGCACATGAGCAATTTACTTGGAGTAGCGGTGAAATACCACCTGTAGCTAGGTATGGTGGACACAAATGGCAAGGTTTTGGGTTGAAGGTTTGGATGCACGAAGCATTCCCTCTCAGTACAGGGTTTTTGGCTAGCAAGGCTCGGTAGCAAGCGTAAGAGTTGAAGGAAACACGCAACTATACATATGATAAACCAATCATGCAATCCTCATTGAAAGCACAAGCAATCTTAACTTGTGAATACTAAGTTTATGAGCTAATAGGAAAATTCATCTTCCTTATACTAGCAACTCAAATCATTATTTTTGCTAACCCAAGCTAAGTTTGCCAAAACCAACTAGATTAACTTGATGATCTCTAGAGTGATACCAAATACTAATAGCAAGCTCAACCATATGACATACATTGAAAACTGAAATAATGTGCATAGAAAGTAAACGATGAAACTTCTCATTAATATTTCAAACCGGCAACTCACACCAACGGATACAACGATAACCAACTAGGGAGAGACACTTCCATACTGCAAACCATCCTATATGATAAATTCTCTACTCATGACATGACTCTACTGAAAAGGTAAAAAGATGAAAGATAGTGATGTGATACCGCGGCACTCCCCCCAAGCTTGGAACAAGCCGAGGGGATGCCAAAACCAATGACGAATCAATTCTTTGGAGGTGGTGAATCCTTCTCATCATCGAACTTCCAAGGTAAAGGCTCTCCATCCACAAATGACGTCCTGGTCTCCATCATCCTGAAACTAGCAGCAGAACTTATACGTTTAAACATGTTCTCATACTCATAGTTCTCGTTCTGCACGTCATAGAGTTGTGCTTGCAGATCATTGGTGGCCTTGGTGAGTGAGAGAATGTCCTCCCAAAGCTTCAAATTCTCCCTCTTATATTCAGCGATCTGTTATGTCTTTATCCTGTCGATGATCTCAACTTCACGCTCCGCCATTTTCTTGTACCTAAAAACTTCTTGCTCCAAGTCTTCCATCCTAGCTTCCAGACTGTCTTCTCCTCTAGGGCCCCGAACATCTTCAATCTGCACCTTCCCGTCCTTGAGCAGCAATTCCTTGGGATGCATCTTCAACTCGTTCAGGTAGGGGTTGACGACATTCTCAAAGAAACTGTCATCGGGAGATCCAGTAGAAACCATTGTTTCTCTAGATCTGAAGATGTAATCTGGCAGAAACAGCTCGAAAGAGAAACACGACGAGAAAACGATATACGGACCTCGGGGGGTCCGGCAGATTATATAGCGAAAAGTTTCATAACGAAAGGAAAGTCTAGGTCGAAAACGAGTCAGAGAGGGGCTCCGGGGCGCCCACACCATGGGCTGGCGCGGCCAGAGGTGGGCCCGCGCCACCCTATGGTGTGGAGCCTCCGGGCTCCGTCTCCCTCTCGTTTCCGGCTCATAATTTTTCATATTTTCTGAAAACAGTAAAAATATGAGTTGAAAGATGTTTCGCGAACATTTTCTTACCAAAACTGTTACCTATTCGAAAACTAACTCTGTAGTTTCTGAAATATGCTTCCTAATAAATTCCTCTGGGATCATGGCTCGAATACAACCAACATTTTCATTATAAGGATCTCCAGAAATATAATGCTTGAGTCTTTGGCCATTCACCACTTGTGGGGAGTTGTCTTCAAGGGAAAAAAATTTAATTTCCCCTGAACTATATACTTCCTCGATAATAAAAGGTCCTTCCCATCTGGAGAGTAATTTTCTTGCAAAAAATCTGAGACGAGACCTATATAATAGCACTTTCTCACCAACATGAAATTCTCTTTTAATAATTCTCTTATCATGCCACCTTTTAAATTTATCTTTAAAAATCTTAGTATTTTCATATGCTTCACTCCATTCATCTAAAGAACTTGAGTCAATCAACCTTTTCTCACCAGCAAGTTTAAAATCTCTATTTAGGTCTTTCATTGCCCAATAAGCTTTGTGTTCTAATTCTAGGGGCAAGTGACAAGCTTTTCCATAAACCATTTTATAAGGAGACATGCCCATGGGATTTTTGTAAGCAGTTCTATAAGCGCACAAAGCATCATTTAATTTCTTAGCCCAATTTTTCCTAGATTTGTTAACAGTCTTTTGCAAGATAGATTTGATCTCTCTATTTGATAATTCTACTTGCCCACTAGTTTGAGGATGATAAGGTGAGGCAATTCTATGATTAACATCATATTTAGCAAGGGTCTTTCTAAAACCACCATGAATAAAATGAGAACCCCCATCAGTCATAAGATATCTAGGTACACCAAACCTAGGGAAAATGATATCTTTAAGCATTTTTATTGAGGTTTCAGCATCAGCACTTTTAGTAGGTATAGCTTCTACCCATTTAGTAACATAATCAACAACAACAAGAATATGAGTGTATCCTTTTGAAGGAGGGAAAGGACCCATGAATTCAAAACCCCAACAATCAAACGGTTCAATAACAAGAGAATAATTCATAGGCATTTCATTACGTCTAGAAATATTTCCAAAACAAATTTTCTAGCATCTTTAAAGAGACTAGGCCAATAAGAACCTGATTGTAGAACTTTATGTGCAGTTCTATCTCCAGCGTGATGTCCTCCATAAGCACTACTATGACATTTTCTCAATATTTCTTGTTATTCATTTTCAGAAACACATCTTCTCATAATACCATCAACATGTTCTTTATATAAGTGTGGGACATCCCAAAAGTAATGCCTCAAATCTTTCTTCTTTGCTGAGTTGTAAAGGTAGGAGGAAAATACTTCGAAATAATAAAGTTAGCATAATCAGCATACCATGGACTCTCTTGAGAGCTCACTTCTATTGCAGCCAACTGTTCATTAGGAAAACTATCATTAACAGGAATATGGTCATCAGAGATATTTTCTAATCTAGAAAAATTATCAGCAACATGATTTTTAGCACCCTTCCTATCCACAATATGAAATCAAACTCTTGTAAGAGAAGCACCCATCTAATAAGACTAGTCTTAGCATCTTTCTTTTCCATAAGGTACTTAATAGTAGCATGATCAGTATGAATAGTAACTTTAAAATCACCAATATACCGCCTAAATTTATCACAAGCAAAAGCCACAGCTAGGAATTCTTTCTCAGTTGTAGCATAATTCTTTTGAGCAGCATGAAGGGTTTTACTAGAATAATGAATAACATTTAACTTCTTATCTACCCGCTGTCCAAGAACAGCACCTACGACATAATCACTAGCATCGCACATAATTTCAAATGGTAAATTCCAATCAGGTGGTTGAACAATAGGGGCAGATATTAAAGCCTTCTTTAAAATTTCAAAAGCTTCTTTACAATCTTCATAAAAAACAAATGGTACTCCCTCCGTCCACTTTTGTAAGGCACACTACACCATTTTAGTTTTGACCACATACATAGTCAAATGAGTGAATCTATATACAAAATAAGTCTAGATACACTCATTTTAGAATGTATGTGGACAAAATTGAAATGGCTTATAAAAGTGGACGGAGGGAGTACATATTTTTGAAGAAGATTAGTAAGAGGTTTTGATATTTTAGAGAAATCTTTAATAAACCTTCTATAGAAACCAGCATGACCAAGAATACTACGAATACCTTTAACATCCGTGGGACAAGGAATTTTCTCAATAGCTTCAACTTTAGCTCTATCAACTTCAATACCTCTTTCAGAGATTTTATGTCCAAGAACAATTCCTTCATTAACCATAAAATGGCATTTATCCATGTTAAGAACAAGATTAGTCTCCTCACATATCTGCAAAACTTTATGAAGATTCTGCAAACAATTATCAAAAGAAGTTCCATAGATGGAGAAATCGTCCATGAAGACTTCCACAATTTCTTCACAAAAACCATGAAAGATAGCAGACATTGTCGGGGGGTTACCCCCGAGTAGGGTAAAGGCAAGTGCTAAGGGCAAGATCAGAAGGGATGTTTGGCCGAGTAGATGGCTACCCGGTACTTGCTACCCGGTCGACCGCTATTCGGTCTTACACATGAATGGCCAAAAGGAAGAATCAAGGAAGTTGCATTCCTCCGAGTAGAAGAATTGGCCCGAGTAGAAATGGCGGTCTCTACTCGGGCCAGAAGTCAAAGGAGCCGTTCTGACACAGGATCCCGTGTATCCTGGGTCCGTACCTTGGCACTGTTCATCTGCAGAGAGCGTGCCTGACCGCGACAGTGTGTCAGCAGGGCGTCGCAGGATAGGGGGGACCTACTCTGTGTTCGTGGCAGTGATAACAGATCGGCTCCTTGGTTTTGCACAACGACTTTCCACACCAGACAAACCAGGAAGCCAAAGCTGTCAGCGGGAACCCGGAAGTACGCAGCGTGCACACTATGTCGACATCTGTTTGTATTTTTCCTAGTTGGCTGTATCCGGCTGGGCACCAGTATATAAGGTTCCCTGCCCCCTCCTGCGCGAGGGATGACGACGAGGACGACGACAGATCCTAGAATCGGTTCACATTCTTGACCTAGTTCATCATAGAGAGGAGAGTGGCTACTCGGCCCAAGGCCAAACTTGTACTGTGGCTACTCGGTGAGATACTAATACACAGAGAGAAAGGCAGGAGTAGGGGTTTTACCTCCACACGAGGGCCCTGAACCTGGGTAGATTGTGTTGTTTGCAGTGTTGGATTCATACCATACGCGGCTACTCGCTGGGTGATCCCTCCCCGAGCGCCTCCAGCGTCCATCGTCCCCACAACTTTAGCCATCCTATGGCATCTGCCGTGACACCACCACGACAGTTGGCGCCCACCGTGGGGCTACCAGCGGCGCTGGCTGGAGTTTCCGTTCGGACGGGATCTACTTCTGGGGAGCGCGTGGTCTGTGGCCTTGTCCACAGATTCGGCTCCTTCGATTTCGTCATCGATAACGCCGGCGATTTCGGCGGCAAGGCCATGCCGGAAGGCGGCACGGTGCTTTACTTCGGCTCGCACCTTGTTTACGTCGCCACCACCGTCGTGAACAAGTTCCCGGAGGAGGTGCTGGTCGCGGAAGACCCTCCTTCGGTGATTGCTGCCCGCGGAAGGCCTATGGGCCGTTCTGCGGACAGCATGGAGGTGATGGTGGCTGGCCTGGTTGCAGACGCCGGAAAGGGCCCGGCTGCCGCCGCGGTCGTCGTCGAGGATCTCGCTGGCTCAAGTGCTGGCGGGAAGACGCACAAGCCATACGAGAAGGACTGCAACTTCCCCCTCTCCACTACTCCGACGATATCTGCGTCTGCTGCGCGGACGGGTATGCCGCCTCCCACTGATCTCGAGCTCTTGACCCTAAAGGCGCAGCTCGACCGGCAACGCCAAGAGATGCTCGCTGAGCAGGAGGAGTTGGAGAAGGTTAGGCTAGAGCTTAGTCTAGATCAAAACGAGTACAACAAGGCTCACGGTTTTACACCAGTTACTAGGAGGGCTAGCAAAGTAGGTGCTACGCGTCGCAACTTAGGCGCCGAGATGGCAACAGTTGTAGAGGCTCCTAGCCAGTCTGCCACCGCAAACACTTCCACCAGGCCTAGATACAGCACCCCCGCCAAAACACTTAGAGCTACTGAGGCCGTAGCTGCTGAGTTGCCGCATCTCGACGGCGACGCGCGCGCTAGGCAACAGGAGAGGCTTAACGAGCTAGTGCTAGAGGCTGCTAGGCAGAACGAGGCGTTCCGGAAAGCCAATCCGGGTGCTGGAGCTTCTCAGGTGGTGCACTCGCATGCGGCCAGATCTAACGATCAGGCCTCATCACCGCATCCCAGTCGCGAGAGGGACCGTAGTGGCTATTCAGGTGGAAACAGGCAAATGCAGGTGTACGACCCGACTGTCGCTGCGAAACAGCTCGCTGTGCCGCGACAGTCCGGTCAGAAACACAACTCTGCTGGAGCAGGCTTGCAAGCCCATAAAGCTCATAGCCAAACACGAGGTGGAGATCGTCCGAGCCCTTCTCGGCAACAGGTTGCTCAACCCGTTCGGCGAAGGCCTCAGCAGGCAGCTGCCGCTCAGCCGCGTGCGGCTGCCCGAGTAGCCAACCTGGTAGAGCAGCCTGTGGCCATGGAGGTAGACAGATATGATAATGGCAACTCGGCTATGGGGCTGGCTGGTTATGATATCATGGATCGTGTGGGAGAGCGCGTGCTGGAGCCCAATGATGTTCGGTACAAGTTGGACCGGATTAGTCTATCCGCACGGCTCGAGAACACGGGGCCTCCTGGCCCTGAGTGCTTTGGCCCACGCATCATGAATGAGCCGTCCGTGAAGAACTTCTAGCTCGCTAGAGGCACCAAGAGTTACAATGGTAGCACCAAGCCGGAAGATTGGCTCAATGACTATGTCACCGTGGTTCATATCGCGAACGGCAACCGGAGATGGGCAGTGCGCTACGTTCCGCGGATGCTTGAGGGCCCAGCTCTCACTTGGCTCAACAATTTGCCCAAGAATAGCATCAATTGCTGGCTGGACTTCTCGGATGCCTTCATCAGCAACTTCACCAGCACCTACAAGAGGCCGAATAGGCCGCAGCAGTTGTCCGCTTGCAGGCAGCGGGAAGACGAGACGGACCGCGAGTATCTTACTCGGTGGAGCACATTGCGGAACACCTGTGAAGGTGTGAATGAAGCCAGGCCATCACTTGGTTTGCGCAGGGTTGCAAACATGGCAGCATGTTGTGGCAAAGGTTGCAGAGGGAGATGCTGAACACTCTGGCGGAGACCATCAAGATTTCGGATCAGTACGCGCTTGGTGATCCTACTCAGCCACTGATGGACTCCTCCGAGCCGAGAAGAAACTTCAACAGCAACAAGCGCAACGAGTTTGGCAACAAGCGCAGGGGTGACCGGATAGATACTCGGTACGACCCTGAGGAGGTGAATGCAGTGGCTGTCGGAGCTGGGAGTAGCCAAAGGCAAAAACCTACTCGAGCCCACTACGGGCAGAACCAGAACCAGGGCCAACGCAACAAGAAACCGTACCGCGCTCCTCAGCCGGGTAGCGGCAACTCGGAACCGGCTAAAAAGTTTGTCTTCGACGACATGAGGGATGGCCCATGCAGCTTCCATACTCAGCACCCCTAGAGACCGGCCAACCACACTACTCGGCAGTGTGAGTGGTGGGATCTGATCAGGAATGAAGGCTTGCCTCCTCCTCCTCCCCTGCCAGCTGCGAATGCCAATGTGCAGCCTGCTCGCGCACCCGCAGCTCGGCCTCCAGCATTTCCGAGAAGAGAAAACGTGAACCAAGTGGCTTTAGGAGCCAACCGCTACTTCAACAATGAGGGTTACCGCAACAACAACAACAGCAACCGCAACCACAACAACAACAGAGGCAACAACAACTACCAGGGCAACAATAATGGTAACAATGATGACGGAGGCCGCAACCAGTACCAAGAGCATCACGAGAGCTACATGATCTTCACTTCTGAGCCCGTCGACAAGCAATCGCAGCACAGGCGTGCCATGGAGGTCAATGATGTGATCCCCGCTGTCCCTCACTACATGCACTGGTGCAACATAGAGATCACGTGGTCCCGAGCAGATCATCCTAAGGTGATGCCCAACCCGGGTAGCTACGCCTTGGTGCTAGATCCTACCTTCTTGGGTCCCGAGAAGAATGTGAGGTTCAGCAAGGTGCTGATCGACAACGGCAGCAGCATCAACATCGTGTACAAGGACACGCTCGAGAAGCTCGGGATCGCCGAGAACATGCTGCTACCCAGCAAGACCACCTTCCATGGCATTGTGCCGGGAATTTCTTGTTCTCCGGTGGGCCGAGTGTGGATAGATGTGCTATTCGGTACCAGGGAGAACTGTCGCACGGAGAGGCTGCAGTTCGAGGTGGTTGATCATCAAAGCCCTTACCACGCCCTACTCGGCAGGCCGGCTCTGAGCAAGTTCATGGCCTCTACCCACACTGCATATCTGAAGATGAAGATCCCCGGTCCCAATGGCGTGATTACGATCTCTGGTGATTACAAGAAGTCCATGGAGTGTGCCTCTGCTGGTTCTCAATTGGAGGAATCGATGGTGATTGCTGCCGAGAAGAAAAAGATACATGAAGTGGTGGCTATGGCACAGGCAGCACAAGGTGTTGCACCCGGGATGCCAAGCTCCCAGTACGGTGCCGCGTTCCAGGCATCCCAGGAAACAAAGAAGGTCCAGGTTGACCCTGAGTTCCCTGACCGCGGGGCCATCATTGGCTCCGGGTTGGCGGAGAAATAGGAAAGCGAGCTCATCCACTTCCTCCGTGAGAATCGGGACGTGTTCGCCTGGTCCAATGAAGATCTGCCAGGTGTCCCGAGGGAGTTGGTTGAGCACTCGCTACATGTGCGTCCTGACGCCAAACCAGTGAAGCAGGCTATGCGCCGCTTCGGAGATGAGAGAAGGAAGGCTATCGGTGATCAGATCACCAAGTTGCTGATAAGAAATTTCATCATGGAAGTGCTGCATCCGGATTGGCTAGCCAACCCGGTCATGGTCGAGAAGAAGAAGGAGGATCCCAAAGCCGCTACCGCATGGCGCATGTGCGTCGACTACACCGACTTGAACAAGGCCTGCCCCAAGGATCCTTTCCCGCTACCTCGCATTGATCAGGTTATCGATTCCACTGCTGGTTGTGAGCTCTTGTCTTTCATAGATGCCTACTCTGGTTTCCATCAAATAGCTCTCAACCCCGCTGATCAAATAAAGACTGCTTTCATTACCCCGTACGGGGCTTATTGCTATCGTGTCATGTGTTTCGGGTTACGGAATGCGGGTGCTACTTATCAGAGATGCATGCAGAAATGTTTGCACGACCAACTCGGAAAGAATGTGCAGGTGTACGTAGATGACATTGTCATCAAAATGAATAAAACACATACTCTGCTTACCGATCTTGAAGAAACCTTTGCCAATTTGCGCAAATATAAGATGAAGCTGAACCCGAGTAAATGCACATTTGGCGTCCCGGCTGGTAAGCTACTCGGTTTCTTGGTATCCAGTCGGGGCATTGAAGCCAATCCTTCAAAGATAAAAGCTATTGAGAGCATGTCTTTGCCGAGATCCCTGAAGGATGTGCAAAATTCACTGGTTGCTTGGCAGCTCTGAGTGTTTCTTGGGCAGAATGGGCGAGAAGGCCCTGCCTTTGTACCAATTGATGAAGAAGAGCGACAAGTTCGTCTGGACGCCGCAAGCGGATGTGGCATTCAATGAGCTGAAGGCAATGCTGGGTAGCGCTCCCATCTTGGCTAGTCCGCAACCCAAGGAGCCAATGTTACTGTACATCGCTGCCACCAACCGGGTAGTCAGCGTGGTGATTGTGGTGGAACGAGAATAGGAAGGCAAAAGCGTGCAGCGGCCAGTATACTATCTCAGCGAGGTGCTATCCAGCTCCAAGCAGAACTATCCACACTACCAGAAGATGACTTACGGCGTGTACCTGGGCGCCAAGAAGCTGAAGCATTATTTCCAGGAGCATCCCATCACGGTTGTGAGCTCTGCTCCCATCTCGGATATCATGGGCAACAAGGAAGCGAGAGGCAGAGTAGCCAAGTGGGCGATCGAGCTGGCCGCGTACGCTCCCGCGTATGCGAGAAGAGAAGCCATCAAGTCTCAGATTCTGGCGGAATTTCTTGTGGATTGGGCTGAGGTGCAATATGAGCCTCCTGCTCCAGTTTCCAATTACTGGAAGATGCACTTTGATGGCTCCAAAGTAAAAGAATGCCTTGGTGCTGGCGTAGTGCTTACGTCACCCAAGCGAGATCAACTCAAGTACGTACTGCAATGTGACGCCCCGAGATCGGGCACTATGCAGATTTCAGCATTTCCACCAAAATCCACATAATAACCGATTCCAGGTTGCCACTTGTGATAACATTACAACAGTTCACGAATAATCCACAACAACAACAACATAAGAGATATATACAAGACGACTCAAACGAGTCAAGAATACAACTGATACAATACAAAGATCCAAATAACAGCGGAAGAAACAACATAGTGTCCGACTACGGACAAGATACAAATTGGACTAAGAGTCCTGAAGATAACCGATGGCGTCCAATCCCTGCCCAGGCCAAGCCGGAGGGATTCCCAAGCTAACGTCGTCAGACTTCAAACCTGTTGACTGCAATGTTGAATATGCAGCCACGAAATGGATTCGTGGGTCAGTACGGTTAAGTACTGGCAAGTCATACTCACAAGATACCAGCGTAACCAATCATCACAAGATACAAATACTTTGGGTACAAGGAAGGAAGGGATTGTTGCAAAGAAGCGGCAGCGGACTGCACTAACTAACTACAGAGACGCGCTACAACATCCGGCTAAAAGAAAGGGATAAGATAGCGCGACGAAACCAACTATAACTACTCACCAAACAATACCCATCCAATGTTACCCCCTACTAAGGAAGCAACCCAAGGAAACTCACACTGTTGATTAGGGTGACATCATTTTTATGGTGGAGGTAACCTATATTACTAGTCAAGTTATTATCGTTAGGTGTAAGTTTTCTGAGTACTTGTTAGCCAGCACTTTCACCAAGTCATCCATAACCGCGGACAACACGGCTTCTCGAGAAGATTTAACCCTGCAGGGATGCACCAATTTGGCCGTACACGTAAGAATATCCCGCCAGACGGGGGATCAACCCACCAAGCGAGGTACTCAACACAACCCAACTCTTCTTCGCATCAAGCCCAAGGAACCACGTGTTGTGCGTGCGCGGCTAATCGAGCCCCCACAAAGAAAAGGGGGACCCTCATAGCACTGGAAGACCACGCCGCCCTAAATGCCGACTACAAAAGTTCCACCCTGGCGCCAAGGGCTCGCACCTGCATATGCATGCATCAAATGGAAAGCCCGAACTAAGTGTGGCGATTTGGACGAGATGCGAATCGAATCAGAGTTGCGGGGGGCGCCCATACTCGCTTCCCACATGCGGTTAGTGCGCTCATCATGGATCAGTAGACAAGACCCTTTTCCTAATTAAGTTCGACACTAGCAGGCCTCAAAACCACGCCGGGCCTCCTGCCGGTGCCTTATCATCAAATTATTATTACCCAAAACATTAACATGTTGTTGATTGAATTGAAACCCAACTATCAACTAAACAGGTGATATGGAAAAGGACAACAAGACCTGAGCGCAAACAACAATAAGCATGTAACTACGACACGAGGGCCAACAAGGTAAACAAACAACAGTTAATAGGAAGTGAAAGGAAAGGCTATATCATGGCTGCAAGGTAAACATATGATAGGATCGAGACACAAGCATCGAATCATAAGGCTAGCATAAAGACAACGGAAAGAATCGGTAACAAGTGAGGAAAGGCAACATAGGTAGCAAGTGAGTATACTTGCCTGGAATCCAGCAAGTAGAGGTACATCCGCAGAACTTTTCGTTGCTCACATCATCTCAACGTCCTATCCGCGAAGAAGCAAAGAGCTAAAAGAAACACCGGATGCAACAATTACTTCTACAGCAAAAGATCCAGCATGATCAAGATATGGATGCATGGCAAGTTTAAGGATGCATCAAAGATAAACTAGTTGACATGGTAAACATATTTAAATGGGCCCATATGCAATTTGGATTACATATGGAAAAGCCCATGAATTAATGTTGAATTAAATGATCCACAAATAACCATCATGTGAAAGTTGATTAGAATGATGCATGGATGATGAAAACAATAAGAAAACAACAATAGCGTCACTTTGATATGTTGTTTACCAAGTTTGGAATTTTATTTATTAAATTATGAAATTTGGCTTCTTAAATGAGTTACACAAACATTTATTGTTTTCACCCATTTTAATTGTTCAAAACAGCTAGCAAAATTCATATTTGGAAAGTACACAAAATTTTAGATGGAATACATATTTCATTTGTTGAATTTGGATTTTAGATGAGCAAGTTATTAAATTGACAATTTTAAATGCATTAATTAGGAAATAGTTGTTTTCAGCAATTTAACTTACTCAAAATAGAAAACAAAGTTTATATTTTGAAAGATTATTCAATTTTTCATGGAAAACATATTTGGTTTGTTGAATTTGGAATCTTTATGCCCAAGTTATGAATTTTGCAATTTAAAAGGTTTAATTAAAGCATTGAATTATTGCACCACTTTTAATTAGGAAAAACAGTAAACAACTTGTATTGAAAAGGTAGAAAACATGTAGCAAATGTTTCACTGAACATTTTGAGCTATTAAACATAATTTTTTGGATCATTGTTGAATTTATTATGCAATTGTTCTTAGACATTTTAATTCTGCCCTTTTTTGTAAACAGAGGGAGACATGTTCAAATGTAATTCAATTGTGACCAAATAAAATACCACTGTGTAGAGTTTGTTAAGACAAATTTTTAGAGCCCAAGTTTGCTCAAATTGGGTGAACCAAACTCAAGTTATGAAATTCCAAAGTTTCAACTTTTAATAGCCATTTAGGTATTTAATTATTTAGTGCAATTATTACAGAAACATGTTGCAAACTTGACATTAACAGGAAGAGCACAAAATTATGAATCCACAGAAACTTGAATCATTGAATTTGGAGCAACATTCAATTTGTTATTGATTTTAGAATTAAAGAATCAGATCTGTTTTCTGGAATTCGAGAAATAAAAGGAAAAAGGAGTAAAAAGGGGGTGGCTTTGCGCCTAAGGGGATTCGAACTCAGGCTGCTGGGCGTGCGCGCACGGGAGTGTTACCAGCTGGGCTGTGCTCGGCTTGTGATGTATACAGAGCGCGCGTGGGTTTGAGGTAAGGGGTGCGGATGGAGGACTGACGAAACTGAATCAACAACAGGTAACTGCACCCGATCGGGACAGTCAACGACGGCGACGAACGGCGAGCGGCGATCGCTGCGGCTGGCGGCGCTGGGCGCAGAGGGCAGGGGGTGGAGAGGGGGGAGAGAGGAGAGGGCGAGGGGGAGATGCGCTCACCGAGGGCTCGCCGGCGACAGGAGGGTGAGGCGCAGCAACAGAGAAGATGGTCGGCGACGACGGCTTGGCGGCGGCGAACGGCGGCCTCCCGGGGTCCGCCGAGGAAGCGAGGAGGGAGAGGGCGTGCCCTCTTTCCATTCCCGTGCTCAGGGCGGCCCGAGGACGAACGGACCGACGGCGGCGAGGAGCCCAACTTCCGGCCATGGAGGCTCCTCCGAGTTCAGAGAGTACAGAGGCAATTGAAATTGTTTTGGGGCAGAGGAAGAAGGGAGAAAGGGGTGGTGGCGGATGGAAGGAGAGGGGGAAGAATGGCGCTAGGGTTAGGGTTGGAGGGTAGATAAGGGGGGAGGGAGAGGGAGCAGGTGCACATGGGGGGGGGGAGCTCGCTTTCCACCTGTTCTTTGTACGGACAGAGGTAGGGGAAGGCTGGGGTGGGCTTCAGTGGTGCGAGTTGGGCTGGGGTTTGGGCCTGGCTGCCTCCCCCTGCTGTGTGTTTGCTTTTTGTTCTTTTTTTTTGTAAGAGAAGGATGAAAGGAGAAATTGGTATTTTGAGGGAGTTTGAAACTTCCAAAAATTGTGAAATAAACCTTTATGCTTTTAGAATTCGAAAAGCCCAAGTGCACAAATTTTGTTTTTTTTCAAAATTTCAAATTATTACACATTGTTTGAATTTAAATTGTATTTGCCTCAAATTGACATTGAATGGTTTATTTAGAAATTGACCAAGTTGTTTATTTGAAAATTCAAGTTTATGGAAGGCAATTGGTTTGTTAATGTTTGTGAATTATTTTGAACACATTGGAACAGAGTTGAGTTTGAAATGGATTTGAATTTTTAAGTTAGTTGGAAAATAAGGAACAATGCATATGATGCAATGCATGATGAAAAGAAAAACCAACCAAACTAATTGGGGACTAAATTCCCCGGGCGTTACAGACGACACCACTAACAAGGGATTGCGCCCTCGCAATCCGCTCACAACCACGGGAGAGGAAAGAAGTTCGACTATCGATTCTTCATGCTTCCAGTTGATCTCCTCGACACCACTAACAAGGGCTTCTCGACACCACTAACAAGAGATTCTTGCTCGGATTTATGACGATGTTCTTCCACCAGGAATCTTCCGATGATCGAACCTATTAGGTTAAAGGCTCAGAAAACGTCCACCCACGTGGGATCCTAAAACTTTGAAAGATAGGTACGAGAGTAGACTCCAAAACAAATGAGATAGAAGGACAAGTAGAATAGAGATAAGGAGAAAACAAGAATCCTAATGAGATGTTTTCCAAAATAGTTTAGCAGAAATAGTTTTTGACACTCTAGAAACACGACCGTTAGCGAGGTTATCCTACAGGCTTTGCGGACCCGTTGCTTCGATAACCATTCGTATCGAAACAATATCGGGAATCGGAAACCATGCTCTGATACCATTTGTGACGCCTCGAGATCGGGCACTATGCAGATTTCAGCATTTCCACCAAAATCCACATAATAACCGATTCCAGGTTGCCACTTGTGATAACATTACAATAGTTCACGAATAATCCACAACAACAACAGAAGAGATATATACAAGACGACTCAAACGAGTCAAGAATACAACTGATACAATACAAAGATCCAAATAACAGCGGAAGAAAAAACATAGTGTCCGACTACGGACAAGATACAAATTGGACTAAGAGTCCTGAAGATAACCGATGGCGTCCAATCCCTGCCCAGGCCAAGCCGGAGGGATTCCCAAGCTAACGGAGAAAATAGAGACAATCCCGGAAAAGCGCGTTCGCGCAACAATGGAAAAGAAAGGAGTAGATCCCCTTCTATCCATTCAGCCGGTAGATACTCCGCACACATCGACAGAGCGGAAAGAGGTGACCTATACTTCGGACCTAAGTGTTTCACTGACAGGATCCAAAGAATAACTCTACATTCTAGCTTCGCCAAAGTTGGTCTAACGTATCAAAAATATACCGGTAGCACAAACCCGGATACCTGGCTCTCAGACTATTACACAGCCGTCCATATTAACAATCGGACAGACCTAGAGGCAGTAAAATTCCTCCCCCTTATGTTACTGGATGGAGCCAGAGATTGGATCAACGGGCTTCCGTCAAGAACTGTCGATAGCTGGGATGATATGGCTAGAGTTCTTACTCTCAGCATTTTCGGGGAACGTACAAACGCCCCAACAACATCAACCAGTTAAACCGCTGTACCCAGTTTGAAGATGAGCCATACGTGGACTTTATCTCAAGGTGGACCGCAATGAACAACATCTGCTCTGGAGTAACTGACGTACAAGCAATGCATGCTTTCGTCAATGGCTTAAAAACTGGACTCGTACCGTTCATGATTGGTTCAAAAAAGCACAAAGATCTCGGATCTATGCTTACAACCGCAAATGAGCACGCAGCGGCCGAAGACGACATCAGAGAGAGAGGTGGAAATATTGACACTTTGATTCAAGCCAGAAAGACCCCTAGTCCTGAGAAAAAACCAACTCCAGAAGCAGAGCAAAAGCCTAAGGAAGTTAACATAGCCTTTGGAAGAGAAAACAGGAGCAAATGGAAAGTACGAAGCACAAAACCGATCGCCTACACGAAATAAGAGTGGAAAGAATCAAGTCGGAAAACTGTGTCCGCCATTCACAATTTGGGAAACCCACCCATACTAACGCACAATGCTGGCTCAACAAGCATATGAAAGACAGTGCAGGATCCGGAAGCAAAGGGAAAAATTCCAAGAGGAAATTCTCTAAGCAAAAGCCAGAAGATGAAAAAGAAGACATTGAATCGGACACTGACGAAAAAATCCAGGAACAACAGCGAAAAGGCGAGCCTAAGTTTCTGAGAGTTGACGGAGAATGCAACCTAACTTTCTTGGCAACTCCCTCAGCAAAGGTGGCAAAGTGAACACTTCGAGAAATAAACACGGTTGTCCCAGCAACCCCAAAATTCTTGAAGTATTCAAATGCACCGATTACCTGGGATCAGTCTGATCATCCCGGAAATATCCTAGAACCCGGCACACAAGCTCTAGCTGTAAGTCCTATTGTTCAAAACACTAGGCTAAAAAGAGTGCTGATGGATGGAGGATCCAGCATCAACATAATGTATCTGGATACACTGAAGCATCTGTGAATCTCCGAGACCCAGCTCAATCATAGCAACATACGTTTTCACGACATCGTCCCTCGCAGGCAAGCACGATCCCTAGGATAAATTTCCCTAGACATAACCTTTGGAGAGAAAGACCATTTCCGTCAGGAAAAAGTGTCCTTCGAGGTTGTGCCGTTCGAAAGTGTGTATCACGCAATACTCGTACGTCCATCTTTTGCCATGTTCATGGCAAGATCATGTTATATCTATAACGAGCTGAAGATGCCAGGGCCAAAAGGAGGAGTAATCACCATAAAGGGAGACTTCAAATTGGCAAACGAGCTGGAAAAAGAAAACGCCCTTTGCGTACAAAAAGTGATAGAAAATGAGGAACTGAAGGAGCTGGCAAAAGAAGTATCGCCGGCAGAAATGCCGACAGGAAAAGAAAGCCGGAAGCCGGCAGACAGCTTCAAAGCTTCCGAGAATACAAGACAGATTATCCTAGATCCCAAAGATTCGACAAAATTTGTCGTAGTAGGAACTGTGATGACCGACAAATAGAAAACGAGCTCATCAAGTTCCTCCGTGAGAACTGGGATATTTTTGCAGTCCAGCTGACATGCCAGGCGTACCCAGGGAACTTGCTGAGCATCAACTCAAAGTGATTCCAGGATCTAAACCCGTCAAACAAGGTCTCCGTCGATTCGACGGAAGAAGACGGAAGGCTATTGGCAAGGAAATTATCCGACTATTGGCAGCTGATTTTATCCGGGAAGTTATACATACTGAATGGTCTGCAAACCCAGTATTAGTCCCAAAGAAAGATAGTATTGTTCTTAGGATGTGTATAGATTACACCGGCCTGAACAAATTGTGTCCAGAAGATAGATTTGCGTTACCGTGAATTGATCAAATAATAGATGCCATTGCTGGCTCTGAACTTTTACGCTTTTTGGACGCTTATTCCGGGTATCATCAGATACGTATGAAGGAAGAAGACCAAATCAAAACCTCCTTCATAACCCCGTACAGAACGTACTGTTATACATAACCATGCCTTTTGGCCTGAAGAACGCAGGTGCAATTTACCAGCATTGCGTGCAACAATGTTTGCATAGTCAGATTGGAAAAAATGTTCACGTTTACGTGGACGACATTGCCGTAGTTTCCAAGGAAAAGAACACGCTCCTTGAAGATTTGCGAGAAACCTTCAAAAATTTGCGCACTTATAAAATTAAGTTGAATCCATTAAAGTGCGTATTTGGGGTTCCCTCGGGAAAACTTCTGGGTTTCATCGTTTCTCATAGAGGAATAGAAGTAAACCCGGAAAAGATCAAGGCAATCCTAAATATTTCAAGGCCTACTTGCTTAAAATATGTACAAAGATTGACGGGTTCTGCAGCTACCGTCAGCAGGTTTATAAGTCGGCTAGGAGATAAAGCTCTGCAATTATACAAATTGTTGAAGAACTCCGACAAATTTGTATGGACAGAAGAGGCAGATGCAGCATTAACCTAGTTAAAAGAAACCTTGATGAAAGCTCTGATTTTGGCATCACCAAAAGACGAAGAACCCATGTTATTGTACCTCACAGCAACAAACAGGGTTATCAGTGCAGTGATAGTTGTGGAAAGGCGGAAAGACGAGCAAAACATACCAGATCAACATCCGGTGTATTATGTAAGTGAAGTTTTTTCCGAGTCCAAGCAAAGGTACCCACACTATCAAAAACTGGCATATGGCGTATTTTTCGCATCTCGAAAACTACGCCATTATTTCCAAGGACATTCCATAACAGTGGTATGCAAAGCACCACTAGGGGATATAATCAACAATGCGGACGCAACAGGCCGAGTAGCCAAATGAGGCATCGAGTTGGCTGCGTTCGACATTAAGTACTAACCCCGGATGACAATAAAATCCCAGATGTTGGCAGATTTCGTCGCTGATTGGACAGAAGCAATGAAAAACACACCAATGCCGGAGTCGGAATACTGGGTTATGCAATTTGATGGATCCAAGATGAAGGAAGGCACTGGAGCTGGTGTAGTCCTAAAATCCCCAAAGGGAGACACAATGGAGTATGTATTACAAATACACTTTAACACCAGCAATAATGTGGCAGAATATGAAGCTTTGCTTCATGGCTTGCACATTGCAAAAGAAATAGGTGTCAAGCGCATCTTATGCTATGGTGACTCAGATTTGGTACATCATCAGCTCAACCAAACATGGGACGCCAAAAGCCCCATCATCTCCGAATATCGGAGAACGGTGGACGAGTTTGCAATTTGCTTCCTGGGATTTGAAGTACTTCACGTCAAAAGGGAAGAAAACTGGAACGCGAACGCATTAGCCCGCATGGGCTCGGAAAGAGTGAAAACCCTACTACCAGGTGTGTTTGTCCAGCATTTGCACGAACCATCCATAAAAGGTGGAGATGTCGACTATCCTCTCGTTCCCAAGTCAATCGAAGTCCCGCTCGTTAACCCGGATTGGACAATTCCATATCTAAACTTCTTAGTAGATCAGAAGTACCCGGATGGAGCAGACAAGGTCTTGCAAAGACAAATAAAACATCGATGCAAAGGATACACGGTAATCACTGGTTGCCTGTATAAACGCAACACTACCGGAATTTTTCTGTGATGTATTTCGCCAGAAGAAGGCCAAGAAATTATGCAAGAAATCCATGCGGGAGATTGCACACATCATGCTCAATCAAAAAGCATAGTAAAAAAAGCATTCCATGCAGGGCTTTTCTAGCTAACAACCAAGACAGATGTCGAACACATAGTCAATACATGTGCCGGATGTCAGTATTATGCCAAGCAGACTAATATGCCAGCCCAAGCACTCAAAACTATCCCTATTACATGGCCGTTTGCGGTCTGGGGGCTAGATATGATGGGGCCATTCAAAACTGCAAGAGGTGGACTTACACATCTACTCATTGCAGTAGATAAGTATACCAAGTGGGTGGAGGCAAAACCCATCAAAAAGCTTGACGGTGTGACTGCCAGAAATTTCATCATTGACGTAGTCATGAGACACGGCATTCCACACATCATAATAACCGACAACGGGACAAATTTCTCTATTGGAGAGTTGGCAAAATATTGCCGACAAACGGGAATATGCCTAGATCTTGCATCGGTGGCACACCCGCAATCGAATGAACATGTTGAAAGAATGAATAGTTCAATCCTACAAGGAATACGCCGAAGACTCGAATCTCCTCTTCATAGAGCAGCTGGAGCATGGGTGGAAGAGTTACCCTCTGTGCTTTGGAGTATTCGAACGACGCCAAACAGGTCAACATGGCAAACCCCGTTTTCCCTAGTTTACGACGCGGAAGCAGTCCTTCCAACGGACATGATCCATGATAGCCCAAGAGTGCAGGCTTTCGATGACTCGGATGCCGAAAGAGCACGACAGGATGTCGTCGATCTCCTAGAAGAAGAACGAGAACTTCTCCTTCAAAGATCTGCCATTTATCGGCAAGGTTTACGACGTTACCATAGTCGGAAAATCAGGCATCATTCTTTTAAAGAAGGTGACTTAGTGCTAAGATTAGTACAACAAAGACATCACAAATTGTCCCTAGTTTGGGAAGGACCATTTGTCATCAGCAAGGCTATGAAAAATGGATCATACTATCTTGTAGATATTCGAGACACGGAAGACGATCCCGAAAATCCGAATCGCAAAAGAAAGAGAAAGATAGATGACGAACTAGGGGAGACCAAAAGACCCTAGAGCATCCAGCAGTTACGTCCCGTCTATACTTAGTTCAATTTCTATGTAAACATCTTTGAGATCTTGAAATAAAGTTGTCGGAATTCGTACATCTATGTTTTTTACATGTTTATTATAGTATAAAGCATAATTCAGTCTTATCTATTTCCCAATGATCTATCAAAATACTCAATGTGAACCCGAATTGTGCCTGCGTGCTCGGCGTTAAAAAAGGGAATGATTTTCAGCCTAAAATGGCTTCAGGAAACCCAGATTGTGCCTGCGTGCCTGAGTTTCATTCAAAAAATTCCTTACTGTTCTCTAAGTATTATCTGATTGTTTTTATGCTGGGTCGCTGGAGCAAGTAAGTAAAAATGCTTTTAGTATGATCCATGTTTCCGAGTTTCGACTTATTGGTTATACCCAGTCACTTGGCATGATGATTAAAATACTATCAAGCCATTTCAAACACTAAGGACAGTTAAAACATATAAACCAGAGAACTTAGAAGATAAAGAATAAAAACCCGGAAAACTTGCAAAAGACTTAATAATATTGCTGCAAAAGCGGAGTACTTGTTCATACAAAAGAATAGAAAGCATTACAATAAGTTTACATTGTAAGATCAGTAGTGCTTCTATTTCCTATCTTTCTACTCAGGACCAGGAAACTTCCTTCAGGCATCTGAGTCTTCTTCGCTACTGGATTCCTCGGGAGTTTTAGGAATAGCTTCTTCCGGGTAGAAGGTGGAGACGTTCACCATGGTGGCAATCTTGGTGGTGTGACCTTTGATGTCTTCAAAGATGCTGGCCCGCTGCGCCTCCGTGTATCCGTGCGGGATGCCGGATGCCACGCGCCAAGATTTGGTAGTTGGATAGTGCATGCGCATGAGTCCTAGAGCCATGCGCGCACCACCACGTGCCGTGGAGCGAAGGAAGAACTCCCTGGACTCCGCCACCTCCACGATGGCTCCCGGAAGTTTTTCAACTTCCGAGAACTCCCTAGTCTTAGAGGGAAGGCATTTGTTGACAAGCAACATCCCCGCAGCCTTGATTGCGGTGAATACCTACCCAAAAGCTCGGATTCTTTCGATCCGAGTAAGCCGGGGGTTATCTCTTGTGTCAAGTAAAACACAAAGTTGTTAGAAAAAACAGATAAAGATGTAAACATGGAAAATCCGGTAAAAGGTAAAGTACTTACCAAGAATTTTTTCCATCTTGGTGCCCTCCTATAAGCGCGGGTTCAAGGCATTCTCCAAATATCGGATGGTGTCCTTGTCCTTAGCTGCTTGGCTGGAGGCATTGGACTCAGCAATGCCAACAGCCAGTTGGCTGGCCTCCAGGTACTGCTGTAACATCACATTATGCTTGTGAAGTTCCAGGTTTTCGTGGCGGAGGTTTTCGGCATTGCCGGCATCTTCAGCAAATTGTTTGGCTTTCGCCAAAGAAGCTGAAAAGTAAGTAAAAAAGACGAGTTAGAAAACTCAGACAAATACTTAGAAAAAATCACACAACTGGAAGCAGAGAAATATCTTACATGCTGATTCCTTCAGCTGTTGGTGAGTGGATTCCAATTCCGCCTCCTTAACATCAAGAATAGAAAGAAGGTTTTTCACCGTCTTGTTCTTGATGGTAAGTTTGCTGAAAACTTCCAGGTTTATGTTCTCAGCAGTTTGCTGAAACAATAAAAAGAGACAAAAAATGCTTAAGTTACAAACAAGCATAAAAGTGAAAAAAGCATTAAGACAAAAGCATGCATTTGACTTATTTCTTGGGGGATAGAGATATTACCTGGCTCATCCGCTGCAAACCTGACAAGTTTTTGTTGAATTCTTTTGCATACTCTGCAAAAAGAATCCCAACGTGGTGAAGGCCGTCCTAGATGACCTGCCGAGGTGAAAATAAGAATTTATTCCTTACAATTAGTCCGCCTTGCGGCCAAGGACGGATGAGAGGAGCACGAGCGAAGAACTTGGTAGCCCATGGACGAATATATCCGAGTTCGTGGAATGGTTCTTCCTTTACCTTGAATTCTCTATTAAAAGTAGGAATGGGTTTCTCCTCAGGTGTACGAGAAGGACCGCCCATATCCGGCTCTGCTCTTTCCCTCGCATCCATCTCGGACGCAATAGGCTGGCTGGTCGGCAATGGGTATTGCTCCGGCTTTGCAGACTGTTCCTCTCCTCCAAGAGTAACTGGGGTAGAAGGAGCTGCAGCAGAAGATGGCGCCCCCTTGCTGACAGTGGCTTTATGCTTCTTAAGCTTCTTTGATTTCAAAGAAGTGGGAGGAAGGCTGAAGAGGAAATGAGGAAGAGAAAAATCCGAGAAATCAATATTCAGAGAAACCAAAACAGCTTATCAGGCAAAAGTACAAAATACCCAGAGAATTACCTGGATGTAGCGACGGGAACCCTGTCAAGATCCACCACCTCTTCAGTGGTTGCTGGCCTCTTGCGCTTCCGACCACCGTAAAACTTGGCGTGCAGTTCGTCAAGTTTGGCGTCAGTTGCATGATCCTTTTCCGTTAGGTCATCAAACTATGGAAATGGCCAAATATCCGACTAAGTTAAGAAAACAGAGAAAATCAAAAATCCGACAAAGTTGTCCAAAGAGAAGAAAGCGTACCTTTGGAATCCTGTTTTTTTTATGATACATCTCTCGGCTTTCTTCATATTGGTCGCGAGTAGCAACCAGATGATTGATCCGCTTTTTGAAGTCCCTTTTCGTGAAAGCCTTATCCGTTCCCCTCATCTTGTCTACCGGACCCTTGTATTCGCATAAAAGTCAGGTTCAATGTTCAAGGGGTTGGATGCGTCTTCCGAACCAGCACAAAACTGTGTCGGTTCCGGTAAGAGGAGGTTTTGAAGAGGTGGGCTTGGCGATGCACCGTTTGATTTTCATTAAATCGTACGGCAAGTTCTGCACTGCTTCTACAGCCCAGTTATCTTGGGTAATAGCGGCAGCATTGACAAATGGTGGAATCATGTTTTCCTTTCCAGGAAATGGGATATCTTGATGATAGAAAAAGGAACCCGTCAAGAGTTTGACGGATTCCGACGTTTTTATCTCCGGGAACCAATCTTCCCTGAATCTACGCAGGGTGAAAGATATGGTTCCACAAGTTGGAAGAGCGCCCTCTGTGGGGTTCCGCTTAATTCCAAAGGAATACTTCCAGAAATCTAGTCTAGGCGCTTAATTCCTAAATACCCTTCAAAAAGGGCCTAGAAGCCGGTTAGGTAAAGAATGGAATTCGGTGGTAGGGTGTGAGGCTGGATGTTGTAATGGCTGAGGATTTAGAGGAAGAAGGAGAAAGGCGGGATTCCCATACCTCTAGAAATGTGCGAGGTGAGAAGGATTCGTTCCCCGGCTCTGGGTGAAGGATCGGACTCTTCTTCCTCATGCCGCCATTTTCCTTTCACGATCAACCCCTCTTTCTCCATTGTCGGAAGAAAAGAGGGAGGAATGTTGCACTGACTCCAGTTGCTAGAAGTTTCACCCTCATCCTCGGCTCCGGCGGCGGCGGCCGCGGCGGCAAGCTCCTCTCCGACGAGAGTGACTTTTTCCTCCGCCGTTTTGAGGGTGAGAGGCGGAGACGGCGCAGAGGAAGATGTGGCCAGATTATCGGCCACAATATGTAGATCCTCGCGGGCCTGGCCACCGGAAACTTTTTCCATCACGTTGATGGTGGCGTGGCTTAGCGAGTCGAGCAGCAGATCCATCGTATTGATGATGTCGTCGATGTCCGCGGTGACGGACTGCTCCTGGGAAGCGCGTGGTGAGTCCATGGATTGGCGATGTGGTGAGGACCTCGAACTCCCGACGAGAAGTCCGGGAACGATGCTGAATGAGCACGGGCTGTGCTCTGTTCACACTGGGACTGTGGCTCGGGGGCTATGGCGCTTGAGCTGGAAGGTGAGAGGAGAGCGGAAGGATTCCGCCGGAAATCCTTTACGATGCGCCCTAATGGCTCTTTAGACCGTTGGATTTTCAAGGCGTGTCACTCGCCGGAAATCCGGGAAATGAATCGACAGGTGATTATTGCTATCTCCTCGTTTCCCACGAGAATCTTTCAGAGATACATTTCAGGGTTTCACACTCGAAACCCAAACGTCCCTGACGTTAGCATGATTTTATCGCTGCCGTAGGAAGTTCCTTCTCCACAAAGGATCGTGAAAGAAAAATCCGGATTTCTCGAAATCCGAGTTTCGCGTTAGAGCATGATTTGAAGGAAAAGAAGAATAAAGACGAAGAGACAATATTTCTCGGAAAGAATGAAGAAAGACGACAAATTGAAGTCTTAATCCTTCTTGGGGGCTACTGTCGGATATATACCAATTAGGGGTAGATCATATGGTGTCTTAAAGTGCCGGATTACCAGGGTGGCCTGAAGGGTAATGGATTGCGGTCCATTGGGCGGCCCAGTAAGCTGACGCGCAGAAGACGGATTCTAGAAGAACCCGGACCACGGCCCGCGTGGTACGGCTTGGAGTAGAAGGCTGATTCTTGACTTCCAAGTTAGAACTTACCGTAGTCTTTTAGGTTTCCTTTTCTGTAAGCCCTAACCCGGCTATTATATAAATCCGGACGGGAGATAAGCATATAGACAAGAAGATAGAGGCTAACTCGCCGAGAGGTTGATCCTTGTCGAGTAGCTAAACCTAACTCACGTTGTACATTGTATACTTCAGGCTTCAGCCCTGATTTAGTGAGATTGCAGGAGTAGGAACGCCGCCTAGTTGCAACATACCGAACCTGGGTAAAACCCTGGTGTCATTGTTCGTCATACTACCACGTTCCCCCACATCTCTATCAGTAGTCTCATGGCACCCCCGTCTATAAATTCTACTACGATGTCTCGACAACCGTCCCATAAAATACTAATACATACTTGTGATTATACCCCTTGCAATCATCTGCAACTACAAGAAAGTAATTAAGAAATAAATCTAACCACAACTTTAAACTCCGGGATCCTATGCTCCCTCGTGTAATTGTTTCCTAACGGGGGTTTAGGTTTCTGTCACTCCGGCAACCCCATAATTAGTAGCCAAATACACGATGCATCCCCCTAGGCCCATGAATGGTGAAGTCTCATGTAGTCGACGTTCACATGACACCACTAGGAGAATAACACCACAACTTAAAATATCAAACATTAAATATTATTCAACATTACTTCACTACTAACAACTTGACTTCTCCCATGTCCTCAAGAACAACACGAACTACTCATAAGACATCATATGAATCATAATAAGAGGTGGTATAATGGATGATAACAATCTGGTCATAAAGTGCAAACACCGATAAATCTCACAAGTATCAACTACTAACAAGTAATCCACACCGGGAGAGAGATATAATGCAAAACAACGATAGAGGCCCCTAATTGTTACAGCGGGACGACGGTGGATGATGAGTGTGATGGTTCTGGTGGTGATGACGATGATGATGACGATCTTGATGATGCCCGGAGCGATGACGGTGACGATGGCGGTGATTTCCCCTCTCTGGAGAGGAATTTCCCCGACAGTTTTCTCCCTGCCAGAGAGCTTTTTTCTCTCGGGTGTTTTCTGCCCCGCGGCTGCGGCGGAATAATTGTTCGAAGATGGAATGAGGCTTAGGGTTCCCTGGGGGCCAGGCACGCCAAAGATGACCCCCGGAGGTGGGCCAGGGTGGCCACACCCCTAGGTGGTGTGGCCTGGGGGGCGCCACCCCTAGGCGTGGGCCCCTGGTGGCCCCCCTCTGGCTCTCCTTCTGGATGGGTTCCTCCTATGAACTTTTAGGAACCCCCGGATGTCCCACTTCTTCTTCCGATCCTCTGAAATATGGTATCTCGACGGTGCTTTTTCCATTATATTTCTGGTCCCGGTGTTTATTCTCCAAAAATTATAAAACATGCAAAATAAGATAAAATAACATAAGAGATGCACCATAACATGAAATATATCGATGAATAACAGAAAATTATGATATAAAATAGTGATGCAAAATGGACGTATCAACTCCCCCCCAAGCTTAGACCTTGCTTGTCCCCAAGGAAAACTGAACTCAGAAAACATGGCCACAGGTTTATGGAGTGAAGAGTCGATAAATAAAATACGGACAAGAAGCATCACATTTACCTATGCACCAATCATTACAGACAACAAATTTCTCTCATATAACTTAAATTAAAACAAGTAAAGGGAGTCACAAACAAAGATGCAAAAGAGAGAATCAAAATTGGTAATGGCAAAATTCATTCTTGGTCAGAGAACATTTAATTAAATTATACTTATCTTAGGTGAAGTCTTTATTACAAGGTTTATATTGTAGAGCTTAACATGTTTAATTATAACAACTCTTTTACAGTGATTCATAACTTTCAAAACAATATTCATTCAGATAATAAAGCATGCGTTAAACAAACAAGGATAGAAAACATGATTGAATAAATCAACATATAGATGATGTGATCACAACAAATCAAATGCTTGCTGGAGACAGAAGGAAATGGGTTTAGTGACTCAACATAAAAGTAAAAGATAGGCCCTTCGCAGAGGGAAGTGTTGACCACTCATGTGCTAGAGCTTTTTATTTTAATAAATAGAGGTATAAAATGCATGACACTTCTCCCATCCATCTTACACAAACCATGGCTAACCAAATCCTCGGGTGCCTGCCAACAATCACAAACCGTGGAGGAGTGTCTGAATTTTGAGAGTATATTTATGTCAAGGAATGGCCAACAGAAAATACAGTACGCCATAATCTAACTAGAGTCACAAGAGCGGCTCCCATAGAAGGACGTAACTGGTATAGAAGGTCATCCCTCTTTCTCTTTTGTTTACACAATTATGCTTTGACTGATAAATCAGGGGCAAAAAGAGTGGAGAGAATTTGTATTATTATTTGGGGTTGGGAATCCCGCTGGCTGCTCTTCTAGCATTCAGATAAGTGGATGAAGCCACTAGTCCAGGTATGTGAGTCCAATCAACAAGTGAGATAAAGATTCTCTATTTGCGTCCTCATGAGCTAAAACAGGAACACAAAACAGGAGTAATTTGAAATTTTAAAGGTAGCACATGAGCAATTTACTTGGAGTAGCGGTGAAATACCACCTGTAGCTAGGTATGGTGGACACAAATGGCAAGGTTTTGGGTTGAAGGTTTGGATGCACGAAGCATTCCCTCTCAGTACAGGGTTTTTGGCTAGCAAGGCTCGGTAGCAAGCGTAAGAGTTGAAGGAAACACGCAACTATACATATGATAAACCAATCATGCAATCCTCATTGAAAGCACAAGCAATCTTAACTTGTGAATACTAAGTTTATGAGCTAATAGGAAAATTCCTCTTCCTTATACTAGCAACTCAAATCATTATTTTTGCTAACCCAAGCTAAGTTTGCCAAAACCAACTAGATTAACTTGATGATCTCTAGAGTGATACCAAATACTAATAGCAAGCTCAACCATATGACATACATTGAAAACTGAAATAATGTGCATAGAAAGTAAACGATGAAACTTCTCATTAATATTTCAAACCGGCAACTCACACCAACGGATACAACGATAACCAACTAGGGAGAGACACTTCCATACTGCAAACCATCCTATATGATAAATTCTCTACTCATGACATGACTCTACTGAAAAGGTAAAAAGATGAAAGATAGTGATGTGATACCGCGGCACTCCCCCCAAGCTTGGAACAAGCCGAGGGGATGCCAAAACCAATGACGAATCAATTCTTTGGAGGTGGTGAATCCTTCTCATCATCGAACTTCCAAGGTAAAGGCTCTCCATCCACAAATGACGTCCTGGTCTCCATCATCCTGAAACTAGCAGCAGAACTTATACGTTTAAACATGTTCTCATACTCATAGTTCTCGTTCTGCACGTCATAGAGTTGTGCTTGCAGATCATTGGTGGCCTTGGTGAGTGAGAGAATGTCCTCCCAAAGCTTCAAATTCTCCCTCTTATATTCAGCGATCTGTTATGTCTTTATCCTGTCGATGATCTCAACTTCACGCTCCGCCATTTTCTTGTACCTAAAAACTTCTTGCTCCAAGTCTTCCATCCTAGCTTCCAGACTGTCTTCTCCTCTAGGGCCCCGAACATCTTCAATCTGCACCTTCCCGTCCTTGAGCAGCAATTCCTTGGGATGCATCTTCAACTCGTTCAGGTAGGGGTTGACGACATTCTCAAAGAAACTGTCATCGGGAGATCCAGTAGAAACCATTGTTTCTCTAGATCTGAAGATGTAATCTGGCAGAAACAGCTCGAAAGAGAAACACGACGAGAAAACGATATACGGACCTCGGGGGGTCCGGCAGATTATATAGCGAAAAGTTTCATAACGAAAGGAAAGTCTAGGTCGAAAACGAGTCAGAGAGGGGCTCCGGGGCGCCCACACCATGGGCTGGCGCGGCCAGAGGTGGGCCCGCGCCACCCTATGGTGTGGAGCCTCCGGGCTCCGTCTCCCTCTCGTTTCCGGCTCATAATTTTTCATATTTTCTGAAAACAGTAAAAATATGAGTTGAAAGATGTTTCGCGAACATTTTCTTACCAAAACTGTTACCTATTCGAAAACTAACTCTGTAGTTTCTGAAATATGCTTCCTAATAAATTCCTCTGGGATCATGGCTCGAATACAACCAACATTTTCATTATAAGGATCTCCAGAAATATAATGCTTGAGTCTTTGGCCATTCACCACTTGTGGGGAGTTGTCTTCAAGGGAAAAAAATTTAATTTCCCCTGAACTATATACTTCCTCGATAATAAAAGGTCCTTCCCATCTGGAGAGTAATTTTCTTGCAAAAAATCTGAGACGAGACCTATATAATAGCACTTTCTCACCAACATGAAATTCTCTTTTAATAATTCTCTTATCATGCCACCTTTTAAATTTATCTTTAAAAATCTTAGTATTTTCATATGCTTCACTCCATTCATCTAAAGAACTTGAGTCAATCAACCTTTTCTCACCAGCAAGTTTAAAATCTCTATTTAGGTCTTTCATTGCCCAATAAGCTTTGTGTTCTAATTCTAGGGGCAAGTGACAAGCTTTTCCATAAACCATTTTATAAGGAGACATGCCCATGGGATTTTTGTAAGCAGTTCTATAAGCGCACAAAGCATCATTTAATTTCTTAGCCCAATTTTTCCTAGATTTGTTAACAGTCTTTTGCAAGATAGATTTGATCTCTCTATTTGATAATTCTACTTGCCCACTAGTTTGAGGATGATAAGGTGAGGCAATTCTATGATTAACATCATATTTAGCAAGGGTCTTTCTAAAACCACCATGAATAAAATGAGAACCCCCATCAGTCATAAGATATCTAGGTACACCAAACCTAGGGAAAATGATATCTTTAAGCATTTTTATTGAGGTTTCAGCATCAGCACTTTTAGTAGGTATAGCTTCTACCCATTTAGTAACATAATCAACAACAACAAGAATATGAGTGTATCCTTTTGAAGGAGGGAAAGGACCCATGAATTCAAAACCCCAACAATCAAACGGTTCAATAACAAGAGAATAATTCATAGGCATTTCATTACGTCTAGAAATATTTCCAAAACAAATTTTCTAGCATCTTTAAAGAGACTAGGCCAATAAGAACCTGATTGTAGAACTTTATGTGCAGTTCTATCTCCAGCGTGATGTCCTCCATAAGCACTACTATGACATTTTCTCAATATTTCTTGTTATTCATTTTCAGAAACACATCTTCTCATAATACCATCAACATGTTCTTTATATAAGTGTGGGACATCCCAAAAGTAATGCCTCAAATCTTTCTTCTTTGCTGAGTTGTAAAGGTAGGAGGAAAATACTTCGAAATAATAAAGTTAGCATAATCAGCATACCATGGACTCTCTTGAGAGCTCACTTCTATTGCAGCCAACTGTTCATTAGGAAAACTATCATTAACAGGAATATGGTCATCAGAGATATTTTCTAATCTAGAAAAATTATCAGCAACATGATTTTTAGCACCCTTCCTATCCACAATATGAAATCAAACTCTTGTAAGAGAAGCACCCATCTAATAAGACTAGTCTTAGCATCTTTCTTTTCCATAAGGTACTTAATAGTAGCATGATCAGTATGAATAGTAACTTTAAAATCACCAATATACCGCCTAAATTTATCACAAGCAAAAGCCACAGCTAGGAATTCTTTCTCAGTTGTAGCATAATTCTTTTGAGCAGCATGAAGGGTTTTACTAGAATAATGAATAACATTTAACTTCTTATCTACCCGCTGTCCAAGAACAGCACCTACGACATAATCACTAGCATCGCACATAATTTCAAATGGTAAATTCCAATCAGGTGGTTGAACAATAGGGGCAGATATTAAAGCCTTCTTTAAAATTTCAAAAGCTTCTTTACAATCTTCATAAAAAACAAATGGTACTCCCTCCGTCCACTTTTGTAAGGCACACTACACCATTTTAGTTTTGACCACATACATAGTCAAATGAGTGAATCTATATACAAAATAAGTCTAGATACACTCATTTTAGAATGTATGTGGACAAAATTGAAATGGCTTATAAAAGTGGACGGAGGGAGTACATATTTTTGAAGAAGATTAGTAAGAGGTTTTGATATTTTAGAGAAATCTTTAATAAACCTTCTATAGAAACCAGCATGACCAAGAATACTACGAATACCTTTAACATCCGTGGGACAAGGAATTTTCTCAATAGCTTCAACTTTAGCTCTATCAACTTCAATACCTCTTTCAGAGATTTTATGTCCAAGAACAATTCCTTCATTAACCATAAAATGGCATTTATCCATGTTAAGAACAAGATTAGTCTCCTCACATATCTGCAAAACTTTATGAAGATTCTGCAAACAATTATCAAAAGAAGTTCCATAGATGGAGAAATCGTCCATGAAGACTTCCACAATTTCTTCACAAAAACCATGAAAGATAGCAGACATTGTCGGGGGGTTACCCCCGAGTAGGGTAAAGGCAAGTGCTAAGGGCAAGATCAGAAGGGATGTTTGGCCGAGTAGATGGCTACCCGGTACTTGCTACCCGGTCGACCGCTATTCGGTCTTACACATGAATGGCCAAAAGGAAGAATCAAGGAAGTTGCATTCCTCCGAGTAGAAGAATTGGCCCGAGTAGAAATGGCGGTCTCTACTCGGGCCAGAAGTCAAAGGAGCCGTTCTGACACAGGATCCCGTGTATCCTGGGTCCGTACCTTGGCACTGTTCATCTGCAGAGAGCGTGCCTGACCGCGACAGTGTGTCAGCAGGGCGTCGCAGGATAGGGGGGACCTACTCTGTGTTCGTGGCAGTGATAACAGATCGGCTCCTTGGTTTTGCACAACGACTTTCCACACCAGACAAACCAGGAAGCCAAAGCTGTCAGCGGGAACCCGGAAGTACGCAGCGTGCACACTATGTCGACATCTGTTTGTATTTTTCCTAGTTGGCTGTATCCGGCTGGGCACCAGTATATAAGGTTCCCTGCCCCCTCCTGCGCGAGGGATGACGACGAGGACGACGACAGATCCTAGAATCGGTTCACATTCTTGACCTAGTTCATCATAGAGAGGAGAGTGGCTACTCGGCCCAAGGCCAAACTTGTACTGTGGCTACTCGGTGAGATACTAATACACAGAGAGAAAGGCAGGAGTAGGGGTTTTACCTCCACACGAGGGCCCTGAACCTGGGTAGATTGTGTTGTTTGCAGTGTTGGATTCATACCATACGCGGCTACTCGCTGGGTGATCCCTCCCCGAGCGCCTCCAGCGTCCATCGTCCCCACAACTTTAGCCATCCTATGGCATCTGCCGTGACACCACCACGACAGTTGGCGCCCACCGTGGGGCTACCAGCGGCGCTGGCTGGAGTTTCCGTTCGGACGGGATCTACTTCTGGGGAGCGCGTGGTCTGTGGCCTTGTCCACAGATTCGGCTCCTTCGATTTCGTCATCGATAACGCCGGCGATTTCGGCGGCAAGGCCATGCCGGAAGGCGGCACGGTGCTTTACTTCGGCTCGCACCTTGTTTACGTCGCCACCACCGTCGTGAACAAGTTCCCGGAGGAGGTGCTGGTCGCGGAAGACCCTCCTTCGGTGATTGCTGCCCGCGGAAGGCCTATGGGCCGTTCTGCGGACAGCATGGAGGTGATGGTGGCTGGCCTGGTTGCAGACGCCGGAAAGGGCCCGGCTGCCGCCGCGGTCGTCGTCGAGGATCTCGCTGGCTCAAGTGCTGGCGGGAAGACGCACAAGCCATACGAGAAGGACTGCAACTTCCCCCTCTCCACTACTCCGACGATATCTGCGTCTGCTGCGCGGACGGGTATGCCGCCTCCCACTGATCTCGAGCTCTTGACCCTAAAGGCGCAGCTCGACCGGCAACGCCAAGAGATGCTCGCTGAGCAGGAGGAGTTGGAGAAGGTTAGGCTAGAGCTTAGTCTAGATCAAAACGAGTACAACAAGGCTCACGGTTTTACACCAGTTACTAGGAGGGCTAGCAAAGTAGGTGCTACGCGTCGCAACTTAGGCGCCGAGATGGCAACAGTTGTAGAGGCTCCTAGCCAGTCTGCCACCGCAAACACTTCCACCAGGCCTAGATACAGCACCCCCGCCAAAACACTTAGAGCTACTGAGGCCGTAGCTGCTGAGTTGCCGCATCTCGACGGCGACGCGCACGCTAGGCAACAGGAGAGGCTTAACGAGCTAGTGCTAGAGGCTGCTAGGCAGAACGAGGCGTTCCGGAAAGCCAATCCGGGTGCTGGAGCTTCTCAGGTGGTGCACTCGCATGCGGCCAGATCTAACGATCAGGCCTCATCACCGCATCCCAGTCGCGAGAGGGACCGTAGTGGCTATTCAGGTGGAAACAGGCAAATGCAGGTGTACGACCCGACTGTCGCTGCGAAACAGCTCGCTGTGCCGCGACAGTCCGGTCAGAAACACAACTCTGCTGGAGCAGGCTTGCAAGCCCATAAAGCTCATAGCCAAACACGAGGTGGAGATCGTCCGAGCCCTTCTCGGCAACAGGTTGCTCAACCCGTTCGGCGAAGGCCTCAGCAGGCAGCTGCCGCTCAGCCGCGTGCGGCTGCCCGAGTAGCCAACCTGGTAGAGCAGCCTGTGGCCATGGAGGTAGACAGATATGATAATGGCAACTCGGCTATGGGGCTGGCTGGTTATGATATCATGGATCGTGTGGGAGAGCGCGTGCTGGAGCCCAATGATGTTCGGTACAAGTTGGACCGGATTAGTCTATCCGCACGGCTCGAGAACACGGGGCCTCCTGGCCCTGAGTGCTTTGGCCCACGCATCATGAATGAGCCGTCCGTGAAGAACTTCTAGCTCGCTAGAGGCACCAAGAGTTACAATGGTAGCACCAAGCCGGAAGATTGGCTCAATGACTATGTCACCGTGGTTCATATCGCGAACGGCAACCGGAGATGGGCAGTGCGCTACGTTCCGCGGATGCTTGAGGGCCCAGCTCTCACTTGGCTCAACAATTTGCCCAAGAATAGCATCAATTGCTGGCTGGACTTCTCGGATGCCTTCATCAGCAACTTCACCAGCACCTACAAGAGGCCGAATAGGCCGCAGCAGTTGTCCGCTTGCAGGCAGCGGGAAGACGAGACGGACCGCGAGTATCTTACTCGGTGGAGCACATTGCGGAACACCTGTGAAGGTGTGAATGAAGCCAGGCCATCACTTGGTTTGCGCAGGGTTGCAAACATGGCAGCATGTTGTGGCAAAGGTTGCAGAGGGAGATGCTGAACACTCTGGCGGAGACCATCAAGATTTCGGATCAGTACGCGCTTGGTGATCCTACTCAGCCACTGATGGACTCCTCCGAGCCGAGAAGAAACTTCAACAGCAACAAGCGCAACGAGTTTGGCAACAAGCGCAGGGGTGACCGGATAGATACTCGGTACGACCCTGAGGAGGTGAATGCAGTGGCTGTCGGAGCTGGGAGTAGCCAAAGGCAAAAACCTACTCGAGCCCACTACGGGCAGAACCAGAACCAGGGCCAACGCAACAAGAAACCGTACCGCGCTCCTCAGCCGGGTAGCGGCAACTCGGAACCGGCTAAAAAGTTTGTCTTCGACGACATGAGGGATGGCCCATGCAGCTTCCATACTCAGCACCCCTAGAGACCGGCCAACCACACTACTCGGCAGTGTGAGTGGTGGGATCTGATCAGGAATGAAGGCTTGCCTCCTCCTCCTCCCCTGCCAGCTGCGAATGCCAATGTGCAGCCTGCTCGCGCACCCGCAGCTCGGCCTCCAGCATTTCCGAGAAGAGAAAACGTGAACCAAGTGGCTTTAGGAGCCAACCGCTACTTCAACAATGAGGGTTACCGCAACAACAACAACAGCAACCGCAACCACAACAACAACAGAGGCAACAACAACTACCAGGGCAACAATAATGGTAACAATGATGACGGAGGCCGCAACCAGTACCAAGAGCATCACGAGAGCTACATGATCTTCACTTCTGAGCCCGTCGACAAGCAATCGCAGCACAGGCGTGCCATGGAGGTCAATGATGTGATCCCCGCTGTCCCTCACTACATGCACTGGTGCAACATAGAGATCACGTGGTCCCGAGCAGATCATCCTAAGGTGATGCCCAACCCGGGTAGCTACGCCTTGGTGCTAGATCCTACCTTCTTGGGTCCCGAGAAGAATGTGAGGTTCAGCAAGGTGCTGATCGACAACGGCAGCAGCATCAACATCGTGTACAAGGACACGCTCGAGAAGCTCGGGATCGCCGAGAACATGCTGCTACCCAGCAAGACCACCTTCCATGGCATTGTGCCGGGAATTTCTTGTTCTCCGGTGGGCCGAGTGTGGATAGATGTGCTATTCGGTACCAGGGAGAACTGTCGCACGGAGAGGCTGCAGTTCGAGGTGGTTGATCATCAAAGCCCTTACCACGCCCTACTCGGCAGGCCGGCTCTGAGCAAGTTCATGGCCTCTACCCACACTGCATATCTGAAGATGAAGATCCCCGGTCCCAATGGCGTGATTACGATCTCTGGTGATTACAAGAAGTCCATGGAGTGTGCCTCTGCTGGTTCTCAATTGGAGGAATCGATGGTGATTGCTGCCGAGAAGAAAAAGATACATGAAGTGGTGGCTATGGCACAGGCAGCACAAGGTGTTGCACCCGGGATGCCAAGCTCCCAGTACGGTGCCGCGTTCCAGGCATCCCAGGAAACAAAGAAGGTCCAGGTTGACCCTGAGTTCCCTGACCGCGGGGCCATCATTGGCTCCGGGTTGGCGGAGAAATAGGAAAGCGAGCTCATCCACTTCCTCCGTGAGAATCGGGACGTGTTCGCCTGGTCCAATGAAGATCTGCCAGGTGTCCCGAGGGAGTTGGTTGAGCACTCGCTACATGTGCGTCCTGACGCCAAACCAGTGAAGCAGGCTATGCGCCGCTTCGGAGATGAGAGAAGGAAGGCTATCGGTGATCAGATCACCAAGTTGCTGATAAGAAATTTCATCATGGAAGTGCTGCATCCGGATTGGCTAGCCAACCCGGTCATGGTCGAGAAGAAGAAGGAGGATCCCAAAGCCGCTACCGCATGGCGCATGTGCGTCGACTACACCGACTTGAACAAGGCCTGCCCCAAGGATCCTTTCCCGCTACCTCGCATTGATCAGGTTATCGATTCCACTGCTGGTTGTGAGCTCTTGTCTTTCATAGATGCCTACTCTGGTTTCCATCAAATAGCTCTCAACCCCGCTGATCAAATAAAGACTGCTTTCATTACCCCGTACGGGGCTTATTGCTATCGTGTCATGTGTTTCGGGTTACGGAATGCGGGTGCTACTTATCAGAGATGCATGCAGAAATGTTTGCACGACCAACTCGGAAAGAATGTGCAGGTGTACGTAGATGACATTGTCATCAAAATGAATAAAACACATACTCTGCTTACCGATCTTGAAGAAACCTTTGCCAATTTGCGCAAATATAAGATGAAGCTGAACCCGAGTAAATGCACATTTGGCGTCCCGGCTGGTAAGCTACTCGGTTTCTTGGTATCCAGTCGGGGCATTGAAGCCAATCCTTCAAAGATAAAAGCTATTGAGAGCATGTCTTTGCCGAGATCCCTGAAGGATGTGCAAAATTCACTGGTTGCTTGGCAGCTCTGAGTGTTTCTTGGGCAGAATGGGCGAGAAGGCCCTGCCTTTGTACCAATTGATGAAGAAGAGCGACAAGTTCGTCTGGACGCCGCAAGCGGATGTGGCATTCAATGAGCTGAAGGCAATGCTGGGTAGCGCTCCCATCTTGGCTAGTCCGCAACCCAAGGAGCCAATGTTACTGTACATCGCTGCCACCAACCGGGTAGTCAGCGTGGTGATTGTGGTGGAACGAGAATAGGAAGGCAAAAGCGTGCAGCGGCCAGTATACTATCTCAGCGAGGTGCTATCCAGCTCCAAGCAGAACTATCCACACTACCAGAAGATGACTTACGGCGTGTACCTGGGCGCCAAGAAGCTGAAGCATTATTTCCAGGAGCATCCCATCACGGTTGTGAGCTCTGCTCCCATCTCGGATATCATGGGCAACAAGGAAGCGAGAGGCAGAGTAGCCAAGTGGGCGATCGAGCTGGCCGCGTACGCTCCCGCGTATGCGAGAAGAGAAGCCATCAAGTCTCAGATTCTGGCGGAATTTCTTGTGGATTGGGCTGAGGTGCAATATGAGCCTCCTGCTCCAGTTTCCAATTACTGGAAGATGCACTTTGATGGCTCCAAAGTAAAAGAATGCCTTGGTGCTGGCGTAGTGCTTACGTCACCCAAGCGAGATCAACTCAAGTACGTACTGCAATGTGACGCCCCGAGATCGGGCACTATGCAGATTTCAGCATTTCCACCAAAATCCACATAATAACCGATTCCAGGTTGCCACTTGTGATAACATTACAACAGTTCACGAATAATCCACAACAACAACAACAGAAGAGATATATACAAGACGACTCAAACGAGTCAAGAATACAACTGATACAATACAAAGATCCAAATAACAGCGGAAGAAACAACATAGTGTCCGACTACGGACAAGATACAAATTGGACTAAGAGTCCTGAAGATAACCGATGGCGTCCAATCCCTGCCCAGGCCAAGCCGGAGGGATTCCCAAGCTAACGTCGTCAGACTTCAAACCTGTTGACTGCAATGTTGAATATGCAGCCACGAAATGGATTCGTGGGTCAGTACGGTTAAGTACTGGCAAGTCATACTCACAAGATACCAGCGTAACCAATCATCACAAGATACAAATACTTTGGGTACAAGGAAGGAAGGGATTGTTGCAAAGAAGCGGCAGCGGACTGCACTAACTAACTACAGAGACGCGCTACAACATCCGGCTAAAAGAAAGGGATAAGATAGCGCGACGAAACCAACTATAACTACTCACCAAACAATACCCATCCAATGTTACCCCCTACTAAGGAAGCAACCCAAGGAAACTCACACTGTTGATTAGGGTGACATCATTTTTATGGTGGAGGTAACCTATATTACTAGTCAAGTTATTATCGTTAGGTGTAAGTTTTCTGAGTACTTGTTAGCCATCACTTTCACCAAGTCATCCATAACCGCGGACAACACGGCTTCTCGAGAAGATTTAACCCTGCAGGGATGCACCAATTTGGCCGTACACGTAAGAATATCCCGCCAGACGGGGGATCAACCCACCAAGCGAGGTACTCAACACAACCCAACTCTTCTTCGCATCAAGCCCAAGGAACCACGTGTTGTGCGTGCGCGGCTAATCGAGCCCCCACAAAGAAAAGGGGGACCCTCATAGCACTGGAAGACCACGCCGCCCTAAATGCCGACTACAAAAGTTCCACCCTGGCGCCAAGGGCTCGCACCTGCATATGCATGCATCAAATGGAAAGCCCGAACTAAGTGTGGCGATTTGGACGAGATGCGAATCGAATCAGAGTTGCGGGGGGCGCCCATACTCGCTTCCCACATGCGGTTAGTGCGCTCATCATGGATCAGTAGACAAGACCCTTTTCCTAATTAAGTTCGACACTAGCAGGCCTCAAAACCACGCCGGGCCTCCTGCCGGTGCCTTATCATCAAATTATTATTACCCAAAACATTAACATGTTGTTGATTGAATTGAAACCCAACTATCAACTAAACAGGTGATATGGAAAAGGACAACAAGACCTGAGCGCAAACAACAATAAGCATGTAACTACGACACGAGGGCCAACAAGGTAAACAAACAACAGTTAATAGGAAGTGAAAGGAAAGGCTATATCATGGCTGCAAGGTAAACATATGATAGGATCGAGACACAAGCATCGAATCATAAGGCTAGCATAAAGACAACGGAAAGAATCGGTAACAAGTGAGGAAAGGCAACATAGGTAGCAAGTGAGTATACTTGCCTGGAATCCAGCAAGTAGAGGTACATCCGCAGAACTTTTCGTTGCTCACATCATCTCAACGTCCTATCCGCGAAGAAGCAAAGAGCTAAAAGAAACACCGGATGCAACAATTACTTCTACAGCAAAAGATCCAGCATGATCAAGATATGGATGCATGGCAAGTTTAAGGATGCATCAAAGATAAACTAGTTGACATGGTAAACATATTTAAATGGGCCCATATGCAATTTGGATTACATATGGAAAAGCCCATGAATTAATGTTGAATTAAATGATCCACAAATAACCATCATGTGAAAGTTGATTAGAATGATGCATGGATGATGAAAACAATAAGAAAACAACAATAGCGTCACTTTGATATGTTGTTTACCAAGTTTGGAATTTTATTTATTAAATTATGAAATTTGGCTTCTTAAATGAGTTACACAAACATTTATTGTTTTCACCCATTTTAATTGTTCAAAACAGCTAGCAAAATTCATATTTGGAAAGTACACAAAATTTTAGATGGAATACATATTTCATTTGTTGAATTTGGATTTTAGATGAGCAAGTTATTAAATTGACAATTTTAAATGCATTAATTAGGAAATAGTTGTTTTCAGCAATTTAACTTATTCAAAATAGAAAACAAAGTTTATATTTTGAAAGATTATTCAATTTTTCATGGAAAACATATTTGGTTTGTTGAATTTGGAATCTTTATGCCCAAGTTATGAATTTTGCAATTTAAAAGGTTTAATTAAAGCATTGAATTATTGCACCACTTTTAATTAGGAAAAACAGTAAACAACTTGTATTGAAAAGGTAGAAAACATGTAGCAAATGTTTCACTGAACATTTTGAGCTATTAAACATAATTTTTTGGATCATTGTTGAATTTATTATGCAATTGTTCTTAGACATTTTTATTCTGCCCTTTTTTGTAAACAGAGGGAGACATGTTCAAATGTAATTCAATTGTGACCAAATAAAATACCACTGTGTAGAGTTTGTTAAGACAAATTTTTAGAGCCCAAGTTTGCTCAAATTGGGTGAACCAAACTCAAGTTATGAAATTCCAAAGTTTCAACTTTTAATAGCCATTTAGGTATTTAATTATTTAGTGCAATTATTACAGAAACATGTTGCAAACTTGACATTAACAGGAAGAGCACAAAATTATGAATCCACAGAAACTTGAATCATTGAATTTGGAGCAACATTCAATTTGTTATTGATTTTAGAATTAAAGAATCAGATCTGTTTTCTGGAATTCGAGAAATAAAAGGAAAAAGGAGTAAAAAGGGGGTGGCTTTGCGCCTAAGGGGATTCGAACTCAGGCTGCTGGGCATGCGCGCACGGGAGTGTTACCAGCTGGGCTGTGCTCGGCTTGTGATGTATACAGAGCGCGCGTGGGTTTGAGGTAAGGGGTGCGGATGGAGGACTGACGAAACTGAATCAACAACAGGTAACTGCACCCGATCGGGACAGTCAACGACGGCGACGAACGGCGAGCGGCGATCGCTGCGGCTGGCGGCGCTGGGCGCAGAGGGCAGGGGGTGGAGAGGGGGGAGAGAGGAGAGGGCGAGGGGGAGATGCGCTCACCGAGGGCTCGCCGGCGACAGGAGGGTGAGGCGCAGCAACAGAGAAGATGGTCGGCGACGACGGCTTGGCGGCGGCGAACGGCGGCCTCCCGGGGTCCGCCGAGGAAGCGAGGAGGGAGAGGGCGTGCCCTCTTTCCATTCCCGTGCTCAGGGCGGCCCGAGGACGAACGGACCGACGGCGGCGAGGAGCCCAACTTCCGGCCATGGAGGCTCCTCCGAGTTCAGAGAGTACAGAGGCAATTGAAATTGTTTTGGGGCAGAGGAAGAAGGGAGAAAGGGGTGGTGGCGGATGGAAGGAGAGGGGGAAGAATGGCGCTAGGGTTAGGGTTGGAGGGTAGATAAGGGGGGAGGGAGAGGGAGCAGGTGCACATGGGGGGGGGGGGAGCTCGCTTTCCACCTGTTCTTTGTACGGACAGAGGTAGGGGAAGGCTGGGGTGGGCTTCAGTGGTGCGAGTTGGGCTGGGGTTTGGGCCTGGCTGCCTCCCCCTGCTGTGTGTTTGCTTTTTGTTCTTTTTTTTTGTAAGAGAAGGATGAAAGGAGAAATTGGTATTTTGAGGGAGTTTGAAACTTCCAAAAATTGTGAAATAAACCTTTATGCTTTTAGAATTCGAAAAGCCCAAGTGCACAAATTTTGTTTTTTTTCAAAATTTCAAATTATTACACATTGTTTGAATTTAAATTGTATTTGCCTCAAATTGACATTGAATGGTTTATTTAGAAATTGACCAAGTTGTTTATTTGAAAATTCAAGTTTATGGAAGGCAATTGGTTTGTTAATGTTTGTGAATTATTTTGAACACATTGGAACAGAGTTGAGTTTGAAATGGATTTGAATTTTTAAGTTAGTTGGAAAATAAGGAACAATGCATATGATGCAATGCATGATGAAAAGAAAAACCAACCAAACTAATTGGGGACTAAATTCCCCGGGCGTTACAGACGACACCACTAACAAGGGATTGCGCCCTCGCAATCCGCTCACAACCACGGGAGAGGAAAGAAGTTCGACTATCGATTCTTCATGCTTCCAGTTGATCTCCTCGACACCACTAACAAGGGCTTCTCGACACCACTAACAAGAGATTCTTGCTCGGATTTATGACGATGTTCTTCCACCAGGAATCTTCCGATGATCGAACCTATTAGGTTAAAGGCTCAGAAAACGTCCACCCACGTGGGATCCTAAAACTTTGAAAGATAGGTACGAGAGTAGACTCCAAAACAAATGAGATAGAAGGACAAGTAGAATAGAGATAAGGAGAAAACAAGAATCCTAATGAGATGTTTTCCAAAATAGTTTAGCAGAAATAGTTTTTGACACTCTAGAAACACGACCGTTAGCGAGGTTATCCTACAGGCTTTGCGGACCCGTTGCTTCGATAACCATTCGTATCGAAACAATATCGGGAATCGGAAACCATGCTCTGATACCATTTGTGACGCCTCGAGATCGGGCACTATGCAGATTTCAGCATTTCCACCAAAATCCACATAATAACCGATTCCAGGTTGCCACTTGTGATAACATTACAATAGTTCACGAATAATCCACAACAACAACAGAAGAGATATATACAAGACGACTCAAACGAGTCAAGAATACAACTGATACAATACAAAGATCCAAATAACAGCGGAAGAAAAAACATAGTGTCCGACTACGGACAAGATACAAATTGGACTAAGAGTCCTGAAGATAACCGATGGCGTCCAATCCCTGCCCAGGCCAAGCCGGAGGGATTCCCAAGCTAACGTCGTCAGACTTCAAACCTGTTGACTGCAATGTTGAATATGCAGCCACGAAATGGATTCGTGGGTCAGTACGGTTAAGTACTGGCAAGTCATACTCACAAGATACCAGCGTAACCAATCATCACAAGATACAAATACTTTGGGTACAAGGAAGGAAGGGATTGTTGCAAAGAAGCGGCAGCGGGCTGCACTAACTAACTACAGAGACACGCTACAACATCCGGCTAAAAGAAAGGGATAAGATAGCGCGACGAAACCAACTATAACTACTCACCAAACAATACCCATCCAATGTTACCCCCTACTAAGGAAGCAACCCAAGGAAACTCACACTGTTGATTAGGGTGACATCATTTTTATGGTGGAGGTAACCTATATTACTAGGTAAGTTATTATCGTTAGGTGTAAGTTGTCTGAGTACTTGTTAGCCAGCACTTTCACCAAGTCATCCATAACCGCGGAGAACACAGCTTCTCGAGAAGATTTAACCCTGCAGGGATGCACCAATTTGGCCGTACACGTAAGAATATCCCGCCAGACGGGGGATCAACCCACCAAGCGAGGTACTCAACACAACCCAACTCTTCTTCGCATCAAGCCCAAGGAACCACGTGATGTGCGTGCGCGGCTAATCGAGCCCCCACGAAGAAAAGGGGGACCCTCATAGCACTAGAAGACCACGCCGCCCTAAATGCCGACTACAAAAGTTCCACCCTGGCGCCAAGGGCTCGCACCTGCATATGATGCGTCAAATGGAAAGCCCGAACTAAGTGTGGCGATTTGGACGAGATGCGAATCGAATCAGAGTTGCGGGGGGCGCCCATACTCGCTTCCCACATGCGGTTAGTGCGCTCATCATGGATCAGTAGACAAGACCCTTTTCCTAATTAAGTTCGACACTAGCAGGCCTCAAAATCACGCCGGGCCTCCTGCTGGTGCCTTATCATCAAATTATTATTACCCAAAACATTAACAAGTTGTTGATTGAATTGAAACCCAACTATCAACTAAACAGGTGATATGAGAAAGGACAACAAGACCTGAGCGCAAACAACAATAAGCATGCAACTACGACACGAGGGCCAACAAGGTAAACAAACAACAGTTAATAGGAAGTGGAAGGAAAGGCTATATCATGGCTGCAAGGTAAACATATGATAGGATCGAGACACAAGCATCAAATCATAATGCTAGCATAAAGACAACGGAAATAATCGGTAACAAGTGAGGAAAGGCAACATAGGTAGCAAGTGAGTATACTTGCCTGGAATCCAGCAAGTAGAGGTACATCCGCAGAACTTGTCGTTGCTCACATCATCTCAACGTCCTATCCGCGAAGAAGCAAAGAGCTAAAAGAAACACCGGATGCAACAATTACTTCTACGGCAAAAGATCCAGCATGATCAAGATATGGATGCATGAGAAGTTTAAGGATGCATCAAATATAAACTAGTTGACATGGTAAACATATTTAAATGGGCCCATATGCAATTTGGATTGCATATGGAAAAGCCCATGAATTAATGTTGAATTAAATGATCCACAAATAACCATCATGTGAAAGTTTATTAGAATGATGCATGGATGATGAAAACAATAAGAAAACAACAATAGCGTCAATTTGATATGTTGTTTACCAAGTTTGGAATTTTATTTATTAAATTATGAAATTTGGCTTCTTAAATGAGTTACACAAACATTTATTGTTTTCACCCATTTTAATTGTTCAAAACAGCTAGCAAAATTCATATTTGGAAAGTACACAAAATTTTAGATGGAATACATATTTCATTTGGTGAATTTGGATTTTAGATGAGCAAGTTATTAAATTGACAATTTTAAATGCATTAATTAGGAAATAGTTGTTTTCAGCAATTTAACTTATTCAAAATAGAAAGCAAAGTTTATATTTGGAAAGCTTATTCAATTTTGCATGGAAAACATATTTGGTTTGTGGAATTTGGAATCTTCATGCCCAAGTTATGAATTTTGCAATTTAAAAGGTTTAATTAAAGCATTGAATTATTGCACCACTTTTAATTAGGAAAAACAGTAAACAAATTGTATTGAAAAGGTTGAAAACATGTAGCAAATGTTTCACTGAACATTTTGAGCTATTAAACATAATTTTTGGTTCATTATTGAATTTATTATGCAATTGTTCTTAGACATTTTTATTCTGCCCTTTTTTGTAAACAGAGGGAAACATGTTCAAATGTAATTCAATTGTGACCAAATAAAATACCACTGTGTAGAGTTTGTTAAGAAAAATTTTTAGAGCCCAAGTTTGCTCAAATTGGGTGAACCAAACTCAAGTTATGATATTCCAAAGTTTCAACTTTTAATAGCCATTTAGGTATTTAATTATTTAGTGCAAAAATTATTACAAAACATGTTGCAAACTTGACATTAACAGGAAGAGCACAAAATTATGAATCCACAGAAACTTGAATCATTGAATTTGGAGCAACATTCAATTTGTTATTGATTTTAGAATTAAAGAATCAGATTTGTTTTCTGGAATTCGAGAAATAAAAGGAAAAAGGAGTAAAAAGGGGTGGCTTTGCGCCTAAGGGGATTCGAACTCGGGCTGCTGGGCGTGCGCGCACGGGAGTGTTACCAGCTGGGCTGTGCTCGGCTTGTGATGTATACAGAGCGCGCGTGGGTTTGAGGTAAGGGGTGCGGATGGAGGACTGACGAAACTAAATCAACAACAGGTAACTGCACCCGATCGGGACAGTCAACGACGGCGACGAACGGCGAGCGGCGATCGCTGCGGCTGGCTGCGCTGGGCGCAGAGGGCAGGGGGTGGAGAGAGGGGAGAGAGGAGAGGGCGAGGGGGAGATGCGCTCACCGAGGGCTCGCCGGCGACAGGAGGGTGAGGCGCAGCAACAGGGAGAAGATGGTCGGCGACGGCGTCTTGGCGGCGGCGAACGGCGGCCTCCCGGGGTTCGCCGAGGAAGCGAGGAGGGAGAGGGCGGTGCCCTATTTCCATTCCCGTGCTCAGGGCGGTCCGAGGACGAACGGACCGACAGCGGCGAGGAGCCCAACTTCCGGCCATGGAGGCTCCTCCGAGTTCAGAGAGTACAGAGGCAATTGAAATTGTTTTGGGGCAGAGGAAGAAGGGAGAAAGGGTGGCGGCGGATGGAAGGAGAGGGGGAAGAATGGCGCTAGGGTTAGGGTTGGAGGGTAGATAAGGGGGGAGGGAGAGGGAGCAGGTGCACATGGGGGGGGGGAGCTCGCTTTCCACCTGTTCTCTGTACGGACAGAGGTAGGGGAAGGCTGGGGTGGGCTTCAGTGGTGCGAGTTGGGCTAGGGTTAGGGCCTGGCTGCCTCCCCCTGCTGTGTGTTTGCTTTTTGTTCTTTTTTTTTGTAAGAGAAGGATGAAAGGAGAAATTGGTATTTTGAGGGAGTTTGAAACTTCCAAAAATTGTGAAATAAACCTTTATGCTTTTAGAATTCGAAAAGCCCAAGTGCACAAATTTTTTTTTTTTTCAAAATTTCAAATTATTACACATTGTTTGAATTTAAATTGTATTTGCCTAAAATTCACATTAAATGGTTTATTTAGAAATTGACCAAGTTGTTTATTTGAAAATTCAAGTTTATGGAAGGCAATTGGTTTGTTAATGTTTGTGAATTATTTTGAACACATTGGAACAGAGTTGAGTTTGAAATGGATTTGAATTTTTAAGTTAGTTGGAAAATAAGGAACAATGCATATGATGCAATGCATGATGAAAAGAAAAACCAACCAAACTAATTGGGGACTAAATTCTCCGGGCGTTACATGCAAATCCATTTCAAGGCGTCCAACAATGTTGCAGAGTACGAGGCCGTGGTACACGGCTTGCGGGTAGCCAGGGAGGTTGGTGTACAGCGCATCATATTCTATGGCGACTCGGATCTGGTCGTGCAGCAAGTTTCTGGCACTTGGGATGCTCTCGATGCCAACATGGCATCATATCGCTTCATGGTGCAGTACATGACTGGATTCCTTGAAGGCTGCGAGTTCCAGCACATCCACCGAGCAGAGAACGAAGCAGCAGATGAGCTGTCCAACTTGGGGTCATCTCGGCAATTCATCCCGGCGGGAGTCGCCTTGGAGCATTTGAGAAAGCCATCCATCAAGCCATCCCCCAACTCAGAATCTATATTTGTTCCTTCTCTACCAAATGAGGAATCTGTTCCCATGGAGATTGACTGGGAGAATGCAACAGGGAACCCGGGGACTGGCGCCTGCAACTCGGGGACTGCCACTCCCTACTCGGGGACTGTCCTTCCTTACTCGGGAACTGCCGCCCTCAACCCGGGGACTGTCGCATTCATTGAGGAAGTTCTTGCCAATCGTCCAGGGCTTCAGAGAAGTGCTCCCAACTCTAAAGAGCAAACGGTGGTGCCTGTCCCAATGGAAGTGGACGAACCAGTGTTTCCCACGCGGGAGACACCGAGTTGGGCTATGCCCATATTATCCTTTCTAAGGGACGGCACCCTGCCAGAAGATAAGGTTACGGCAAGTCAAATTCAGAGAAGATCCAAGGGCTACACAATATTCAGAGAAGTGCTGCACAAGAGAAGCGCCACCGGTGTGCTGCAACGCTGTGTAGAACCAGAAGAAGGAGAAGAAATTCTGGTGGAGATACACCAAGGAGAATGCGGGCATCACGCCTCTTCTCGGGCTTTGGTCAAGAAGGCTTTTCGGCATGGTTTCTACTGGCTCACGGCCTTGAAGCAAGCAGAAGATATTGTGAGGAAGTGCAACGGCTGCCAGAGATTCGCAAGTAAGATCCACATGCCCGCTTCCGAGTTGAAAACCATTCCCATTACTTGGCCATTTGCTGTTTGGTGCTTGGATATGGTTGGTCCCTTCAAGCCGGCTAGAGGCAACATGACTCATATCTTGGTCATGGTTGACAAATTCACCAAGTGGATAGAAGTGAAGCCTATTCGGAAGTGCGATGGAGCCACAGCTGTGAGTTTCCTGAAAGATGTGATCCTGAGATACGGCTATCCGCATAGCATCATCACGGACAACCGCACAAATTTTGCTGAGGGAGCAATGGTGCGGTTCTGCAGAGATAAGCATATCCGGCTAGATGTCGCATCCGTTGCGCATCCCGCCTCCAATGGGCAAGTTGAAAGAGCGAATGGCATGGTGCTAGCAGGCATAAAGCCAAGGCTGATTGAGCCACTGCTAAAAACACCTGGGTGTTGGCTAGACGAGTTGCCAGCGGTGTTGTGGAGTCTAAGGACTACCCCTAACCGGTCAACCGGCTACACGCCATTCTTCTTGGTATACGGGGCTGAGGCCGTGTTGCCAATAGACCTAGAGCATGACTCCCCCCGAGTAACCCTCTACACTGAGGTGGAGGCGAGAGAAGCTCGAGAAGATGATGTTGACCTGCTCGAAGAAGCAAGAGAGCTTGCTCGGTCACGATCAGCTATCTACCAGCAAAACTTGAGGCGTTATCATAGCCACAAAGTAAGCCCAAGGGTCTTCCGAGAAGGAGACATGGTCCTTAGGCTTGTGCAACGCACAGCCGGGATGCACAAACTATCTCCTCCATGGGAAGGGCCTTTCATTGTGAGCAAGGCTCTGCACAATGATGCTTATTACCTAGTAGACATGCAGCCATCACAGAAAAACAGGGCGGATAAAGCTGGAGAGGAGTCTAAGCGCCCCTGGAATGTAGCTCTGCTTCGTCGCTTTCATTCGTGAGCAAAAATGTGTATGTACTCTCTTAACCGAGTTAAACCTCTACTCTGCAATCTGAAATTGAACTCGGGGACTGCCCTCGTCCAAAATTACTTTATGTGTTTCTACTCGGCTTCACTTTTGCCTACCCGGTTGCTCTGCTTAAAATTTCATGAGTACATTTAGTACTGTGTTTAAACCTACGTGCCAACTCTTCGACTCTGCTGCTGTCCGAAACCCGGCTTCATGGCAAGCAAGAGAACAAGCTAAATGTCAATGAGCACAAGAAAAATTACTAAGGAAAGAAAGAGTGCAGGAACCAGGTAGGGTGTCCTTTACTACTGTTTTTTATTAACTTTTTCGGCTAAGTGGTGGGTAGCGTTACTATGATTGTTTCTAAGTGGCTAAGTATTTGCAACTCCAACTTTGAACTCTTGAGACTCGAATACCAAAAAAGCAACAAGTTGCGGGTAAGAGCTAAGATAAAAAGAAGAGTGAATGAGAAACGCAACTCGGGGACTTGCATAATAACGCAACCCAGCATCGAGCCAAGGTTGCTCAAATTGCTAAGTTGAAAACATCAAATGAGAATAACACTGAGTAGCAGTGAAAAACATAATTGTTGCGGTACATCTGCACCCGGCATCCCGGGGATCTGATAAAAGTTTTCAAGGATAAGTGTTGTAGGACGCAATCAAGTGGAGGTAGCAGCATCTTCGGGGTTGGCCTTGGCAGCATCGGCTTCGGTGTTGGCCTTGGCAGTGTCAGCCTCCATGTCGGCGGCGTCAGTCTTTGCAGTATCCGCTTCTGGCTTGTCGGCAGCCTGGTCAGAGGTGGATGTGGCCACCGAGATGGGGTCCGTTGCCAAAGTGGAGGCAGCGGACTGGGTGCGGAGTAGCGCCGCGTCGTCAAGGGCCGCACCAGACGAAGAGCCGAACTCGAGGGCCGCAGTGTCGATGGTCATCTTCTCGCTTTCGGCTTCCTCGTCGCTATCCGCGACGACTGCGCCCTTCCCCTTCCCGGACACATCCTCGGTGCCTGCGAAGCAACTCAAGCCCTCTGAGTCGGTGGCCTCCTCGTCATCGCCTTCATCCTCGTCTTCGTCCTCGCCTTCCACATCAGTGTCGGGCTCGGTGAGGCTCTCGATGAAGCGCGCGGTATCCGTGTAGGATGCGACCTCGTACGCAACCAACTGGCGGCGAGCCACGCAGTCGGGATCTGACTCCCACCTCGAGTCCCGACGCATCTCGAGGATAGTGTTGAGATTAAGGTTATCATACCAGCTGCAGACGAAGAGGAGCAGCATGTCAGCGCCTGCCCGAGCTCCGGATGCTCGCCACTTCTTCAGCTCGGCCTTAACGCCATTCAGCTTCTCGGCGAGCGCGCGGATTGTTGGGGGCAAGGGCTCCTTGAGCCAGAACAATGCGTGGAGTTTGAAGGCAGTAGACGTCAAGTCCGTACCCAAACCCCTAAGGCGCTGAAGCTGACCCTGCATGTTCGTGAAGCTGTCCTCGAACGAGGCCTTGGTATCCATGGGCAGCCCCTTCTCGACTTGAACTTCTTGGGCCTTAGAAAGAGCAGGTTTGCAAGACGAGCAGAGGTCGGGGAAGATTTCTGAAAATGCGATCAAAGAAGATTAGAAAAGAAAGCACATAAGAGATGCAAATCGATTAACAGAGAAGAAAAAAGAAACAGGGAGGCACAGAGAAGCAAGAACTTACTGTTCAGGTCGCAGAGTAGCGACTGCAGCTTTTTCTTCCACGACTCCTCATCCGCAGTGTGTCTCTCTTCGACCTTGCGGAGCCCGGTTTGCTGGAGCATGAGATCCGAGTTACTTTTCTTCAGCATCTCGCACTCCATCTCAAGGGCCTTTTGCTTAGCCTTGGCAGCTGCCTCTATCTTATCCTTCTCGGCGGCTATGTCTAGGGAGTCCTGCAGGGCAGTCCTCAACTGGACCTGCAGCGGCTCCAGCTCGGCGGTATGTTGGCTCCTGAGCTCTACTACTTGACTCTCCAGTTGCTGCTGCACCTCGGCGGGTTTGAGGCAGTCAAGATGCTCCTCAACAAATTTCTTGTGATCTTCTGCGGAGAGAGGAACAAGGTTAGCGGAGTAGCGAAGGAGGAAGAAGAAAGACAAGCCGGAAAGACGGCAACTCACCCTCCATCTTCTTAATCGTGGATTGAGCATTGGCAACGAAAACATGGCAGGTCTTGTGCTCCTCTGCCATTTCTTTAAACTTGCCTGCCGAGTACAATCAGTTAAAGCAGAAAGCAAAAGCGAGCGTAAACACAAAACGCATGAACCGCGTAGCTAAAAGCTTACTCTCAATCTCAGAAATCTTAAGAGTGCGAGCCAGGGCCTCCTTCTCCGTCACAACATCACTCTTGCGTTCTGCTTCTAGGGCTTCAAGGCGCCTTTTTGCGATGCTATGATTCCAGAGCAGCTGCCGGTACAGGTTTGTTCTCTTCAAGAGGCTATTCTGAGAGCCAGAAAGAAAAGGAATCAGATGAAATTTTGAAGATTCAACCCGAGAAGACGGCAACTCGGTTGAGTATCCGTCTACTCGGCCCAAATCTCGGGGACTGGGCGATGGATAAGAAGAAGGAGAAGAATAGAAGAGAAGAAAAATGCAACTCGGAACAGGCAAGCAAAACTTACCGCATAGGTTTGCTCGAGGTCCTCTGCAGCTTTGCGGTGGACGAACAGCTTCGCGGCAAGCGTGCTGGTGGCAGACGAGATGGTCATGGGGTTGTAGCCCATGTCCGCCTTGTTCCAGTCAGTGCGCCAATGGTCCAGCTTGCCCAAGGCCAGGCCGTGCCAGGGCTGGTTGCCAAGGACGTCGCTGTTCCAATCAGCTTCAATGAAGCCTACGCGGTCGATCATCTGCTCGAGCCCCGTGGACGTCACCTCGGTCTCCTGGATCTCGCGCGAAAAGATCGAATGGCCCTTGTCCTTGGCCGGTAGCTTGGAATCCACAGCCTGGGCCTGTTTTCCTTTCGTCAGGGCGAGCTGCTTCTCGGTCTTGTTCAGACCGATGCCGTACTGTTTGCCCATCTGCACCATGTAAGGCGGGTAGGCAGGCGGGTCTTGCAAGCTTGATCTTGCGGCCGCGCCGGAAGCGCCGATGGTGAGCTGCCCACTCTTCGCGGTAGGTTTCGCAGTTGGTTTGGGTGGCGACATCACAGCAGAGTCTTGTGCAGCACCACGCGGGGGATTCCTGCGGATAGCGCCGTCAGGTTGCGCAGCCTGCTTCTCGGCAGCTTGCTTCTCAGCGACTTTCTTCTCGGCGGCCTTCTTGCCGGCAGCATCGGAAGCAGTTTTCTTTATAATCTGCTTGGCTGGAGGGCTGGCTGCGGTCTTGGTCTTCTTCACGGGCGGGGAGCTCGGTGCGGTGGATGAAGTGCCCTGCTGGGTAGGCGGCACCAAGGGCTCGCTACCCGGCGCAGCATCCGGCTGCGCGTGGCTCTGCAGGTCTTGCTCCATGCCAACTGTCTCAACCCGCTGCTCGGTAGCGGGATCTGGTTGTGTTTCTTCTTGTCCTTCTACCCGCGGCTGGGCCGCGGGGTCGTCTTGGGTAGCAGTGTCAGTGTCCTGCTGCTCCTGGTTCTCTTCCTGCCGCTCAAGGGCGGCGCGATCTTGTTGCTCGGGGCCTTGTTCTGTGTTCTCCCCGGCTGTGGCAGCTGGGGGAGAAGGTGGTCTCTCATCATGAGCAGCATCCTGCGCTTCCTGTTCTGCGCGGGCCTGCTGCTCCTGGTCGGCGTCATGGGCACCAACATCCATGTCCTGGGCGTTGTCCTCGTCTTCTCCTTTCACAGGAGAGGGCGCACGCGCCCTGTCCCGTGCCGCGATCTCGTCCTCGTCAGAGAGATCGATGAGTTTGTCAATGTTGATGGCGGATCTTTTCTTGGACTTGGTGGGTGCGGCAGCAGCATCAGCGTCCAAGGGGGCGCTGAAGAGAAGAAAGAAGTTCAGAAAAGGAGTTTTAGAAACAGAAGAGAGAAAGAGGAAACCGAGAAGCGGCAACAGCAAAATATAACTCGGAAGAAAATCACTTACCCGGCATGAGAAGGGGGTAGCCGTCTCCCGGCGACCTGCGTGACCTTCTTCACGGCCTTCTTGGTTTTCTTGGCGGTGGGCTCTTGGGCGCCACTACCTGCCCTCTTCCGAGTGGTGGGAGCAGCGACCGCAACTGGGTCGACATCGAGGACGTCCTCATCCTCCTCCTCAGCGTCAGCATCAGCATCAGCATCTTCTGTAGAGTTGAGGAGAAGAAAACAGTTAAGAAACAGAAAGAAACTAGGTTGTGCTACTCGCGACCAAAAAGGTGAACTCAATCACCTTCGTCGTCATCTTCGGACCAGTCCCGAATGGACGCGTCGACATGATGCTTACCCGGCTGGACGGCATGAGGGATGCAGAGGGTGTCCGCGGTGTCGTAGGATACCTCGTCGTCCTCCTTCCGATCTTCGTGCCAGTTGGCCTCGAAGAGCTCCTCACTCTCAGCGAGCTGGCGAGCAAGACGCTGGAGAAATAAGCAAGCAACATGAATCAGTTGAGCAGTGAAAGGAATTCTACCCGGGAGAGGATGCAAGCATAATGGAGTAAGTGTCCTACTCGACAAGGCGTGCAAACACAAAGCACATAAAGCCTAACCGAAACTAGCAAGGGCCCTACTCGGCATGGCGTGCAAACACAAAGCACATTAAGCCTAAGGAATACTGCTAAGAGTTCTACTCGGCACAGAGTGCGGGTACTAAGCACACCAAGCTAAGAAGGCCATCTACTCGGAATCGATATGCAGAAAGAAGGATGAGAAGTACTAACCCGTTTGATTGGTTTCGTGCGGCTGTACGGCACGAAGCCGTATTGCCAGTGATCATTGAGGCCGGTGCTCATAATGGAGCACGCCCATACGGCCACATCCGCCTTGCTGAGCTCGAACGTGGTCGTCCGAGTGCAATCCCTATTGCCGCCCATGTAACACATGAGGTGTGCGCGGCGCTGCAGCGGGAGCACCCGCCTGGAAATCCAGCAGGCGATGGGGTCGTCGTCCTTGAGCCCCTTCTCCTTCAGCTAGGCGAGGCGCGTGTTGATTTGCTTGATGTCGCCTTCTAGCTTGGGCTTGAATCCCCAATTCTGCCCGGTAGGAGTTGAATTGGTCCACCGGGGAAGATTGATCCGGTCCACCAGGGGCTCGTCCTTCTTGACAGAGATGTTCTTCACGTAGAAGAACGTTCTCTGCCATTTGCGCACCGAGTCAAGGCCTTTGACGCGCGGATGGCAGGTCCCGTTGCGCTGCACGATCATGGCGCTGCCGGTCTCGGTCATGCCGCGGCTGATGTCTGTGCTACCCGGCTTGGGCTTGCTCTGCTTCCTGAAAAAGAAGTAGCGTGCCCAAGTCATTGTCGTGGGGCGCACGCCGAGAAACGCCTCGCACACCACGGCGTGGTATGCGAGCATCACCATTGCGTTCGGCGACAGGTGATGCGGCTGGAGCCCGAAATGGTTGAGGAAGGAGCGGAAGAAGTCGGAGACAGGCAGCCCGAATCCCCGCGCGAAGTGCGCGAGGAACACCACGTGCTCGTCCGCCTCCGGAGTGGGGACGAGGTTGCCGTCGGGGTGCCGGCAGCGGACGCCGGGAGGAACTCGCCGGGTGTTCACGAGCCACTGGCAGTCGTCTGCCGTGACGTCGGATCCAGCCCACCCGGCGCGGGCGTCGTCGTCGCAAGCCATCGGGCTGGAGATGAAATTTGATGGTGAGTTGGTGGAATTGGGTGGAGAAGCTGGCCTTTCGGTGCAATGACACTCGCAGCGGCGCGATGAGATGCCCGGCGGCGAAGTGCTCGGTGGCGGCGGAGAAACGAAGAGGCGAGGGGAGAGTGAAGGCAGGAAGGGGAAGAAGGAGTTACCGAGGGGAGATTTATACCTCCTCTCGGGTTGCCGTTACAATTGGAGGTAGTGGGATCGATCGTGGCGAAGATCGTGCGGCGTGGGATATGTGGGCCGGTTAGAAACGCACACAGCGCAGAACGCGCGCGTGACGGCCGCAATTGATCCCACGACGCAATCGTGGGTAATTACTGCGCTTGATGGGACATAACGAGCCAGTGGGCCTAGGCCGTGAAAACTGGGTGCGTGGCCTGTCAGATCCCGGGCACCGAGGCGTCGGGGGCGTGGCAGCGTGACACGTGCCCAGTTGCAATGCGGAAAGCCGGATTCTGCTCTGCCACGCAGAGATTCTGATTGGAAACCTCGCGAAGTCTTTTTTACTCGGCGACAGAGAAGAGAAGTGGTTCTATTCGGAAGAGAAGAAACTCAAGACAAGATCAAGGGCTACTCGGAGGTTTTACTCGGCGTCGTAAGGGTCAAAGGCAAAATTGGTTTTTAAGCTGGCAGAGCCCTGTGAACAAAGTTTGCAGGACTCTACCAGCTTCGGGGACTAATGTCGGGGGGTTACCCCGAGTAGGGTAAAAGCAAGTGCTAAGGGCAAGATCAGAAGGGATGTTTGGCCGAGTAGATGGCTACCCGGTACTTGCTACCCGGTCGACTGCTATTCGGTCTTACACATGAATGGCCAAAAGGAAGAATCAAGGAAGTTGCATTCCTCCGAGTAGAAGAATTGGCCCGAGTAGAAATGGCGGTCTCCTACTCGGGCCAGAAGTCAAAGGAGCCGTTCTGACACAGGATCCCGCGTATCCTGGGTCCGTACCTTGGCACTGTTCATCTGCAGAGAGCGTGTCTGACCGCGACAGTGTGTCAGCAGGGCGTCGCAGGATAGGGGGGACCTACTCTGTGTTCGTGGCAGTGATAACAGATCGGCTCCTTGGTTTTGCACAACGACTTTCCACACCAGACAAACCAGGAAGCCAAAGCTGTCAGCGGGAACCCGAAAGTACGCAGCGTGCACACAATGTCGACATCTGTTTGTATTTTTCCTAGTTGGCTGTATCCGGCTGGGCACCAGTGTAACATCCCAAGTATGAAAACAACCCTAGAATGTTTGCTTTTTGTTAAATTATGTTTTGCATCATGACATCATAATCATTGCATTTGTTTTGCATTTGTTTTCCATTTGTTTCCCCTTGTTTTTCAATATGAATTCAAACCAATTTTCAAATTCTTGTTCATACTTGTTCTGTTACAATGTTTCAAATGAAAATTACAAAACAATCCAATCATTTGTTTCCAATAAGATTGAAATTAAAAACTTTACATTGATTAAGTTTCAATTATTCATTTAATATTAAATTCAATTAAAAATTACAAACAGCAACATAATTTAAAATTTTGTAAAACAAATAGTTGCACACTTGTGCTTTCATAATAACTAACCTATAAAAATTATACCTATTTTTTCTAACCCCAAAAACCCACTCTTTTCTTCTCTTTTCTATTTCTGCAAAAAAAAAGGAGAAAGAAAAACTTAAAAAGAAAACGACTGGGGAAGGTAGACTGGGCCAAGCCCAGCCCACCTAACCCCAGCGCGCGCGCAGCAGGCCCGCGGCCCCCTTCTCCCTCCTCCGTACTGCTCGCGTCACCCGACGCCAGCACACACGCAGCTCGCACCTCCCCCTCGCCACCTGCTCCCTTTCCTCGCCTATATCTATCCACCGAGGCCGCCAAACCCTAGCCCTAGGTTTCTTCTTCCTCCCTGCCGCCGCCAGCTCCCTTCCTCCTCTCTAATTCTTCCTCTCCGGCGAAGTTGGGGTAGGGGTCGATCATGGCGCCGCCGTCGACAGCCGCCTAGGGGACGCCACCGTGCACGCCAGGGACACGAGCAGGACCGCCACATCTCCCTCGTCCTCATCGACAACTGCAGCAGGACCTAGGGGCCGCTGATCATCGACGGCGAGCTCGTCACCGCCGCGGCTATTCTGAAGAATCTCACCGCGCCGTCGACTCCGTCTACCTCACGTCTCTCTCTCGCCTCCGACAGCCCCATGGTGAGCCACTGCAGCGCCCCAGGCCTCTCTCCAGCCCCCTCGTTTCCTGTTCTGCACGCTCCCGTTCTGAACTCCGGTAGTCTTCCGCCACCGTGCCGCCATGTTTGCAATCGAGCGCGATCCCGTGAGTGTTCAGGCCGTCCAAGCACACGAGCACACTCAGCACGCACGCACGCACACCCTAGCGCCGCCAGTTGTTGATCATCGACGGTGAGCGCGCACCGCTGTGCCGTCTGTCGCCGCGGTTCAGTCGAAAGACTGAATTTTTCTTCAGTTTCGTCAGATAGGAACAGAAGCACCTCAAAACCCCACGCGCGCTTCTCTGTCAACAAACGAGTCCGCACCGTAGTGGTGGGATCTAACGGTGCGCAGCGCGAGGGCGTGGGTTCGAATCCCCGCAGCATGGATTAAATCCCCAATTTTTGCTCCACTGCCACGCCTGCACATTGGCCCCACCTGCCATTGGCAGTGGTGGCCACGCAAGCCCCCACCCACGCGCCACGCACGCACAACTGGGCACTGGCCCACTGCCAGTGACCCAGAGGCAGCTCTGCGCGAGTAGGAAAAGTTCCAGGGGCCTTTCTATGAGTTTTCTTTTGCGTCCAAGCCCCTGGACCAAATCTAAATAGTTTTAAAATTGCAGAATAGCCCCTGCCTTTAAAATTCAAATAACTTGTGCATTTCAAATCCAAATAAAATAAATAAAATATGTTTTCTGCACCAAATTTAATTATCTACATGTTTAAATCATTTGTTTTCTGTTTTGAACATTTCAAATGTTTGCTAATTTCAAATTCAAACAACTCATTTTAAATTTGGTCAAATTCATAACTAATTCAATTTAAACTCAAATTTAATTTGTAAAATATGTTTTCAAACCACAAAAACATAATCTTTTCAAATATGAATTTTATTTAATGTTTTGAACAAATAAAATTCAAATAATATTAATACTTGAATTAAATCCATTTAAATCTTGTTTAAACTTGTTTAATTCATAAGTAATTCATTCTAATTCCTTTTTCAATAATTGAAACATGTATTCCACCTAAAATTTTGTGTTCTTTCCAAATATGAACTTTGTTATCTATTTTGAACAATTAAAATTGGTGAAAACAACAAATTCTTGTGTAACTCATTTAAGAAACCAAAATTTCTTAACTTAATAAATAAAATTCCAAACTTGGTAAACAACATATCAAATTGAACCTATTGTTGTTTCCTTCTTGTTAACATCATCCATGCATCATACTAATCAACTTTCACATGATGGTTATTTGTAGATCATTTAATTCAACCTTAACACATGGGCTTTCCATATGCAATCCAAATTGCATATGAGCCCATTTAATTATGTTACCATGCCAATTAGCTTATCTTTGATGCATCAATTAAATTGTCATGCATCATCCCATGTTTGTGCATTATGCCATGTTATTGATTGTTCGTATCTCTTCGTTGTTTGCTTGCTTCTTCTCGAATAGACGACGACGTTGAGACAGACGAGGTTTACGACACTACTTCAGAGGAGTTAGCTCAGTACCAGGATACTGAGTTTGCAGGCAAGTATTCACTCACATGAACCATTGTGTTCTCTCCACACTGGATACCGATACTTTCCGTTGTCTATTCTGCTAGCCTTATGAATCGTTGCTTGTGTCCCGATCCTATCACATGTTATCCTATAACCCTGATATTGCCTCACCTCCACACCTATAACCCCTTGCTTGTTGCCTGCGTCTTACTAGCATGCTTATGGTTGCTTGTGCTCGAGTCTGATGTCCGTTAATTCTTTTACTATATTTTTTTATGTTCTATGGGCTCGATGTTTAAACAACAACCATGTTAATGTTATGGGTAATAATAATTTGATGATAAGGCACCGGCAGGAGGCCCGACGTGGTTTTGAGGCCTGCTAGTGTCGACCCTAATTAGGAAAAGGGTCTTGTCTACTGATCCATGATTAGCGCACTAACCGCATGTGGGAAGCGTGTATGGGCGCCCCCCTCAATTTGATTCGATTCGCATCTCGTCCAAATCGCCTCATAGTTCGGGTTTTCCATTTGCCGCATGCATATGCAGGTGCGAACCCGTGGCCAGGGTGGAACTTTTGTAGTCGGCATTTAGGGAGACACGTTCTTAGAGTGCTATTAGGGTCCCCTTTTCTTCGTGGGGCTCGATTAGTCGTGCGCTCAATTGCACGGGGTTCTTTGGGCTTGATGCGAAGAAGAGTTGGGTTGTGTTGAGTGCCTCGCTTGGTGGAAGTGCATTTCCATCTGGCGGGATATTCTTACGTGTACGGCTACATTGGTGCATCCCTGAAGGGTTAAATCTTCTCGATAAGCCGTGTTGTCCGCGGTTATGGATGACTTGGTGAAAGTGCTGGCTAACAAGTACTCAGACAATTTACACCTAACTATAATAACTTGACTAGTAATATAGATTACTTCCACCATACGAATGATGTCACCCTAATCAACAGTGTGAGTTTCCTTGGGTTGCTTCCTTAGTAGGGGGTAACATTGGGTGGGTTTGTTTGGTGGTTAGTGGTAGTTGGTTACGATACGCGATCTTATTTCTTTCTGTTAGCCGGATGTTGTAGCGTGTCTCTGTAGTTGGTTACTGCCGCCCGCTGCCGTATTTTTGTATCACCTATTCTTCCGTTGAACCCAAAGCATTTGTACCTGGTGTTGCCGGGTACACTTTGGTGAATTGTGAGTCTTGCTTGCCAGTACTTGTCTGTACTGACCCCTATGGGGTTGCGTGTTCTGCAGACTACGGTTCCGAGGATCCCCATGGAGGCTACTACGTGGAGTACGACGAGGCTGTTGACGAGTAGATAGCGGACCCGGGCAGGATCCGAGACTACGTGGATGGGCTCCGTTTTCCTTTCATTCCCGGCCTCTTAGGCCTATTTGGTTCTTGTCTATACTCAGACACTTTGGATGCTTCCGCTGTGATGTAATGATGAATTGTTGGGACATGTGTCCTCTGAATGATTGTATTTGCTATCTCTGCTCTAGTGAGAGCCATTTGCAACTTATTTCTATTTCTTTGTGTCTTAGAGATCTGTTGTGCTATCATTTTGTTAAACGCCGTTGATGTACCATATGTGTATGGTATGAAGTACGTCAATGGTAGTATCCTGATCTCTATGGGATGGTTTACACCGACGGTGGATAGTAGAGATTGGTTGTCACACTATATGTGTTGGCCTACTCGTAAGAGGTGCGGGTGCAGGTAGGCCCCGTAATCCAATCATCTACTATTCAACGGCCCGGTGAGTATCCTATAGAAGTCCGGGTGCGACAACCAGTATATAAGGTGCCCTGCCCCCTCCTGCGCGAGGGACGACGACGAGGACGACGACAGATCCTAGAATCGGTTCACATTCTTTACCTAGTTCATCATAGAGAGGAGAGTGGCTACTCGTCCCAAGGCCAAACTTGTACTGTGACTACTCGGTGATATACTAATACACAGAGAGAAAGGCAGGAGTAGGGGTTTTACCTCCACACGAGGGCCCTGAACCTGGGTAGATTGTGTTGTTTGCAGTGTTGGATTCATACCACACGCGGCTACTCGTTGCGTGATCCCTCCCCGAGCGCCTCCAGCGTCCATCGTCCCCACAACTTTAGCCATCCTATGGCATCTGCCGTGACACCACCACGACAGACATGCATCTCCGTCACCTCCCAACGCCCATAGGTGTGCTCATGCGACCTCCCGAGGCCGCCATGGCTGCATGCACGTGCATGCACAGCCAGAGGATGGAGACGACGTCCCAGCCGTCGATCTGTTCTAATCATGGCCGTCCAATGCCACTTACCTGGTTGTCTTGCAGACAGGCCAACCCAGCTTTGTTGAGGCCCAGCCATGGTAGATCTGGCCCGTGTGTTTGTTTTTCTTTCTGTGATTTTATTGTTTCTGTTCTGTACTGTTTCGGTGATGTAGGTAAATCGAAATAAAATAGCTAGACCTTAATAATTCCTAAACCAAAAACAACAGTAGTACTATGATATTTTATAGACCACCTGCAACTTGCAGATCTGAGTTTAGAGTTGTGGTTTGCTTTAGGGAAATTATTTGGTCAAACATGTCTTTAACACTAATTTGTTAATAACTTTATGTTTAAAACTCTAAATTATTTAAGTTCAACTGTTCTGAATGGCCCTCAGTGCTACCTAGCTACAGAACTTGACCTTTCATGAAAATGAGCTTCTTGTTAAAAATGGCATGCAAATTGGTAAATGACCAGTCACTAAACGATTTTTAATAGTTTTTATAAAATGACTTTTGAGATGAATCCTCTTGTATGTGCTTCTGTATGACTAGATCTATCACATCCAAGCTTTGTGTGGTTTGTTGAGCTGAATATTATTTTTGGCATGCATTACTAGATCTAGTAGTTTTCTGACATTTAGGATTAGCATGTATTTGTTGTTTGATACTTGTTTAGATGCTTTTCTTGATCATACTAGCATGTGTAGGTGTTGTTTTCACTGTCATATGGATGTTGTCTTGTAGATATACCATGTTTGAATAGATCTTGTTCATGAAAACAGTATGGATTTGCATGCATGTGGTTCGGTATGCTTGTTTTCTAGGTTTTATGAGTAGTGGAAATATTCTCCATGATTATCTTCATATCTTGAGGGTTTCCATGCCTTGTTTGACATGTATATGTCTCTGTTATAATGATGTTTATCCACTGGTTTCATGTTACTTCCATGTATGAAGTGTATGAGTTGCCACATGCTTATAGTAATGCTTGTTTCTATATTCTTATGCATGTGTAGTTATTTATAGGTTGATTTGGTATTATTTTGTTCATCCATATGAGTGACCAGATTGTCATTTAACAATTTATGGACTTGTATGAGAGTGGTACACCCGCTGGACTCATGCCATTTTGGTTGTGGATTCATAGTATCAAATCTAGGGTGATGTTTGTGTATTGTCTCTACATGTTTGATTGATGTTGTGTACCTTAGTGATATTATTTTTGCGTGTTGTTATTGGTTAAAATGCTTGCTGTGTGTTTACTCCAGTAGCTTTTTCTTGCCTCTGTTAGGTACTGATTGGGTGTTTTTCTTTTCATTTTACAACGTTAGATTACGAGGACGGTGTTATTCGTGAAGCGGATTATTGCAACTCTTGTTTATTTCAAGAGAAATACCAAGACCGGTGCCAAGGCAAGCCACTCTAAATTCTTGCTCGTTGATTACTTATCATTATCTATCAATCATGCTTTACTTCTAAAGTTTTAAAAAGTTGATTCAAAAACTATGTTCTTAAGTCGACTATACCACTATCTTTATTATGTATCTAATATGCTATAGCCACTATATAGTCTTGGTGTTACCAAGCCCTTTAGTCATTTTAGTATCATCACTTAATCTATTTAAGTCCTTTAGTGGATATTTTAACTTGATGTTTTTGGAAAACAAAGTCTTGGAAAAACCCCGAGGAAAGGTGGGACCTTGTCCGAGGGAAGTATGTGAAGAAGGATTTGCTTTCAACTTGTTTTCAAAAAATGACACATAACCTAGCATTCGCCGGACAACCAAGTCGTACTGCCACATTACCTCAATATGGGAATGGGGTCTAGCTAAAATCTTGTCGGTGTTAGTCCGTGTCTACCTCAATTTGTATAGGGGTTAGAGTCCCCCGAACCGAATTATCGCAAGAATGGAAAAACACGGGAGATTCAGAGTGTGGGGATTAAGTTCGCCATCGGTTGCAACAGTTGGGTCTCCTGCCATGGCGGTGTGTTGTCAAGGGAAACCGGATCGATACGGCTGACTCACTCGGTGTCGGTGAGAACAAACCCAGTTGAAGAGGTAGTTATTTACTAGCACTTGCATAGTGGATAGTTAGGACCAGTTATCTGATGTTTGCATACTGTCTTGGACAGTCCGTGGTTTTTCATGGTAATGGATCTTGTGGATTGTGTACATCTCTGCAGAGTAAAACTATTCAGAATAGTCGCGTCCTCGGATATGGACAGTTGAATGGCCATGTAGCTAGCATCGTGTCAATGTTTTCAAAAAGTTTGAAAAGTGTTTCGAATTGTACCTGGGAGGTACTTGGAAAGGGAATGATTGTACCTTTGAGGTACCGAAAAATGATGATCTTGAAAAGGTGATCTTCCAAGAAGTTTTGCAAAGAAAAACTTAATTTTATTTAGAATGCTTTATCAAAACCTTGTGGACATGCAATATCTACAAGAGAAATTAAATATGTTTTGAAGTATCTTCTTCAACAAAGAAAACTAAAACTTGTGCCACCATGATGGGTCTTCAATTCATCATGCCTAGTTGAACCCTAGTTAAATCCTTCCTACCACCTATATATATTTATACTTGCATGTTTAGTTTTTCATTTGGGGTGACTTGCGGGTACAATCCAATGTACTCATATTGGTTTCGTCCCTGCTATTTACTTGGCCAGACTTTGAGGATCACTCCTGAGAACCTGACGAAGATGGTGTCGCTGACGACTTTGTGAACTAGGAACGTTTTTGAGTCTGTAGCATGTAGGTAGTCAAGGAATGACTTGGGTTTTACCACAAGTTTGTTTTGAAGACTTATGTTGTTTAATGTGCTTCCTGCCCTGCGTGGCAATTATTTTCAACTGAGTCATGTGACCAGTTGTGTAAGACGTGTATTCGCGTAGTGGATGCTGTAATCTGCAATGCCAACTCGTGTATGTTATTCACGACTAACTGATCATGGGCTTGTAAACGTATGCATACCGGAGGTCTCAGACTGCTAGTCTGGGGTCCCCACAGAGTTGGTATCAGAGCCATCCTGACTTTAGGAGACCATAGTTAGAATGGACGTCAGATAGGAAATAAAAATAGTTTTGGTAAAAATATATTACGACCTGTTTCTATCTAAGGAACCCTAAGCATAGCTTCCAATTTTCTCATATTAAAAAAAACATATTAATAAATTATTCTAAAACCCTACTTCTTGTTTAAAGGTTTATCCCAAAAAAATCTTCTGTTATCTTTTATATTAATAAAGTACATACTTGACGATGTCCCAAGAAAGACCTTAGTATTTAGCAACCCGAAGAAAAAGAAGCTTTCTTCTAAAGACCTCAACATCAAGGTGATCTTTATGCGAAGACCAAAGATCTGCTGCAACCTCAAACATTGAAGTGATCTCACCGTCAAGTTTTTCAAACCTGAACGAGATGACAAAAATCTTCGAGATTAGAAGACTCTACCAATTTTCAAACTCAACAACAACAATCTACAAATATGTTAAAGGCGTGAAGACTTCCACAACCATGTTGACCCAGACCCATAGGATCATAGGTTGCGCTCAGTTGTTTTACTTGAGCTACCCCTTCTTCCATGGTATTCGACGTCTGCTGGTACTAAGGGTACCTTGTTGTTCTTTTTTTGTGTGATCTTGGTATGGCCTATTCTTGCGTGGTGTTTCACATGTTTTCCCGCTATGTGGATTTATGTTTTTTACATGTGTGTTTAACAAGCACGCCTTTTTGGCAACACAAAGTAACCACACTTTTATCTCTTGTTTTATTTTTGTTTGTTTGCAAAAAACCTTTTTGCCCTGTTAGCCATAGTTGCAGTTTGGTATCTCTTCAAAGGCCCGACCTTTAAAAATCCTTTTTAGAAAGTTTTTCCTCCTCCATCTTCTTGCGAGAAGCGAGAGGTACGAAATACTCCCTAGTCTAACCCGGAAGCCCAAGACACTGCAACCTTCTGCAAGACGGATAGCGGTCTTCACACATCGTTTTGTGCAACCATATCCAAAGCCCTTAAGGAAGTTGAAGATTCAAGAGCCGACGCGAGATGACGCTAGTAGTATCTCGTCGGACTAAGAAAAGTATTTCAAAAACTAACATCACTAACATAATTTATATAACTTTAGATTAGCATCTAACCAAAATTTTCAAAATTGCTGACTACTTTTCCCAAATAGAGGAAAGAGGTGCCATAGGAAGACTCAAAATTGGTTGTTAGGAAGGAGAACTTTAGGAGGATATAATGGTGCTGAACTATGGGTTTACTAGTCAAAAGGATCCCTTGTGAATCTAGTTGATGGGATAAAAATTTGGTGGATGTTGTTGGTAATAAAAAAAATTGAGGTTTAGAATAGAAGTAAAAGTTTGTAGTGGATCTGTAAATTGAGTTTTGTTAAAGATATATTTGATCAATACCCTAGGGCTAACCAGTTGCGGACCCCAACCATTGGTGGTTATCTGGAGCTAGAAGACGTGACCCCTGAGAATAAGGTTTACGGTTTAGAGAGCAAAGTGAACGTTATTGAATTTTTAGGGAGCACTTGTGGATGAAATAATGCTTGGATTGATTGGAAGCAAGTGAATCAACAAATAATATTCTAGTATTAGAAGGTTAGGATGATTATTAGCACAAGTGATCTTCATACTGAACCTTTATGGAATTATAGGGAGTGATGAAAGATGAGTTATCAGTTCTAGAGATCTTTTTAGGAGAAAAGAATATTTGGTGGAGATAAATGAATAATTTTTTTGAGTACTAGTGATCAACATGACTTGGAGTTAGTTTGTCCGGATATTCAGGATGACAATATTTATCTGAGCTTGTCACACTCTGATCGGATTATTCTTAGAAGGATATTTTCATTTATGATTAGGAGATATGCTCGTTTCTGATGATATGTTTACATGATTGTTGGATGCTTTATTTAGACTTGATGATATCCTCGTGGGAAGATAACAACTTGAGGGAGTCAAATAATATGAGATATGACTATATGGGGAAAACTTGATCAAGAAATATTTGGTGGATCACCACTAGTTTTTATGGAATGTAACAAGAGGTTTATGCCTAAAAGAGTTTGGTGGATATCCGATGGATCTAACTATTTTGTAATAAAGAGTTTATTCCCAAATAAAATAGTGGTGGATTAATTACTTTAGATTTGGAAAAACTGTACGATTCAAAATACCTAATTGGTAGCAGTGGCCTTACTAGATATATCGGATTGGTAATTTTAAGGCTCGAGGATTATAGGCCTTGTTAAAGTTGCTTGTTTGGGATTTGAAAACTAACTTAAGTCCTTCACAAAGGAAGTTTTTCCGAAAACCCTAACTATTTTTGTGCACCCTAACTCACTTGTGAAGACACTTACGAATCCTCGTGAAGCCAAGAATCGTGAACTCTCATGACCTGTTCTCGCCACCAAGACAAAAAAAGGAGACAAAGATGAAGATAATCTACCAGCAGCCTCCGAAGAATAATCAAAGGGGGAGCATCTGCAACTCAATAACCAATATCATCGTACCAAGACCAAGACATCCATATTCAATAAGACCGCCTCATGAAAAGGATCTATAAGCCCCGAAAAGTGAAGAAGGCTAGCACTCTTATTTGGTTACACTCTCTTAGTACCCGCCTACGAATCTATGGGACAAGATTCATTTTTAGGGGGGGGAAGGTTTGTAACACCCTAACTTTAGGAAGCTTGGAAAACACATTTTGTAGGAGAGCCAAAAACCTAGGCCAACAAAAACTTTTTTGAAAATCTTGGCTTATGATTATGCTTCACTACTCATTTTCTTTGCTTACTTTTATTTTGATTGGTGGTTGTGTTTATTAACATCTAATCGTAGCCAAGTTATAAACTTTCCCTTGTGACCTAGTCATGACTATAAAAAAAAACTCACCACCTTTATCTACCATCCTATTTTGGACAAACCACTTTTAAGCATGTTCCAATTTTTGAAACAACCCAAAGACCTAGTTTTTGTTAAACTAAAAATATTTTCCTAAACTCCATGTTGATTACTTCTATGGAGGTAATCATCTCCCACCTCTTTTCCAACCTTGCCACTTTTAGAAGTACGCTAAATTCCTCTTTAAATCTTATTTTGAAAATACTATGAGCAGAGGCTATATTACCTCTATATTTTCCCTTGTCTTTGTTCTTTTTAAAAAAGTGACAACTTTGAGTTGAGATTCTTCCCAAATTACCTTTTCATGATCTTTTACCACTAACTCACCATAAACACTTCTGGATTTGGGTTTGAGAACAACATTGCTTGTGTGGATCTGTTGTCATATGATTGACTTGTTTAATGAGTGATGTTTCCTTATTATTGTTTGTTATATGACATTGTGGAATGATTGATTTGGTTTGATTGTCTTGGGGTGTTTGCTTGTGTGTTTGGCACAAAACCTATTTCCTTTAATCCAACTTTCTTCTACCACTAAGGTGGCTTTCACCTACTCCTTAAGGAGGATTCCTTTTTTTCCTTTCTTTTCTTCTCCTTCTTGGATTATGTGTGAATCCATGTATCAGAACCCTTAATGCTTAAGGACTTTTCTCTAATATTCTCATAAGACCATTCTTTCAAGAAATCCATCCATGATCTTTTCTTTTGGATATTTGGATATGTTCTTTCCTTAGGGAAAACTACTAAGTCATTTGAACCCTAAACCCTTTTAGTCATGACTTTTAACCCTACCCAATTTTGACCTTGCTTGACTCAGTTTCCATGTTTTTGAGTTACTCACACCTCTCTAGTGTATAATCTATCCTTCCTTCGTGATGGCCCAATTTTTGGGATCAATTAACCTATTTTTACATGTGTGTAAAGTGGGTTAGTTGAAAACAGAGAATTAGAGGAAACGGAGAAAACATGCAGCATGCCTCTTTCTCATCATGTTTTCATAGCCTTAACCATTGTTTTAAAATCCTTAAAAATAGATTTTTGCTCATTTGGGATATGTTATTTTAATATTTTCCTTCGGAATTCCAATTTGAAATTAATTGGTCCGTGAAACATGCCTCTATTTTTGACAGAAAATAATATGGATAGGACTCTGAAAATTTCCAAGTCCTAAGCCTGAATTTTCTGAAACTTCCATTCTGATCACTTTTGGCCCTCCTGTTTTAGCATCAAATCATGTTATTTTTGAATTATCTTATCCTCCCTCGACTCCTCTTGAACGCCTACCTCATAGCTATGCTATTTACCAAGTACAATTTGGACCAATGCATATCATGGCATGTGTGTAAACATGCCATATTAATATCTGTTAACAATTTCCTGAAAACAGACATATCTTGCAGTTTTTTACGGCATGCAATTTGGCCAAAACCTCCAAATTTAGTTATTCCCTTGTGACCTTTGTGATCCCCATGCATTGTATTTAACTTCCTTGCATTTCTATAAACCTTTTGAACACCCTTGAGCCCTCAATTCTTCTATTACTTTCGGCTAAAAATAACAGTTTTCTCGGACTTAGAAAATTCCTATGTCCTAAGACTGAATTTTCTGAACTTTTATGGAAGATATTGACATCCTCCAAATCATGTTCAAATTCTTGTATTTTGAATTCAAATCTTGTCCTCCATCTTCTTTGGCATTGGTGCTTGCTGTTTGAGTGCAGCTATGCGCTTGGGCATAGCCAGGTGGGCACTACTCGAGGGTGCCAGTGCACATCCGAGGGGAGCATCTCTGCACCCACTCGTGCACACACTCACCACCTGCCTTGTCGACCTTGTCACGTTGGAAGGCATGCAGAACCTCTCCCGGAACCTGTAGTCCTTGCCCTATAAGCCTTCATGGAGAGAGAGAAAGAGGAGCGCCCAGTTTGGGATCGTGCTGGCAGAGCGCCTCTGTGCCGAGCAGACCACGCCTTCTCGCTTCGCCAGTGATGGTTTTCGCTTGATGGTGTCATCTCCTCCACCTCCTAGACATCGCCCACGTGCTCTTAATCCTCTGTATCGGCCCCACCAACAGAGCCGTCCACGGCAAGATCGGCCCGTGAACCTCGTCCACCACCCCCTCCTTATAGCCCTTCCCCGAGCTCTTTGCCTCTCCATACCGCTCATTTCTCCATCAAACCACCACCTATCCAAGCCAAACCCCTCTCTCGTTCTATATGGGCGAGACTAGGAAGAAGAACCCGGCGGCCCGAAGCTGAGAAAGAGAGAGAGAGAAGGTGGAGGTATGCACAACGCTCTTCTCTCCGCCATTCTTTCTACCTCCTGCTATCCTTTCCCTCGCGACCCTCCCTGACACTTCCATTTTCTTGCTCGCATGCAGAGACGCTGCCATCGTCCATGACGCCATCCCGGTCGTTCGCTGCACGGGCGCTGCGCGAGGTCACTGCTGTGATGTCCCGATCATCACCGTCGCTGCCTTGACACCCCGCCGCCGTTATCGAGCATCTTCGTCGCCTCCCAACGCCCCTAGGTGTTCTCATGCGACCTGTCGGGGCCGCCATGGCTACATGCACGTGCATGCACAGCCAGGGGAGGGAGACGACATTCTGATACGTCATAAACGTATCCCTAATTTCTGATACTCCGTGATCATATTTTGCCAATTTCTACATGCTTTTGCCCTTATTTAGAGCATCTTTATACATTTTCCGGACTAACCTATTAACAAGATGCAACCTAGTCAGTTCCCTGTTTTCTACTCTTTTTTAGTTTCAGAAAAAAAAATCTCGAAAAATTCTCGGAATTGGAAAATTCGAAACCCGAAAGTCCTATTTTCCCCGGAAGCATCCAGAAGACCGAAGCGCCAGCTCATGGTGTGGGCCCCTGGAGCGCCACCGGCTTTGCCCTTTTGACTATTTCAGCACCCCGGATGGAAAACCCTAAACACCTCATCAAAATCCCCGAAAAAGTTCCACAGCCGCCGTCACCGTCAACCCCAGATCAGGGCGGTTCCGAGGCTGTTTCCGACACCCTACCGGAGAGGATATCATCACCGGAGTCCTCTTCATCACCATGCCCGCCTCCGGAGTGATGCGTGAGTAGTTCATCCTTGGACTACGGGTTCGTAGTTGTAGCTAGATGGTTGTCTTCTCCTCATATGCCTCCATGTTTAGATCTCATGAGCTGCCTATCAAGATCGAGATTGATCTTATGTAATTCTCCGTGCTGCGTTTGCTGGGATCCGATGAATATTGACCTTATTCCAAGTTTATTATAGCCTTTATTTGCATATGTTATTTGTGATTTTGCATGCTCTCCGTTGCTAGTAGTTATTCTGGGCAAGTAGTTGCTAGTGACTACAAGAGGGAGTATTTATGCTCGATAGTGGGTTCATGCCTCCTTCTTGCCTTGCTCGAGTGACAGAAATGTGAAGGGGGAGGATGTGTTGTTGCCATTAGGGAGAAAACAGTGGTGAGAGTGCCCGCATGCATAATCATTGCTTACATTACATACTTTGTTTAATGCAATTATCTGTTGCTTGCAACTTAATACCTGAGGGGGTTCGGATGATATCCCGAGGGTGAATTATTAGTCATAGATGCAGATGGATGTCCGTCTGTGTATCTTGTTGTAATGCCTGCACTAAATAGCATAGTAATCTTCATGTCATATTGTGCACTACGGTGCAACCTTTATTTTTCAATTGCCCAGCTGTACTTTGTTCACCCATCATGCTATCTTTTATGGAGAGACACCACTAGTGAAACTACGAACCACGGTCTATTTTTCCACATTGTTAAACAAACCACATCAATTTCTTGCTTTCTTTACTTTATGCAAGCATACACTGTTTTTCCACACTATACGCCTAATCTTTGTTTTCAGCAAGACCGGTGAGATTGACAACCTCACTGTACCATGGGGGCAAAGTATTTTGATTGTGTTGTGTGCAGGTTCCACGTTGTTGCTGACACCGGTGAAGCGCCAGCACCAGCGTCAGTGGCATCAACCTTCCGAAGATTCTCTTTCTCCTACTGGATTGATAACCCTGGTTCTTAACTAAGGGAAAAACTCCTACCATTGTGCGCATCACACCTTCCTCTTGGGGTTCCCAACAACACAGAGAAAGGATTTAACTCTGCCAGCAACAAGGATTTTTCTGGCACCATTGCCGGGGAGAAGGAAGTCTTGTGGCAAGGGGAGTCTCTCACTCTCAATCTCTTTATTTTTTTGTCTTGTTTTTATTTTTGTATTGTTTTTATTTGTCTATATCAAAAACACAAAAAAAAATAGTTTATTTCTCTATATTGAAAACACAAAAAATAGTTTACTTCATAGTTGTGATTTATTTGCTTGCTTTTATTCTGCTAAAATGAGTTCCTCTGAGAATACCAAGTTGTGTGACTTCACTAGTACAAACAACAATGATTTCATTTGCACACCTATTGCTCCACCTGCTCCTACTGATGTTTTCTATGAGATTAAACCTGCTTTATTACATCTTGTGCCCACCTTAAAAATTTTGTTGAACTATGTGAGATGGAAAATATAAAGATGTGGATGGAGATATTATTAAACTGAAATTTTTCCTTTCTCTTTGAGTGGAAGAGCTAAAGAATGGTTGCTATCTTTGCCTAGAAATAGTATTGATTCATGGACTAAGTGTAAAGATGCTTTCATTGGAAAATATTATCCTCCTGCTAAGATTATATCCCTAAGAAGTGACATAATGAATTTTAAGCAATTTGATAATGAACATGTTGCTAAAGCTTGGGAAAGAATGAAAACTATGGTGAAGAATTGTCCCACTCATGGACTGACTACTTGGATGATTATACAAACCTTTTATGCAGGATTGAATTTCTCCTCAAGGAACCTATTGGATTCAACTGCTGGAGGTAGCTTTATGTCCATCACTTTGGGCAATGCAACAAAGCTTCTTGATGATATGATGATAAATTATTCAGAGTGGCACACTGAGAGATCTCCACAAGGTAAGAAGGTAAATTCTATTGAGTAAACCTCCTCTTTAAGTGAAAGGCTTGATGCTATTATGTCTATGCTTGTTAATGGTAAAGCTCAAGTTGATCCTAATAATGTTCCTTTATCCTCTTTGGTTGCTCAAGAAGAGCATGTTGATTTAAACTTTATTAGAAATAATAATTTTAACAACAATGCTTATAGAAATAATTTGGTGAAAACAATTATAAGCCATATCCTCCTAATAGTGGTAGTGGTCATTCTTATGGTAGATCTGTAATGCCTAGTGAGGAAAGAATTGTAGAAGTTGAAAAATAAACTAATAACTTTATGCAAATGCAATATGAATAAAATAAGTTGTTTAATAAAACTATGGAAGAACAATATGCTATGTTGAGAACTACTAGCCATCAAATTGGAAATTTGAATAGATAAATCTCTGGTTTGCAAGGTAAAATTTCTAGTGCTGAGGTTAGTATTTCGGCCCTGTCAGAGGCACAATTTTCTTTGATAAATAAAATGGCTACTAAAACTGAAACCATTGAAGATAATCCTTTTGCTGCAACCAATGCCATCCAAGTTCAAATAGATGATAATGTTAGATTGATGGCTGAATTATGTGCTAGGTGGGAAAGAGAAGATGAATTGGCTGAAAAGAATAATATTGCTAAAGTTTGCACTATCTCAACAAATAGTAAAAATGAAGTTCCAAGTGCTAGTAAACCTCCTACTATCAATGGTAAAGTAGTTGGTGTTAATAAAGTCCCTACTCCCTTGGTGAAACGTGCTAAATTGCCTCAAACTGCTGAAATTGCTTCTGATAAAAGTGCTAATTTTTTTAGAAATGTGGGAGATAATGGTTCCATTAATTTTGATGATAATAATATTGATTTTGATGATTGCAATATCTCTGAAGTTACTATGTTTCTAAAAAAAGGCTTTCTAGAAGTCCCAGTGCTAGTGCCATGAATATGGCCTTTACTAAACATATTACCAATGCTCTCATGAAAGGTAGGGAAGAAAAGTTGAAACTTGAGACATCTATCTCTAGAAAATTAGATGATGGTTGGGAGCCTATCATTAATATAAAAGTAAATGATTTTGATTGCAATGCTTTGTGTGATCTTGGTGTTAGTATCTCTGTTACGCCTCAAAAGCTCTATGATATGCTTGATTTGCCACCGTTGGAACACTGTTATTTGGATGTTCATCTTGCTGATAATGCTAAGAAGAAACCTCTAGGTATAATTGATGATGTTCTTATTATGGTTAATAATAACCTTGCCCCTGTTGATTTTGTTGTTATGAACATTGAATGCAATGCTTCTTGTCCTATTGTTTTGGGAAGACCTTTTCTTAGAACTGTTGGTGCTATTATTGATATGAAAGAGGGGAGTATTAAATATCAACTTCCCCTCAAGAAAGGTTTGGAACACTTTCCCAGAAAGAAGATGAAGCTAACGTTTGACTCTATTATTAGAGAAAAATATGATGTTGATGCTTCTTCACTTGAAAATACTTGAGTTGATTTTCCTATGCCTAGCTCAAAGGCTTTAAAGAAAAGTGCTACCGGGAGACAACCCGTTTTATTTCGCTGTTTTATTTCAGTTTTCTTTGGTGTGCTTGCACTTGGGTGTTTTCTATTTCCTTATAAACCCCTCTGTGCCTTTTCTTTTGAGTTTTTATTGAGCCAAGTAAATCCACTAGTGGAAAGTTGAGCCTATATTTCGGATTTCTGCGCAGGAAACAGATTTCTGCTGTCCATTGTAAATTCTGTTACAAATCACCGAAAATTCAAAATTATCTGACCTTTTTAGTGCTTAATCCTGAGTTATATACTCAACTTTTCTTAGAATTCCACTTTTTGATTTGAGAAACAGAATATGTTTTAAAAAATCGATCTTTACCTGTTGTTATGTTTTTGACAGATTTCTGCCATTTATCACATTTGCATCTTAATCTCTTTCTTTTGGTGTTCTTTTGAGAAAAAGAGTTTTGAAAGAAGTTTTGACAGTAGCTAATTTTTTTTTGAGTGTTAGACTTGTGTTGAAACTGAACCATGTGGATTTATTATTTCGATTGCACTAACATTGCTAATGAAGATTGTGAGAATTTTGATGTGAAGGAAGTTTTCAAGGGTCAAGAGAAGAGGATGATATGATGTGATCAAGGAAAGTGAAAATCCTAAGCTTGGGGATGCCCCGGTGTTAAATACAAGAAAATTCCAAGAATACTCAAGCGTCTAAGCTTGGGGATGCCCAAAGCATCCCCTTCTTCATCAACAAATTATCAGGTCACTTCTAGTGAAACTATATTTTTATTCGGTCGCATCTTATGTGCTTTACTTGGAGCGTCTTTGATTTTTGTTTTCAGTTTGCTTTTGCTTTCAATTTTTTTTACTTTCATGATAAGATTGGTTGGACCCCGGCATTCTTTTATTGGAGTGTGACACGCTCCGCTTTTTCTTGAGAATATGTTGTATTCTTAATCTCTGTCTAACTGCTGCACTTATTCAGCTCCTGTTGTGCATGCATCTCTTGTTAGACCTGTTAGTTTTAGTACTATTACTTGAGTACTCTCATGTTTTCTTGCTGTATCATGAAGAGTATTTTTTGTTAAAGCATGTTTTGTATGGTGCTTGTTGGGAGATACAAAAGAAAACTGTTGCTTGACGTAGAATTTATAACAGTACTAGTAGAAGCTTGTATAGACTCTGACTAGAAAATTTTCATGCCATGCTAAATGTTATTTTAGTTTTAAAGACTTGTGGTTATTTAGTAGCATGATTAGCCTCAAATAGCTGAGAGTGTTTAATATGTGTTGAAAGATTCATGAGTTGTTTTTGTCATAGTAAAGCATCAATATATGGTATTCTCTTTTGAACGATTTATTTGGTTGGCTTGACACATGCTCACACCATGTTCATGACTCCAAACCAGTCACGAATAGCCTCCATGACCACTTAGTTTTTAAACTTGTGATACTTCTTATGTTTTAATTAATGATGCTTATGTCGCTATGCATGATTATGGCTCTTATGCTCTCTTGATTTGTCGCTCCCAGTCTTTTGCTAGCCTCCACCTGTACTGAGTATTAGCTCTACTCGTTCATCAAAACTCCCTTAAGACAAAGTTTTTCCCATTGTGTCCACCATACCTACCTACATGTGGTATTTAACTTCCATTCCAAAGTAAATTGCTCATGTGTTACTATGTTCTTGTTTTTGCTCATGAGGACGTAAATAGAGAATCTTTATCTCACTTGTTGATTGGATTTCACACCCTGGACTAGTGGCTTCATCCGCTTATCCAAATGATAGAAGAGCTGGCAGCGGGGTTCCCAGCGCCAAATTAATGCATACAGATTCTCTTCATTATTTTTGCCCCTGATTTATCAGTCAAAACATAATTGTGTAAACAAAAGAGAAAGAGGGATGACCTTCTATACCAGTTGCGTCCTTCACAATGGGAGCCGCTCTTGTGAATCCAGTTGAGTTGTGACGTACTGTATTTTCTGTTTACCATTTGTTGACATTAGCATACATCTCCCAAAATATAGACATTCCTCCACAAATGTCAAACTTTTAATACCTCTGTTTAATAAAATAAAAGCTCTAGCACATGAGTGATCCCTGCTTCCCTCTGCGAAGGGCCTTTCTTTTACTTTTATGTTGAGTCTCCATCTTCTAACTTTATGCACAGTTGATAGAGTATTTTTGCCATTCTGAGTTCTATGTGCATTTATCCCATAAGAATCAATAATTACTTCATGATGTGATATCATTTGTTCTTAAATTATTTGTTCTAGTCTTCCTCTTGAACTTTGAAGGCGTCCTCGCATTTATGTTTTGCCCCACTCTTAAGGACTATAGAAATATCACTTTTCCATGCTTTCTCTATACCTGAAACAAACGTTTACCTTTCTTTGCATTATTATTCATGATTCTTTATTTGAGTTACTTTTCGTGATGCAAAGTAATTGCTATGCTTTATTATTAAAGTTTTATTTATCATGCATGTGTTTAAAGTCTTATGATCTCACCGTGCATATGCTTTTACATTAGATTGATCAAGTTTGTGTTAGTATCATGTCACCTCAGAATTTATTGTTTCATAGTTTACCTACTTGAGGACGAGTAGGAACTTGAAGGGTACGTTGCATAGAAAACAAAAAATTTCCTACGCGCGATAAACCCGAATGGCCAAGATCTAATCTATGAGATGAAAGGCAACGGGGAGAAAGAGAGTATTGAGATAACATACCCTCGAAGCTCAAAGTCGTACGAGATAAAATATCGTTGTTGGCGTAGTCGTACTCACGCCGATCCCGAGCGAGAAGAAGTGCACCGCAATCCGGCGGTGCCTCCGTAATCGGTCACACGTTCAGCTTGATCAAGATTTCCGTTCCCTCGATCCAACATGTAGCGGAAGTAGAGGATCCCCCGGAACTCCATCCGCACGACGACATGGTGGTGGTGAAGAATCCCACGGTCAGGGCTTCGCCAAGCCGAAGACCATGGAATGGAGCAGCGGGTGGAGAGAAAAGGAAGTCGGCAAGTGTGTGGAGAAGAGGGAGCTCTCACCCTCCTTTTATAGGGGAGGGGGAGGCAGCCCAAGGGGGGTGCGGCCAGCCATGGGTGCCCCACCTCTTCCCCTCTTCATATGAGTGGAAGCCCCACTCACACCCACTCATGCTCCCTTAATTTTCCACTTAGGAAAACCAAAGGTTTTTCTTTAATAAATAAATAAAACATTTTTATTTATTTATTTATATTTGTTAATTCCATTAACAAATATTTTCATGCATCACCTCGAATCATTTGTTAATTCTATTAACAACCATTCGATGAAAAACCCCTTGAACTATTTCAATTTTCCCCGAAACAATTTTGGAGCTGCCCAAAACATTCTTCGGTATTTCGTATCCTCTCAAACGCTTCATCGAACCTTAAGTGTGTCACCCTTCGGTTCGTGAATAATATAGACATGATCGAGACTCCTCTCCGATCAATAATCAACAGCGGGATCTGGAGATCCGTGATAACTCCTATATATTCAACGATGACTCTCGTGATCGTGTGAACCTTTCAACGTCGTAACGATTTCCCTTTGTCTCGCGATATTTTACTTGGCCGAGATCCGATCATTGGTATCAACCATACCTTGTTCGATCTCGTTATCTGAGAAGTACACTTTTCTTGTTCCCGTGATATAACATCCTTGTGATCATATCACGTGCTTGCAAGCGGTGTCGATGTGATATCACCGAGAGGGCCCTGAGTATATCTCTCCGTCATATTGGATGGAAAAATCCCACTCTTGATCCATGAGCTTCAACTAACACTTTCCGAATACCTAACGCCACCTTTATATTCACCCTTTTACGGTGTGACGTCTGATGTCATCAAAGTATTCTTTCGGTATTAGTGATTAACATGATCTCATGATCTAAGGAACAATGTTACTCCGAATGTAAGACATAACAACAAAACAAAATGACTTGATTGTATTGTTATACTTAGTTAGGTTCTAAGTTCATCACGTCATTCTCCTAATGACATGACCCCGTTATTAACAACATCCAATGTCTGTGATCAGGAAACCTTCATCAGCTGTTAATCAATGAGCTAGTTAAAAGAGAGGCTTCACTAGGAACGTTGGTTTGTTTATTAATCACACATGTATTAACGATTCCGGTTAATACAATTCTAGCATGAGAAATAAACATCTATCATAAACAAGGAATAACATAATAAACACTTTATTATTGCCTCTCGGGCATATTCCCTTCAGAACTAAGTTTGGGGATGCTTGATACGTCATAAACGTATCCCTAATTTCTGATGATCCATGATCGTATTTTGCCAATTGCTACATGTTTTATCCCTTATTTATAGCATTTTTATACGTTTTACGGATTAGCCTATTAAAAAGATACCATGGAGCCAGTTCCCTGTTTTCTGCTGTATTTTAGTTTCAGAAAAGTTGTTCTGGAAATATTCTCGTAATTGGAAAATTCGAAGCCCGGAAGTCCTATTTTCCCCGGAAGCATCCACAAGATCGAAGAGGAGCCGGAGAGGGGCAGCAGAGGAGCCACACCCTAGGGTGGCGCGGCCCCACGGCCGCGCCAACTATTGGTGTGGGCCCCCTGGAGCACCACCACCTTCTCCCTTTCGCCTATTTAAGCCCCCCGGATGGAAAACCCTAAACACCTCATCAAAATCCCCGAAAAAGTTCCACAGCCGCCGCCACCGTCAACCCCTGATCAGGGGGGTTCTGAAGCTGTTTCCGGCACCCTGCTGGAGAGGAGATCATCACCGGAGGCCTCTTCATCACCATGCCCGCCTCCGGAGTGATGCGTGAGTAGTTCATTCTTGGACTACGGGTTCGTAGCTGTAGCTAGATGGTTGTCTTCTCCTCATATACCTCCATGTTTAGATCTCGTGAGCTGCCTATCATAATCGATATTGATCTTATGTAAATCTATGTGATGTGTTTGCTGGGATCCGATGAATATTGACCTTATGCCAAGTTGATTATAGTCTTTATTTGCATATGTTATTTGTGATCTTGCATGCTCTGCGTTTCTAGTAGTTATTCTGGCCAAGTAGTTGCTAGAGACTCCAAGAGGGAGTATTTATGCTCGATAGTGGGTTCATGCATCCTTGTTGCCTTGCTCGAGTGAAAGAAACGTGAAGGGGGAGGATGTGTTGTTGCCATTAGGGATAAAACAGCGGTGAGAGTACCCGCATGCATAATCATTTCTTACATTACACACTTTGTTTAATGCAATTATCTGTTGCCTGCAACTTAATACCTGAGGGGGTTCGGATGATAATCTGAGGGTGGATTATTAGTCATAAATGCAGATGGATGTCGGTCTATGTATCTTGCTGTAATGCCCGCACTAAATAGCATTGTAATCTTCATGTCATATTGTGCACTACGGTGCAACCTTTATTTGTCAATTGCCCAGCTGTAATTTGTTCACCCAACATGCTATCTTTTATGGAGAGACACCACTAGTGAAACGACGAACCCCGGTCCATTTTTCCACACTGTTAAACAAACCACAACAATTTCCTGCTTTCTTTACTTTCTTCAAGCATACACTGTTTTTCCACACTATACGCCTAATCTTTGTTTTCAGCAAGACCGATGAGATTGACAACCTCACTTTACCATTGGAGCAAAGTATTTTGATTGTGTTGTGTGAAGGTTCCACGTTGTTGCTGACACCGGTGAAGCGCCAGCACCACTGTCAGTGGCATCAACCTTTTGAAGATTCTCTTTCTCCTACTGGATTGATAGCCCTGGTTCTTAACTAAGGGGAAAACTCCTACCGTTGTGCGCATCAGACCTTCCTCTTGGGGTTCCCAACAACGCAGAGAAAGGATTTAACTCTGCCAGCAATAAGGATTTTCTGGCACCGTTGCCGGGGAGAAGGAAGTCTTCTGACAAGGGGAGTCTCTCACTCTCAATCTATTTTTTTGTCTTGTTTTTCTTTTCATCTTGTTTTTATTTCTCTATATCAAAAAAAAAATAGTTTATTTCAATATATTGAAAACACACAAAAACAACTAGTTTAATTCATAGTTGTTATTTATTTGCTTGCTTTTATTCTGCTAAAATGAGTTCCTCTGAGAATACCAAGTTGTGTGACTTCACTAGCACAAACAACAATGATTTCATTTCACTAAGGGGAAGACTCCTACCGTTGTGCTCATCACACCTTCCTCTTGGGTTCCCAACAACGCAGAGAAAGGATTTAACTCCGCCAGCAACACGTCCCAGCCGTCGATCTGTTCTAATCATGGCCGTGCAATTCCACTTACCTGTTTGGCTTGCAGACAGGCCGGCCCAGCTCTGTTGAGGCCCAGCCATGGTAGATCTGGCCCGTGTCTCTGTTTTTGTTTCTGTGATTTTATTGTTTCTATTATGTACTCTTTCGGTGCTGTAGGTTTAAATCAACATAAAATATCTAGGCCTTCATAATTCCTAAACCAAAAATCGCAGTAGTACTATGATATTTTATTGACCACCTGCAACTTAGAGATCTGAGTTTAGAGTTGTGGTTTGCTTTAGGGGAATTATTTGGTCAAACATATCTTTAACACTAATCTGTTAATAACTTTATATTTACAACTCTAAATTCTTTGAGGTCAACTTTTCTGAATGGCCCTCAGTGTTACCTAGCTACAGAACTTGACCATTCATGAAAATGAGCTTCTTGTTAAAAATGGCATGCAAATTGGTAAATGACCAAAGAGCCACTAAATGATTTTTAATATTTTCTATAAAATGATATTTTAGATGAATCCTTTTGTATGTGCTTCTGTATGACTAGATCTATCACATCCAAGCTTTGTGTGGTTTTTTGAGCTGAATATTAGTTTTTGCATGCATTACTATATCTAGTAGTTTTCTGCCATTTAGGATTAGCATGTATTTGTTGTTTGATACTTGTTTAGATGCTTTTCTTGATCATACTAGCATGTGTAGGTGTTGTTTTCACTGTCATATGGATGTTATCTTGTAGATATACCATGTTAGAATAGATCTTGTTCATGAAAACAATATGGATTTGCATGCATGTGGTTCGTTATGCTTGTTTTCTAGGTTTTATGAGTAGTGGAAATATTCTCCGTGATTATCTTCATATCTTGAGGGTTTCCATACCTTGTTTGATATGTATATGCCTCTGTTATGAAGATGTTTATCCACTGGTTTCATGTTCCTTCCATGTATAGAAGCGTATGAGTTGCCACATGCTTATAGTAATGCTTGTTTCTATATTCTTATGCATGTGTAGTTATTTATAGGTTGTTTTCATATTATTTTGTTCATCCATATGAGTGACCAGAGAGTCATTTAACACTTTATGGACTTGTATGAGGGTGGTACACTCGCTGGACTCATGACATTTTGGTTGTGGATTCATAGTATCAAATCTAGGGTGATGTTTGTGTATTGTCCCTACATGTTTGATTGATGTTGTGTACCTTAGTGATATTATTTTTGGGTGTTGTTATTGGTTGAAATGCTTGCTCTGTGTTTACTCCAGTAGCTTTTTCTTGCCTCTATTAGGTACTGATTGGGTGTTTTTCTTTTCATTTTACAACGTTGGATTACGAGGATGGTATTATTCCTGAAGCAGTTTATTGCAACTCTTGTTTATTTCAAAAGAAAGACCAAGACCGGTGCCAAGGAAAGCCACACTAAATGCTTTCTTGTTGATTACTTATCATTATCTATCATGCATGTTTTACTTTGAAGTTTTAGAAAAGTTGATTCAAAAACTATGTTCTTAAGTCGACTATACCACTATCTTTATTATGTAACTAATATGCTATAGCCACTATACAATCTTGGTGTTACCAAGCACTTTTGTCATTTTAGTATCATTACTTAATCTATTTAAGTTCTTTAGTAGACATTTTAAATTGATGTTTTTGGAAAACAAAAGCTTGGAAAAACCCCGAGGAAAGGTGGGACCTTGTCCGAGGGAAGTATGTGAAGAAGGATTTGCTTTCAACTTGTTTTCAAAAAATGACACATAACCTAGCATTCGTCGGACAACCAAGTCGTACTGCCACATTACCTCAATATGCGAATCGGGTCTAGATAATTGTCGGTGTTAGTCCGTCTACCTCAATGTGCTATAGGGGTTAGAGTCCCCCGAACCGAATTGTCGCTAGAAAGGAAAAACACGGGACATTCAGAGTGTGGGGATTAAGTTCGCCACCGGTTGCAATAGTTGGGTCTCCTTCCATGGCGGTGTGTTGTTACGGGAAACCGGAACGATACGGCTGACTCACTCGGTTCCAGGGAGAACAAACCTAGTTGAAGAGGTAGTCATTTACTAGCACTTGCATAGTGGATAGTTAGGACCAGTTATCTGATGTTTGTATACTGTCTTGGACAGTTCGTGGTTGCTCATGGTAGATGTACGGGATCTTGTGGATTGTGTACACCTCTGCAGAGTAAAACTATTCAGAATAGCCGCGTCCTCGGATATGGACAGTTGAATGGCCATGTAGCTACCATTGTGTCAATGTTTTCAAAAAGTTTGAAAAGTGTTTCGAATTGTACCTGGGAGGTACTTGGAAAGGGAATGATTGTACCTTTGAGGTACCAAAAAATGATGATCTTGAAGAGGTGATCTTCCAAGAAGTTTTGCAAAGATTTTTTTTTTATTTAGAATACTTTATCAAAACCTTGTGGACATGCAATATCTACAACAGAAATTAAATATATTTTGAAGTATCTTGTTCAACAAAGAAAACTAAAACTTGTGCAACCATGATGGGTCTTCAATTCATCATGGCTAGTTGAACCCTATTTAAATCCTTCCTACCACCTATATATGCATACTTGCATGTTTAGTTTTTCATTTGGGGTGACTTGCGAATACAATCCAATATACTCATATTCGTTTCGTCCCTGGCTATTTACTTGGCCAGACTTTGAGGAGCACTCCAGAGAACCTGACGAAGATGGTGTCGCTGACGACTGTGCGAACTAGGAACGTCTCCGAGTCAGTAGCCTGTAGGTAGTCAAGGAATGACTTTGGTTTTACCACGAGTTTTTTTAATACTTCCAATGTTTAGTGTGCTTCCTGCCCTACGTGGCATTTGTTTTCAACTGAGTCATGTGACCAGTTGTGTAAGTGGTGTATTCGTGTAGTGTATGTTTTAATCTGCAATTCCAACTCGATTATGTTGTTCATGACTAACTGATCATGGGATCGTGAATGTATGCATACTGGAGGTCTCAGACTGCTAGTCTTGGGTCCCCACAGAAAGCCTTGCATAGAAATTATTAATAACAATATTACTGGGGAGCTCATGAATAGGGCATTTGAGCATTAGTAACTTCAATCTCCCCCATGCTTGGGCAATACTCTCTCCGTCATGAGGCCAAAAGTTATATATATAATTCCGATCTCTATGAATTTCACTGGGAGGATAGAATTTACAATAAAAGAGAGGCACAATTTCCTCCCATCCAATAGTTTGGCTATTTTTCAACAATTTGAACCATTCAGAGGCTCGGCCTGTCAATGATATAGAGAATAATTTCCTATTCACTTGGCTCGTTGTAATACCTGCACACTTTAACAACTCGCATCATTCATGTAAAAGAGAGCAAATGATCACCAGGATGGAAAGTTCCATCACCTGCATAGGAGTTATCCCTCACATGTTTAACAATCTTTATAGGTATTTTATAAGGATCCAAATCATCAGGCGGTGGGTCACTTACTACCCTAGCAGTGGTAGCAGTGCCACTCAAAAGGAGACCCAAACATAGTGTAATAAAGCAGTAGACAGTAATAAAAACAACACTTACAACAGAAGCTTCCTTTATCAATTTCACTTCCCAATAGCGCTTCACTCCCCGGCAACGGCGCCAGAAAATATTCTTGATGACCCACAAGTATAGGGGGTGTATCGTAGTACTTTTGATAAATAAGAGTGTCGAACCCAACGAGGAGCAGAAGGTGTTGACAAGCAGTTTCGATGAAGGAATAACTGTAAATACTGGAAAATTGATTTGTAGGGGTTTTTGATATTGCAGATAAATAAAGTGCGAGTAAATAAAATGCAGTAGTAATAATTTCAGCAAGTGGCCCAATCCTTTCTTCATCAAAGGACAAGCCGGTATGTTTACTTATGATTAACGAACGTTCTCGAGGACACACGGGAGGTTTCTGTCAAGTGCTTTTGTTCCATGCAGCAGAATAATGTTAGGTGTTTTGGTATGTGTTCTGTTGGTGAACCTATGCTTAATGTACCGTCCCATCCAAGACATACATACTTTTGATTATACCCCTTGCAAGCATCCGCAACTACAAGAAAGTAATTAAGAAATAAATCTAACCATAGCTTTACACTCCGGGATCCTACGCTCCCTCGTGTAATGGTTTCCTAACGGAGGTTTAGGTTTTTGTCACTCCGGCAACCCCACAATTAGTATCCAAATACACGATGCATCCCCCTAGGGTTGTTCAAAGATGGAATGAGGCTTAGGGTTCCCTGGGGGCCAGGAACGCCAAAGATGACCCCCAGAGGTGGGCCAGGGTGGCCACACCCCCAGGTGGTGCGGCCAGGGGGCGCGCCACCCATAGGTGTGGGCCCTGGTGGCCCCCCTCTAGCTCTCCTTCTGGCTGGGTTCCTCCTCTGAACTTTTAGGAACCCCACGGATGCCCCCTTCTTCTTCTGATCCTCTGAAATATGGTATCTTGACGGTGCTTTTTCCATCAGATTTCTGGTCCTGGTGTTTATTATCCAAAAATTATAAAACATGCAAAATAAGATAAAATAATATAAGAGATGCATCATAACATGAAATATATCGATGAATAACAGAAAATTATGATATAAAATAGTGATGCAAAATGGATGTATCAGTGGTTCATGCGGGCATTACAACATGATACATAGACCGTTATCGAACTGCATCTATGACTAAAAATCCACCCTTCGAATATCATCCGAACAAACGTTGGGTATTAAGTTGCAAGCAACAGATAATCGAAGTAGGAAAAGTGTGTAATGTAAACAATAACACCATCCTTAGATAAAGCATTGTTGTTTTATCCCTAATGGCAACAACACATCCTCCATCTGTCATTGGAGCATAGATGAAAAGGAGGCATGAACCCACTATCGAGCATAAATGCTCCCTCTTGGAGTTACTAGCATATACTTGGCCAGAGCTTCTACTAACAACGGAGCGCATGAAAGATCATAAATAACATAAGCATGAAGATAACATCATAGATTGATAATCAGAAGACATAGAATTCAACATTCATCAGATCCCAGCAAACACAACATGTAGCATTACATAGAGATGATCTTGATCATGTTAGGCAGCTCACAAGATCTAAACATGAGGCAGAAAGTGGAGAAGAAAACCATCTAGCTACTGCTATGGACCCGTAGTCCAGGGATGAACTACTCACGCATCACTTCGGAGGAGGGCATGGTGGTGTAGACCCCTCCGGTGATGATTTCCCCCTCCGGCAGGGTGCCGGGGAGAGCTCCGGAACCCTCCCGATCTCGGGATGACGGTGTCGGTGGCCTGGGGTGTTTCTTGGGTAAAAGTGGGATATATTTACGGTTTACGCCTCGGGGGGAATAAATAGGCGAAAGGGCAGAGGCGGTGGAGGCTCAGGGGCTCCACACCACCCCCTGGCGCTGCCAAGGGGGGCCGCGCCGCCCTATGGTGTGGGCCCCCTGAGGCCCCCCTCCGGGTCTCTTCGGACTCCGTGGAACCTCCGGGATTTCTAAGACTTCCGGGCTTCTAATTTTCCAATTCCGAGAATATTTCCAGAACAACTTTTCCGAGACTAAAAACAACAGAAAACAGGGAACTGGCTCTGTGGCATCTTGTCAATAGGTTAGTCCGGAAAATCGATAAAAACAACATAAAGTGTATAGCAAAAATGTGGGAAACAATAATAAAACAACATGGAACATCAGAAATTAAGGATACGTTCATGACGTGTCAGCGGCGTGGTCAGAGATCACCGTGCCACCAATCCGAAGGCTATGGACCATGTTCTTCTGCCGGCGGTAAGTCGCGTGCTGGTGGAAGAAGCCCGTTTGCGTCCCCTTCCCTAATCCTGCAACCTTGGCCCATCTGGCGGGCCATTGTGCGCTGTAGCGAAGCTAACACCAGGTAGGTCTGTTTGAGGCGGGCTCGGAGTAGGCGCTCGTTGGGGAGAGCTGGCGGGATTCCATGGGATATCCAATCTAAGCACCAGTTCCCGCGTTGTCATCAACTGCAGCCCGAGGAACCCAATTTTTTTGTCAATCCAGCTCATAAGCTTACGTGACGTACGGTTGAGCTTGGCCGTGAGCCGGCGGAGAGGGTCCGGGTCCCTGTCCACCTCACCCCAAGCGGACCCCACAACATCGCTGAAGCCATCCAGTTTTAGCCAGAAGCGTTCAAATTGGAAGCGTTTCCATCCCAACGGTTGCATGGTGAAATCGAGGAAGAGAGGGCAATGATCCTCCACCACCGTCGTCAGACAGCGCAAGGAACAGCTACTATGCAGTTCCTCCCAGCCCGCCGTGACGAACACCCTATCTAGTCTCGCGAGGGTCGGAATTTCCCGCTCATTTGATCAAGTGGAGCGTCGTCCATGGAGGTAGATCTCCTTGAGCTCATTAACATTTAGGAAGCGCCTGAAGTGCCCTATCATCCGCCTGTTAAGGTTGCTATTATTTTTATCCTCGTCGCGATAGATCATGTTAAAGTGCCCACGGAGAGACCATGGCCTAGGTCGGGTGGGGCGTAGAGCACGCAGATCAGTGAGAAGGCGATCTTATCGGCTTCTTTCTAGCGGCCGTACACACATGTTAGCCACCAACCCGCTGCCCACCAGGGGGATACCCTAGCCATGACGCTGTTAACATCTATGTGGGCGATGTCTAGCTGCACCACCCGGCAAATCCATGCGACGATAGTACCCCCCCCCCCCCCTCTAACCAATCATTGACAACCAGAAATAAGGGTCAAAGTCCGCGTCCAGGGCTTCCAATGCAATAGAGGGGATTACAACCGCAAGTTTTGTCTCTTGAAAACATACAATAGACGCACCCGTAGTATCGACTACACTCCTAACACCCATACGACACATGCGGTTGTTAAGACCACACGCGTTACATACCAACACCTTGGGTTCATAAGACATGGGAATGTCTTTAACACCCAGGGTGGTGGTGGAAGTGACGGGGTCAAGCCTCGACGAGGCGACCACTCCAAGTGCCAGCCAGCGGTGGAGAGCAGCCTCGCAACGTCGGGAGGGTCCAACCGTAAAGCTCAGCAACCACCTCGATCATCTCCTCGGTTAGTGGCATCTCAAACATCCTGTGGTAGGCCTCTTGCCATGGATGGCGTCTCGTCCTCCGCGACAATACCCACACCAACGAATAATGTGCCAAGTGAGCAGAACATGCCTTATTTGGGCTTGACACGGCACGTGCTGACAAATCAGAAACTCTTGAGATCCAAATTTGCAACTTTTACATTAAAACTAACTTGACATCGTCCTTCCAACTAGTTTCGTAGCTTTTTTTTCTTTTTTTAAAAATAGGAAGGTTGTTCCAAGCCTCTGCATCAAAATATTAGTCTACGGTTCAAACATGGTCACAGACATTGGCCAGCCAAATACAAAAAGATGACACGCTTATGCACCGTCTAGTCTATTAAAATATTGCCAGACAGTTAGCTTGTAGAATGTCCGAGCGACTGTCTCCATTCGATCGGCGCATCCATAATCCATAAAATCCCTCTGCTCCATGTGGAGAAGGACAGACCATGCGTGAATATGGTGCGGCCTTGTAGATAACCTATAAATAATTCATCACTCATGTCTTGTTAAAAAACAAAACATTCCAGCATGTCCAGATGGAACATAATAAATCACATACACCCACTCATATGTATGATTTATCAATTTAGTCATCCCACACGACCAATTACCAAAAAAATCAGTTAGGTCAGAGGGTAAATTATAAGAGAAACCATCCTCCATATGAAACGGGCAAAAGGACAAACAATAAATAAATGATAATAGACTCCTCTGGATCACAAAACATACATTTCCTGCATCCATTCCAATTAGTCAATCACGTTTTGCCAAATTATCTTTACACTAGTGGAAACAACCCCTCTCGTCCAGGGGGCCGGGGGGCAGCTGTCCCGGTTGCAACCAAATCCGGGACAAATGCCCTGCATTGGTCCCGGTTCGTGCGCCCGGGGCAACAGGAATCGCCTGGGCGCATTGGTCCCGGTTCGTGGGGGGTATATCGGTCCCGGCTCTTGCCACGGACCGGGACCAATGCCTAGCCACAGGCCACGTGGCACGCGCATGACCTGTTGTCCCGGTTCAGTCCACGAACCGGGACCAATGCCCCCTTCCCTTATATATACTGCCCCAGCCCCTCCCTCCTTCCATCTTTTTTTTTTGCTTGGAGGTGTGAGAGAGTGTGGTGTTAGTGTGTTTTTTTTTACTATGCACACGAGGTGTTCGACGAAATTCCCGAGACGCGCACAAGCTCACTGAAAATGGTATCTTCAACCGAGGTTAACAAATTATCTTTTTCATCTATAACTGATACATAAAAAAGTATTATTTGTCGATGTACTGTGGTCATCTCTTAATTAATATGTATTTTGATAAACTTAATTATATGATGCAGATGGATGCACGGCAGCGATGGATGTACGGTGACCGACGCACTTCCGAGTATATGGCAGGCCTGAATGCATTTCTTGCTGTAGCTCAGGCGAACAAAGATAATGGCTTCATGTGTTGCCCATGTGTTGATTGTCGGAACGTCAGAGAACATTCTTCCGAAAGAATCCTTCACGGCCATCTACTTCGGAGAGGTTTCATGCCCAGCTATAATTGCTGGACCAAGCATGGAGAAAGAGGGGTTGTGATGGAAGACGATGAAGAAGAAGAAGAAGATCCTTCGTTCCCTGAATACGACGATACTGCAATGGAAGAGAATGCAGAAGAAGGAGGTGATCAAGAACAGCCATCAGAAGAGGCCGATGATGATCTTGGCCGAGTTATTGCTGATGCAAGGGAAGACTGTGAAAATAAATTGGAGAGGTTGAAGCTGGACAACATGTTACAGGATCACAAAAAATTGTTGTACCCAAATTGTGAAGATGGTAGCACAAAGCTCGGTACCACACTGGAGTTGCTGAAATGGAAGGCACAAAACGGTGTGACTGACAAGGCATTTGAGAGTTTACTTCAACTAATGAAGCCAAAACTTCCAAATGATAACGAATTGCCTGAGAGTACGTACGAAGCAAAGAAAGCTCTCTGCCCTCTAGGATTAGATGTGCAGAAGATACATGCATGCATTAATGACTGCATTCTCTTCCGCGGTGAGAAGTACGAGAATTTGGATGAATGTCCGATATGCACTGCACTGCGGTATAAGATCAGAGCAGATGATCCTGGTGATGTTGACGGCGAGCCCCCCCGTAAGAGGGTTCCTGCTAAGGTGATGTGGTATGCTCCTATAATACCACGGCTGAAACGTCTGTTTAGAAACAAAGAGCATGCTAGGTTGTTGCGATGGCACAAAGAAGACCGTAAGAAATATGGAAAGTTGAGGCACCCCGCCGATGGATCGCAGTGGAGAAAGATCGAGAGAGACTTTCCAGACTTTGCAGGAGAGGCGAGAAACTTATGGTTTGGTCTAAGTACAGATGGCTTTAATCCTTTTGGGGAGCAGAGCTCCAGTCATAGCACTTGGCCTGTAACTCTATGTATGTACAACCTTCCTCCTTGGTTGTGCATGAAGCACAAATTCATTATGATGCCAGTTCTCATCCAAGGCCCGAGGCAACCTGGCAACGACATTGATGTGTATCTAAGGCCATTAGTGGAAGAACTCTTAGAACTGTGGGGCAAACCAGGTGTACGTGTGTGGGATGAGAACGAACAAAAGCCATTTGACCTACGGGCGTTGCTTTTCGTGACCATCAATGATTGGCCTGCTCTTAGTAACATTTCCGGTCATACAAACAAGGGATACAATGCATGCACACACTGTTTAGATAAGACTGACAGTGTTTTTTTGGACACGACAGACATGTCAGAAGATTATAATAAGTTTGTTGAAATTCCACCCTTCACAGTGAAATCTGACCCCACCATCCCGTTAAATAATGAAGATGCTCCATGGTTACGGCCGAAGCGATCATAAGCAAGGGACACGAAGAAAAGCTGGCAAGCATTATTGTTCCACCATCCCACTTTTCTGTTTCTCTCTCCTCCGTATGTTGGTGATGTGTAATAATAAGCGTGGAATACATGATCATATAGTTCTGTTTGATTAGTATTTTGTATTGACCGGTAAATAGCTGACAACTATGACCCATATCCGAATACATTTCGAAGTGATAGTACGGATAACATCCTGACAGATATTGCAGGATTATAACTACTTTTAAGATGTAGTATCTGTTGACACACGGTATAGAACAAGCGATTGTTATTCATTGGAGTTAACCACCATAAACAACACAAAAAAGTTTTGACTGACTGCTTTACATCGATAGGCCTTATGGGTGTCATATATTCCGCGCACATATTGCAGGCACACCATATTAATTTGAGGCATTGGAGGAGGAGAGATAGCTTTGCACAGGCTTGGCATCCACATGAAGACAGTGATTTCAGTTGAGATAGGTGAAGTTAATAGGAGGATTCTGAGGGGTTGGTGGGATCAGACACAAACTGGCACTTTAATTGAGATTGCCGACGTGAAGTCTCTCACTAATGATAGAATTGCATAATCTTGAAAAAACCTTTGCCTTGATTGTCCAAGATGTCCCAGTAGTGGTGCTCAGCGCCTTGTCTGCATGTTTCGCAGGACATGCCCATTTTACAGTGTAGAAACATTTACAGAAAAGAGCAAACATCTGTAAACTAGGCAGAGGAGAAGTAGAATCAGGTAGAGAAACATTAGAGCCGATGAGAAGTACAAATAGCATATGGAGAGAAACAAGGTTTAAAAGATATTGCTAGGTGCTTCCGGCCAAAAGATTATCAAATCAAAGTTTTGAAATTCTCAAATCAAACCATAAGTTCACAAAGCATACGCAAACATGGACCGTTACCAACCTGAGCCGCAAGGAGCAGTAGAGCAGAGCAGAGCAGACTCTAGAGGATGGACAAGCAGCCAGGACTGACATCGACTCTAGAGGATGAACAAGCCACCCTACTTCTACTATGAAAATGAGGCCCTAGCTCCAAAAAGTGTATGGGTGGAAATTTCCAGAAATTTGTATGACATAGAGCCGGAGTTTGTGGATTCTAAGAACTTCTGTGCAGCTGCTCAAGAAAGAGGCTACATCCATAATTTTCCAATTGAGAATAGGTCACGTCTCCTTCCTCTCGCTCCAAAGACCATATTTGAGGCATTCCCTCATTATGAGAACTGGTGGCCTTCCTGGGATCCTAGAAAGCAGCTCGATTGCTTGCAAACCCGTCTGGCAAGTCCAATTCTGATAAAACAGATCGAACGTACTCTTGCAGGCTCAAGTAATCCACCACCTCTAACTGTTCAGAGGTATGTTATGGACGAGTGCAGAAGATGGAACCTTGTTTGGGTTGGAAAGAACAAGGTTGCCCCTCTAGAGCCAGATGAGATGGAATTTTTACTCGGTCTCCCAAGAAACCACACAAGGGGAGTCGCCAAGAGAGAGAGGTACAAATCTCTTGGCAATTCATTCCAAATTGATACTGTGGGTTGCCACTTGTCGGTGTTAAAGAACATGTTTCCCAATGGTGTTAATGTGGTGTCCTTATTCTCCGGTATTGGAGGAGGAGAGATAGCTTTGCATAGGCTTGGCATGGTCGCTTTGACTTTGTGATTGGGGGTCTGGAGGGCGAGCAACCTGCTTTATTCTACCACTATTCTAGAATCTTGAAAGCCGTTCAGTCATCTACAACAAGTCTGATGCTCCCGCTGCGTACACGGAAGTTACTATGTTTTCAAGCGGGGGTCGGGATAAAGGGAAAATACGTGGGGATGCGCAGAGTAAACCTTCGAAGGAAAACTATGATTTTTCTGTTGTAGACGAAAATCTCAAATTCACCGTGTCAATAAGGTACAATTCGCTTTGAATTAGGAAGATCACGAGAGAAATAAAAATTGTAACATTTTTATATTCAAATTATATACAAATGAAAAAATAATTAATAGTTTCAATAGTTAGGATAATTATTTAGTTAAACGAAAAATGGATTTAAATTAGTTTTGCAAATTCTAGCATTTTTCATGTTGGAATTTTTGTCAAATTTGGAAGTATATACAAGTTGTTAATGTGCAAACTTAACACTTTTCAAATTTTGGCGCTAAAAATTTTTGGGCGCGCAGGGGTGCCACCGAAATTCGAAATTTGTTTTTGGTCCCGGGCCGTGGTACCAACCGGGACCAAAGGGGCTCTAGTCCCGGTTGGTGGCACGGGCCGGGACTAAAGGCCCAGGTGTATAAAAAGTGCGGCCCTCTCTCCAGGCCGAGCGGTCACTCCAGGGGCGGGTACGAGTGGATATGGCTGGGCGAAGCCCTGCCGGCGGAGGGAACGATTGGACAGATCCGCCGGCGTTCCACCACCGCCGGCGGGGATGGACTAGGGACACAGTAGATTAGGGGGAACACAACTTATATTAAAATAAGGCCAGGGGCCTTGCTTACATAGGGGCGGCGCGGCCACAGGCGGCCGGCCGTACTTGCATAAGGGGCGGCGGCGCGGCCACAGGCGGCCGGCCGTTTCTTGGGGGGGGGGGTAGCTAGGGGCGTTGTCTATATAGAATAGGGGGGCGGCGCGGCCACAGGCGACCGGCGCCGATCTAGTCGTCCTCGTCGTCGGAGAGGCAGTGGTAGGCGGGCGGCTGCCACAGGTGGGCAGGCGGCGCCTGGGCCGGGGGTGCAGGCATCGGGGGCATCGGAGGCGGGTACGGCGGTGGCGGGGGCAGCACCTCCTGCGGCGGCGGCGGCGGAGGGGGCAGCTCCTCCTCCTGCTCCGGCGACCCCGGCGCCCAAACGCCGCCGGTCCAGGCCCAGGTCATGCCGTACTCCAGGCCTGGTGGGAGCGGCTGCGGCTCCGGCTGGTCCTCGGACGCCTCCAGCTCGGCGTTCATCACCTGCCACCAGGGGGCAGCAGGCTCGTTAGGGGGTGGCGGCGGCGGCGGCATGGCGGCGGCGTCGGCGGCGGCGGCGGCCACGACCCGCTCCCACCACTTGATTTCGTCGTCGATGAGGGAGCGGCGGGAGCGCTCGCAGGCCTCCTCCATGGCGGCCCGGAGCTCGGGGTCCTCCTCCCCGGAGAAGTCCTCCGGCTCGTCCACGAGGAGCCATAGCTCCCTCTCCCGGCCGGGCGCTGGCGGGGGGTAGTCGTCCACGTTGGCCTCGTGGGGGCGGGGATGAAGGAGCGGCGGCGCAGCTCGTGCTCCTGCTCGAGCCAGGCGGCCCAGTAGGGGGAGCTGCGCGCGTACGCGCGCTCCCTGCGGACGGGGGCCGGCAGGAGCTCGCGCCGGCGGTCGACCTCCTCAAGCAGCGCCTGGCCGGTCGGGACCGGCGGCACAGGGATCCGCTGGGGGTTCAGGTGCCAGCCGTCCGGGAGGTGGACGTCGGCATAGAACACCGGAGTGGCATTGTTCCAGTGCCACTCGGCCTCGTCCACCCGGACGTACCAGCGGAACCTCTTGCCCTTGGGCGCGGCGCTGGGCGGCGGGCGTGCAGCCGGTGGTGGCGCGGGGACGCGCGGCACCCCGCCGAGGCGGACACCTCCAGGGCCGTAGCCGAAGGCCTCCGCCGGCGGTGGTGGGACGCGGCCGGCGCCGCTCGAGGAGCCGCCTTCATTCCTGGGGCGCTTGCCGGAGCCGCTGCCGAACCAGCGGGACATGGTGGCTATGGTTGGTCTGCCTTGGGCGCGGCCGGGGTGAATGGGTTGTACGGGCGGCGGGGGGCCTTTAAAAAGGACCCGGGGTGGGCTGGCATGCCAACCGGCGGCCTGGACGTGGCGGCGGTTGCAGGCGGCCATGAATGCGCGTGGGGAAGTGGGGGCGCGGGAAGCCGAGGCGGGGCGGGAAGACGAGGCGACTGGCCCTTTGACCGTCCTGTAGTCTTAATTTAAGGGACCAGGCGAGCCAGCCAACGGCCGCTGGCCAGTGGCCCCTACGAACCATTTGACTGACCACGCTGGCCAGTGGGCCCTTCGAACCGTTGACTGACCATAATAAAAGACGCGGGCCAGTGGGCCCTTTTGACAAAAAAATGTGACCAGTGGGCTTAATAAAAGACGTGGGCCTGGACGCGGTTGGGGAAGTGGAGGCCGGCTCGGGATTGGGAGACAGTAGCCCAAAAGATCGGGCTCGGGATTATATATATTTTTTTGTCAAAAAAGTATCCATCCCGGTCCCTTGAACGAACCGGGACGAACTCCCTGGCCCAGGTTCGCCACGTGCCCTATCCTTACCATCCCGGGTCCTGGCACAACCGGGACCAATGGGACGGGCCATTTGTCCCGGCCAGCCCATCCCGGTTGCACAACCGGGACAACTGGCCCTTACGACCCGGGACAAAAGGCCCTGTTTCCACTAGTGTTAGTAAATAAAATATTTTAAAATAAACCACATAAATATCATAATATTTAGTGGTAATTTTAACTTCCAAATTAGTCTCTGCAAGAATCTTGTATGATCATTCATGGGTTCCAAATACAAGGATTTAACCGTGAAGGACCAGAGGGCATTAGATTCTAAAAAAACACATCAGACACATTAGACAAATTAACATCCATAAGACGAAGGGCCAAGTGAACCCAACGATTCCACTTGTTCCCCGTCATACTATGGCTAAATGAAATATTAAGTGGAGGTCCTGTCAACATGTCTGCGCCCAAAAAGTTTTTTCAGCATACAATGTTATACAAAGAAGGGTATTGACTGGATATATGTCCATCATGCAATATGCTAACAATACGATTTTATTTTTAGACCATTACTTATACAAAACTGTTAATATGAAATTAATCCCTTACATCTTTGAGCAGTCGTCTGATCTTAAAATTGATTTCTGCAAGAGTGAGATATTTTGCTTCGGCAAAGCAGTGCTGAGGTTGATCGGTATGAGGAAATCCTTGGGTGCGAGACTGGCTCTTTGCCTTTTAAATATTTAGGTATCCATATTCATCATAGAAGGCTACTTAATAGTGAATGGGAGCCAAAGAAGATCGCTTTGAGAGAAAGCCCGGATGCTGCCAAATAAAGTTTCTGTCATACAGGGACAGGCGTATTCTTATAAATTATGTTCTTCCAACTTTGCTGATGTCCATGCTTTATTTTCTCCAATTACCTAAAGGGTACAAAAGAGACTAAAATTTTATAAATCTCGCTTTTTCTCAAAACAACCAGCTTAAAAGGAAGTATCGTCTTACTAAATAGAATATTAATTGTCTACCTAAATACCGGGAGTTAGGAGTGGAGGTTTTTATATTAAAAACAATTGTTTTATTGAGAAAGTGGCTTTTAAACTCTTGGATGAGAGAGATGCGACGAAAATTACTACATAATAAGTACCTCTGTGATAAAATGTTATAACAAGTGACCGCAAAACTGATAGGCTCGCCCTTTTGGAAGGGCCTTATGAGTGTCAAAGACTAGTTTGATAGCTTGCGATGAATTTCACTCATCTCTAACCATGCCAATTTTTGGGCGGGCGATGAAGTGTCTGAGCAGGCCTACCATGTCATCTATGCTTTTATAAAGCAAAACCACACTAACATGCATTAATGATTTTTCTATCTCAATATGCAAGCTACCCACATCATTTATTCTCCTAACCAATCAATTGTTCATGTCATCTCCACATATATTTATTAATCACTATATGCAACCTACACATTATCCATTTATTAAACCATCCTATTATTCATATTAGTAATTTAAATTATATATACTATGATCTATTGAACTTTGTGTATTCTATTAGAAAACATAATGTATCACATCTTTCATAAAATTTTGTTTAAATATACCGTAGATTCTAAAGCGATCCCACAGCAAAGCGCGGGGTATCTTCTAGTTATTTTAACAAAGAAACTCAACTTTGTGTGGGCACAATAAGATAGGAGGTTTTAAAAATAATGATTTGACATTTTTCGGGCGGTGCGTTATTGTTATTGCAAACAATATGATTTAGTCGGTTAGGTCTATTTCTGCTCATTAGTGATGATGTGACTTGGTACGGTGAATCTAAAGCCACTCTTAAAATGTGATTATTAAGTAACTAGAATGTGAATTTTACATTATACAACCTAAACGTCTACGGAGTAGCTTTTATCGTTGAGGTGTTCACAGCAGTACTCCCTCCGTCCGGGTTTAAAAGTCCCATAGTGAAAAAATATTTGTCCAGGAAATACTCCCCCACAAGGCCCGTAAGCACTAATTGGCATAAATTAGCGTAGCCTAATTATGGCTAAAAATCTCACCTAGTCGCAGATTCCTCTCTCCTTCCTTTATTTCTCTCCTCCCCTAGTGAAACTTCCCAATGCATGCCACTCATCTACTGTCTCGATTAAACGAAACGACGGTTTGCATGGCCGAAATTATTGGGATATCATTAAGATTAAACGGAACCGTCACTTCATTGGTGGATACGGCAGAGTAGGCCTCGATGAAACAAGCCACTCAACTAGTGCCTTGGTCGCAATGCACAGCGCTAGGGGACTTTTAAACCCGGACTGGGGGAGTACATGAATGCACATGTGCCATTTATGGCAGTAAAATCATCGGTTGTTGCACCACATGATATCAAATGTTAACGTGATATCATTCCTATTTAGGTGTGAGGAAATAGGTGGAATGTGCACATATTTCTCAAAGTATCCATCATGCTTATCCCGCCTCCACAAAGTAGAGCTTAGTCTTTGATAGGCTCATATCAACATACACCATGTACACAATTTCCACAAGTTATGCACTTAGTTAGATCTGCCTTTGTAATGCCACTTAGACCCACATGTAGGACTTGGAAGCATCAGGATTTATGATTGTGCTATCCCAAACTTTCATACGAAGCAAAAACACCATGATGTCTCACCTGATCGGAAAGCTTGTACAAGACTCGTCAGCAGAGGTTGTGACCATGCTCTAGGAAGCGCTAAGTACTTGAGCCCTTCCTTTTAGGGAACTAGGTACTTGTGTCTTATGGTAGCTTCATGTCCCATCCTCATTGGTTGTTCCGCAAAAAACAAAAGTTCGGATCCTCAAAAGAAAAAATATTGGCATATAAATGTGAAGATCATGCGGTATTTTTAAGTAAATTTGTGAATCATGACGTTAACGTTAAGAGTACAAGGAAGCTGAAAGTGATAGCTGATGACATTTGGAGTCCATACAATTGGAACTTGTCATGATCCATCACAAAAAGACCTGAAAATCGTTTTTTCGGTAGTTGAGCTCAAGATTACCTTTGATTAGAAAGGTAACCAACAAAGAAAATGAGAAGATGATTCATGGTGGTGTTTACGAATCACTTGGTAATTTAAAAGGCCATTTTCACTACATTTGGAATGAACTCATCCGAAACAAGAGATTCCACTTTTTTGTATTCAGCTTGAGATGGCTTTGATCTATAATGACTTCCAAGGTACAGAATATCTTTCAGGATAACTACATGATTTGTTTGGTTGTTTATTTATACACAAAACATTAGTTTTGTAAAGTGATACGTATAAAACATATCTATAATTTTTAAGTGTTTCATGCTTATTTTATGTCTTTGTCACTTGTTTTTCATATTAAGTTTTATGATTTATTCGAACCAACCTATTAATGGTTGCAAAGTGCACAAATTCTTTTTTTACACTTTGACGCGTAGGAATTATTTGGAAATTGGCAAAAAAAAATACACAAATGGAGCCTTCTTGGAGGTGGACTATGACTTTCTTGAAATTTTCCCACCTCTGCATTTTAGAGATCGTCGGTTTGACCCCCGAAGACGACGTCAACTAGAAATCAAAATCCAAATAGAAGTGCTAGAAATTTCGATACTTTATTTTAAGCCAAAGTCCAGCCCAACCGAAATTTGAATATGACATGTGGACCCATTTTAGTGGAAGAAAAATATCTGATGACGGGATTACGAAAATTGGTGATATGATTGAGTGCGGTGATCCAGCACACCACTTCATGTGTAGTGCACAAGTCGTTGACATAATACTCACATAAGGACTTATCCGTGAATATTAGATCACTCGGAGTGGTAGAACAGAAACATAGCAGGTTCAAGCAAAACTATAGGATACAAAACATTCATTACAAAATCTCGAGAATCTCCCTTTGAGGTATCAAAGAAGATCTCGTACAAATGAAACGTCAGAAGAAGCAAATCGTAGCTCTAAGCTGGAGAATAACTCTAGCTCAGAACCTAATCCACTACGGTTGATCACAACCCTAATTTATGACTTATGAGAAACTAAGTCCAGGAATGGACTCCTCCTTATACTTGGTAGCTTCTCCTCCACCAGCATTATTGATGATGATGCTTCATTGGTGTATATGACTCCTCCTAGATCCATTAGATAGTGATGGCTTCATGATGAAGACCTCCCTTAAGGCTTCAACTCTAAGCAGCGGTCAAACGGGAACGAATGAGTAACAAGCGTTACTCAATAAGTTCATTATATATAGTGGGTAGTTTGATGCACTAACTACATCTTTAGACTCGAAATAGTCATAAGCTGATGCAAGGTTTTTGCAAATATTTCTTCAAGAGATTGCTCTTAATATTGAAAACTATGCCTGTCAAATCATCACAGGGGCTAGAACATCATGGAGTTTCTTTCCCGTAACGTTTGCAGCTCCTTCCCAGAACAGGGGGTAACATGTCACATCATTTTGCACTTTGCATAGATGTGTTACTTTACCCATAGGCGATCAAGACCATGTTGCACAACCAGGTGTACAATCCTGTCCACGCCCACTCAGGTGTGGGGCCCGGTAGTTGATCCAAACCAAACCATACTTATCCGCACAACACATGCCCACCCATTTCATGCCACAAAGGTTTACCCCTAATTTTACCCCTCACGATATATATCTAGACTCCCCGGGCAGACCATGATAGACCCTAGAGTCCGTGGGAATTAAGGGATCCCACCCATGTGCATGTAGTGTCGCAAGACCTACAGCGTACGGCTCTAGAAGCCCGTTGACATGTGAATGGTAAAAGATCACAGCTGTCTTACTCGCCCCATACAAAACCCATGGTTAACACATTATTTACGACGCATCGAGCTCTGACGGCATTTGTTGATTAGTCCTAGGTAATACTTTCCCACGCAGATGGAACATTTCAATGATCGATTCTTTTTACCATGGTTCCATCTGCCCACCAAAACAAAATAATACCACTCGAGTAGGCATTTAATTAGTCATATTATTATAAAAATAGGATCATGCATTCTTTTGAGAATAACGTTGTAATACGATAGGGTTTTGGCAAATAGTTCTTAGAAAATATTTCAAAGGATATGATCAAGCGATGAACTTTCCTAAGATAGAAATAATAATAATAATCCATGTCCTTCGGGGTTCGAGGGTTACGTGGGGGTCCCTAGATCTGAAAAAACAAAGTAGTCCCGGTAAGGACTACTAAAAACACTAGCAATATGATACATGCATAGTAATGTGATTCATCGCAAAGTACCCAAAAAATACCCTAGCTTATGATATTAAGATCACATTTGTTTTAGGTGACTTAGAGTTGTTTCATTACTTGTGGTGATGATGCTTTCCACTTAAAGAGTTAATAACATTAAGATTTGGAAGTTTGAAATGTTTTACTTATTTATATTAATTGTTACATCTTTTGGACTTATGTGTGTTTCACTTTTACTTAGAAAATCAATTGTTATCATGTTTAAATTATAGAGATTTACCACTTGGTTAGGCAACAAGACAATATCATATTGAAAATAACTTTCATAAGACAACAAACACATTTCTTCTATATTGTTGAAAGATGTAGAGTTATGATAAAGGATAGTAATTGAAAATAAATATCTAATACAATCATCTCTACCATCTAATAGTTCATTCATGGTTGTGATGGAAGTTTAGGAGGTGTGAAAACATTAGGGGTTTATTAATAAGAAAAACAGTGTAGTGATAGCTATATATGGTTATAATGGAATATTATACAATTCCATTATACTTCTAAAAATAAAATTCACAAGTTAAACAAAGTTATTTGTTTTTTTATATATTTGAGTTAAAATTCCTTTATGTTTCACTTGATATGTTATTTGAACTTTTCTGAAAATATTTTAAGTAAGTTATTATTTTCTAAATTTTAAATTGATTAAATGATTATTCAAATAGTTCTTATTTTAAAACATGTTCAAATGGTTTTGAAAACACCATAATTGAATTGTATTTGTTTTTCTAAACATTTTGGTATATAGCTTGTATTTTTCTGAATTATTGAACTATTCCTATTTTTCTCAATTTTTAAATGAACTTGATTCAAATTCCAATAATGTTCAACTTTGAAATTTATCAAAGACATTTGAAAATAATATAAACACTTATATTATAATTTTCCAATAATTTTATTATTTTTATGATAAATAGAATTAAAGATATTGAATTTACTAATTTTAATTGTTTTCTTATTTTAACTTGACAGGTGGGCCAGCCCTGTCAACATTTTTCTCTTTCTTTTTATTTTTAATTTAGAATTAAATTAAACTGGCAGAGAGGGCCCATGGTGACGCCATGCTGATTTCACCATGACGTCAGCCACTCACCGGAGCTGCTGTGTTGAGCACGCCGGCGGCGGCTCGGGCCGTTCTGCCCAAACGAGTGCCACCAAAAGAGAGAGGGGGTTGAGGCGAACCCGCGGGTGGCAGCGCCACGTCCCTTTGGTCACCGGCATGTAGGAGCGAAAGCGGCATTCACGGGGTCCCACGCCGACAAGGTTCCCGACGACTAGAGGGCAAACTGAGGGCATTGAAGGGAAGCTGAGCTCACCGTGGAAGCAGAGAAGACGACGAGAAGGCAATCCATGTCGGATGGTGGCGAATCGAGCTCGGCGGCGCTTTGCCGGCCGTGAAGAGGACGAACTTGATTCTCGTGGTTTCGGCCACCCCAGCTCCTGGGATTGCTCGAGGTGTTGCAGGTGACCACGACGGAGCGACCGATATGCTCGGAAGAGCTTGGGGCAGTCCACAATGGCGGTAATCGCCGGCGACCTGATGGAGGGATGATAACCCGGTAGGCCAACGCCAAGGTGTAACTCGGCCCAAAGGACCCTGCGCAAGATCCGGCTAAGGATAAAGGAGCTTCTAGAAGGCCCAAGATCGTAGGCCTGGTAACCCGGATTGTGGGTACCGGTAAGGAAGTTTAGGGTTATGTAAGCAGTGTCCGGGTAGGATTCAGAGTACGTCTTGGAGAGCAGGCCAGGGGGTCCGGATGCTTTATAAGCCGGCCCCTAGGTTAGGTTTAGAGAGATCCAAGAGTTCGAGCAATATCGCTAGGTATCAAGTATCCAGTGTAACACGAGAGTTGAGTTAATATATCGAGATCGGAGACTCGGCGACTTGATTGCCGGCTACCAGATCGCATATCATCATGTTTTCCCTTGAGCTAAACCCTCTCCCAAACACCAGAGTCGCCTTGCCCCAAGATAAGTTACCCCCGGTAACATCTGCCGTGATAATCCCACGACAGTTGGCGCCCACCGTGGGGCCTGCGTCCAAAGGTGTTTACATCACGGGAGAAGCTCGGAAGAACATGGAGAATCTTGTCATCGGCGAGATCTACACCGACCGTGAAGGAGAGAAGATGGTGGACGATTCCGGCTGGGGGCCAGAATCGGATCTGCTTGAATCCGGATCTGTCGTGACAATCGGCCGGATCAACGTCTTCATCGGTATGGTACGTACTTCCGGTTCAACCCCTGACGACTTTGGATTTGATTCTGTGTCAGGGGAGGCCACCTACGTTCAATCAGATGGAGAAGAATCAGTTGGAATGACAGATCCGACAGAAGAACCCACCGCAAAGAGGGAACAGCCGGAGGAGCCGGCATGGACCCCGCGTGGCCGGGTCGAGAGAGAAGATGATACCGAGTCTATCCTGCATCTGCTGGAGAACCGGTATGAGGAATATAGCAGCGAACAGGAACAGCATGAATTTGCGCCAAGCATTGTGCGCCGGGTCGCGGTTTACACGGCTCCTGCGACCAATCTTAACCAGGGGAACGTGACCGCGGCCGCAGTTGGAGCAGCACAAGCAGTGGCCCAGCAGCAAGGTCCGGTTGACGGAAACCCGGTCCTGGTCCGGGTTGAAGGAGAATCGGCATCGGTTACCAGTCAAGCGGCGGAGAACGAGTTGCACGCGAACACGTTCGGATTTCTAGCAAACCGGACGCCAGGGGCGGGTCCTTCCAATCCGCAACACCCGGCCCTGTTCAACAACAATTTGATTCTAGATCCCACCGTTCTGGCCACGGTTATCACTCCAGAAAACGCGGCAGAACGTGTTAGGGGCCTAGATGTAGCCCGTCGTGCATTGGAGCAATAGAGAAGACAGGTAGAAGCAGAAAGACAGGGGATGGCCACACGCCAACGTGAGCTGGATGCTCTAGAAACCCGACTTCGAGAGGAAACAACGATAATACATCAAAGGCATCAAACCAGATTACCAGCAATGGGCGGAGTCATAAACCCGGCTGCGCTGTTTATCACACCTCAAGATCAGCCTATTCCAGCGGCGAACCAAGGAACTGTACCCCAACCAGCAACTGGGGGAGCACAGCCGGCAAACGTGCAGGCCGGGGTACCCTTACCACAGACTGGAGTTACAACCGGCAACATATTACCACCACCGCCACCATCACGATTTCGCACGCCAGTAGGTCATTACAACAACCCCATGGATAACGTGTACGCGACAACACTCGCATTGAATCAAATACCCGTGAGAGAGTCACCCCACGCAGAGGAGACCCGGCGGGCGATAGATTTCTTGCACACTGCGGTGGCGCAGCAAGCTAATTATCCGGATCACAGAAGTGGAATGCATGGGACACCATATGTCAGTCAGCAACGAGGCAATACCGGCAATATCCAGACAAGTTCAGCACGGCGGAGGGAAGAGCAGCAGCAAATGCCGCCTCCTCCCCGTGTTCAGGCAGTACCAGCAGCATCAGCAGCACAAGCTATCGTGGATAGTTCCAGAGCCAGGAGAGCCGTGGCCGGGTCTGCGGTGCATGGACCACCAGCAGTACCGCGTCCAGCCGTGCCCCCCGCAGGATCACACGTTTCCCGAGTAAGGCCAGTTCCGACTAATCTTACGGGGCCTAAGTGTCTCTCGGATAGCATCAGGGCTGAACCTTACCGGGAAAAATTCAAAGAACCGGGTAAAGTAGTGAACTATGAGCCGACTATGGATCCAGAAACATGGTTAAGTAGTTATGAGATGGCTATGTCGATCCGCAATGCATCCGAAAATCTCCACGCCAAGTTCATGTACCTGATGATGTCAGAAGGAGCAGCAAAGTTATGTTTCACCAATCTACCGGAAGGATCTATCAAGTCGTGGGAGGAGTTGAAAACCGCGTTCATCAAGCACTTTAATGGGACGTGCAGAAAGTTATTCACTATTGATGACCTGGAGCGATGTGTTCAGAAGAAGGGAGACTCGGCGCGCAGCTGGGTGCGCCGGGTTATGGAGATACTTCATTCATCAACAAATATTCAACCCAAGGATGCGTTACAAGCTATGGCGAAAACGTGCAAGTACACTCCTTTAGTGCAAAAGTTAACTCACATGAAATCTAGTCGGAATGCTTCAGAGGTTACGATGGGAGAACTGATGGATGCATGCAACAAGCACGCCGCAACGGATACTACAGAAGAGGAAGTTGATGACAAGAAAGCAAAGGCGAACACAAATAATAGAGGAAGAACCGGCAGTGGGTCAGCGCCGGGTAACAATGGAAACAGCCAGAACAAGCGCCCGTTTGAAGGAGGCTCCGAGTTTGTCGCCAGCGCGGAAGCCGGGTCTTCGAGACCTAGGGCAGAAGGAAATTACAGTACTGGAAATCACAATGGAGGAAATTATCAAGGGCCACCAAGGCCGAGTAACAATTGGGACATCTTCAGAATGGCGTGCCCGAAGCACAGCAGGAACGGAAGGCCGGCTAACCACTCCTTGGAGCAGTGCGCCGACTTACGGAGATGGAAGAATGAGGAAGTGAACAGGGCCATGCGAGGTGCAGGTCGGGGAGGAGGACCGGGTCCAGGTGGAAACCCGGGCAACGGCCCACCCCCAGCCGGTAACCCGGCAGCCGGAAATCTGGGAAACACCCAAGGGGGAGCTGGAGGTTTCCAGGCTAACCCCAAGCAGCTGGGTCAATATCACGTGCATACTACAGGAGCTTCTAACAAGGACAAAAGGATACTGAAGCAAGCGGTAAACTCGGTTTCCTCGGCTGTTCCGAGATACCTGAGATGGTCAGAGCAGGATGTAACATGGAGCAGAAGAGATCACCCGGAAAGAATAGAACACCCGGGAGTCTTAGCATTGGTAGTTGCGCCACAGGTCAATGGTTATGACCTGAAAAAGGTCCTGATGGACGGTGGAAGTAGCATCAATATCCTGTATTGGGAAACCTTTCTACGCATGGGTCTCAAGGAGTCTCAGCTACAGAAAAGTTCAACAATTTTTCATGGGATAGTGCCGGGTCACTCAGCATGCCCCGAGGGAAAAATCGCATTGGAGGTAGCTTTTGGAGAGTCAAAGGACAATTATCGAGTTGAGTGGCTCACTTTCGAGGTGGTCAAGTTGTGCAGTCCTTATCACGCGCTATTCGGAAGGCCGGCTTATGCTAAATTCATGGCTAGGCCGTGTTATGTGTATCTACAGCTAAAGATCCCAGGTCCTAAGCAGACCATCACCATACATGGAAGCCGGGATATAGCGGCTGAGTGCGATGAGGGAGACGCAGCAATGGTTGAGCAAGCTTGCAGAAAAGAGGAACTCAAGCATTACTGGTCTCAAGCAGACCCGGATGACAGAACAACATTGAAAAGGCCGAGTACTGAAGATGAAAGAGCAAAGTTCAAGGCAGCACAAGACACCAAGATGGTGGCTTTCATCAAGGATGATTCCCACAAACAATCTGCCAGCCGCGTCATGGAAATGCCTCACCCGGATTGGCTAGCAAACTCGGTACTCATAATAAAAAAGACCAACAAGTGGAGAATGTGTATCGATTATGTTAGTTTCGGACAGATTCCCAAGAAGAACTAAACAATGTAACGGGCAGCGGGTTTCAGACGCACTCTTTTCCTATCCAGGGTACCTAAGGGGACTGGAGGGTTTTTAATGAGGCGGCCCGCTGACCCAAACTTTCTCGTATCAATAAAGAGATGGTTACGCAATATATCTTCTTCACATGCGTTATCAAGTTTCATTTTGTCATGATCTTTACTTCGGTTACAGGTAAGTATTATTTATTGTTATCAGTACATCAGTTTCCTTAAGTGTGTTGCATATATCTAGGTCTTGAGGGCTGATTGCTTGAATAGCACAGTTACAAACTCAAAGACCCGGCCTTGATGCCTATGAGTTATAAGGGTCGATTACTCGCAAACGAGTACGGCTGCAATCTTATAACCGGACAAAGGAGCCAAATTTTCTTGACTTATCTTACTTAAGCTCGATGTGACTCGCACTAAAGTGGCATTATTTGCTCGCTTACGATTACAATTAGCCATGAAGCCCAATGGGACTTGCCTGACCCTGTTTTCGTATAGATGTAACAACATGATATCCACGCGAAAGCCGGCTTATAGTACAAGATAGTCAAAAGGGTCATCTAAACCACAAGTTATGCAGAGTACAGTGCTAATAGCCAGAAACTCAACGTTTATCAAGCATAACTTCAGTACCTATGTGAAACGGCTCTAGGTTTTGGGCTTAGTACAAAACAATTTGTTCTCTTGGAAAGACCACACATCCTAGACTCGGATTTCGGGCCTTGGGGACTGGGGATTTTGAAAAAGAAACAAGTTGCTTAGTTACTGAACTCAAAAAACCCAAACATCCGAGTCTTGGGGACTTGGGGACTTAGAGAAAAGTCCACTTGTCAAAACCCATGAAACTCGGAAACCGAGTCTCGCAAAAGGAACCATAAAGAAAGTCGGATATCAAGAACAAATGGGCTCAAAAACAGACAAGTATCAAGTTCATCCAAAGGCCAGGAGAGGCACGAGGTATATCAAGGAATTAAAGTGCATTACATATCTCGATACTAGTATCAAAGGTGCACAGGCGCACCGTCAAAAGAACGTATGTTTTCAACAAAAAGCATCAAATGGCCAGGGTATCATAACGACATCTGTTCACTCGGCTTCCTGGGTTGGGTCTACATCTTTGCCCTTACCCTCCGGGTCTTGTTCCTGGGCCTGCTCCTCAGCTTTCCCAGCATCATTTCCCGGATTCCCAGCATCAGGACGGACAGGCGGGCGGACAGTCGGCGTAGAGGTGGTTGGCTCTGTTCCTAACTCGGCCTCCCTCTTTGCGGTCTCTTCCCTCTTCCTGGCCGAATCAGCATTCCATTTCTTCAAAATATCGAAGGGCAGGGGTGCTTCCTCCTGCACGATCTTGTTTTCAGCGTCGTACGAAGACATAAACGTACGCAGGTCCATACTATCGGCCAAAGTGGTCGCCGAGTGACGCACTGCGGATTGTACGGCCTTGAAGTCCTTGGGCCCAAACCTGGAGCCATCCGCTTTGAATTCTGGAAACCCGGATATCACCTTTGCCGGCTCAAGCTTAGGAAAGTAAGCCTTTGTCGCACCCGGACTTCTAGGGGATACTCATCGGGCCGAACTGAATAGTAGATGCTTGGATTACGGGGCTTATCTGCTCCCGCATCCTCTTACGAGTAGGCCAGCACTTATGTGCGACAACCAAACTCTACTATTCACCGTCGATGTAAACTATCCCATAGAAATCAGGACACTTCCATTGACGTACTTCAAACCATTCACACATGGTACGTCAACGGCGTTGAACAAATGATAACACAACAGATCTCTACGGCACAAAAGATCGAAATAAGTTGCAAATGGCTCTCATTAGAGCAGAGATAGCAAATACAATCATTCAGAGGACACATGTCCCAACAATTCATCATTACATCTCAGCGGAAGCATTCAACATGTCTGAGTACAGACAAGAACCAAATAGGCCTAAGAGGCCGGAAACGAAAAGACGGAGCCCATCCACGAAGTCTCGGATCCTGCCCGGGTCCGCTATCTACTCGTCAGCAGTCTCGTCATACTCCACGTAGTAGCCACCATGTAGATCCTCGGAAACGTAGGTCTGCGGAAACCACAGCCCCAAAGGGGTCAGTACATAAACGTACTGGCAAGCAAGACTCACAGTTCACCAAAGTGTAGCCCGTCAACACCAAGCACAGATGCTTTGGGTTCAACGGAAGGAAGGGGATATAAAAGATGCTGCAACTGGCTGCTCTAACCAACTACAGAGTTACTACCACTTCCGGCTAACAGAAAGGAGATAAGATCGCGTATCGTAACCAACCTATCAACTAATTCCAAACAAACCCATCCTGGATCTCGCTCCTTATCCAAAGAAGCAATCCGAGGATAACTCACACAGTTGGATTAATGATGGTTCAGATTATTGTGTCAATAAGCCTATTACTAGTCAAGTTGTTAATCATTGGGTGTAAGGTTCTTAATCATTAGGTTTAAGTTGTCCTGAGTACTTGTTAGCCAGTACTTTCACCAAGTAGTCCATAACCGCGGAAAACACGGCTTCTCGAGAAGATTTACCCTGCAGGGGTGCACCAATTTGGCCGTACACGCAAGAATATCCCGCCAGATGGAAATGCACTTCCACCAAGCGGGGAACTCTACACAACTCAACTCTTCTTCGCATCAAGCCCAAAGAACCTTGGGCGCACGGCTAATCGAGCCCAGAAGAAAATGGACCCTCATAGCACTCTAAGAACGTGTCCCCCTATATGCCGACTACAAAAGTTCCACCCTGGCCTGGGCTCGCAAAAACATGCATGCGGCAAATGGAAAACACGAACTAAATGAGGCGATTTGGACGAGATGCGAATCGAATCAAATTGAGGGGGGCGCCCATACTCGCTTCCCACATGCGGTTAGTGCGCTCATCATGGATCAGTAGACAAGACCCTTTTCCTATTAGGGTCGACACTAGCAGGCCTGAAAACCACACAGGGCCTCCTGCCGGTGCCTTATCATCAAATTATTATTATTAATAACATTAGTATGGTTGATTGATTAAACATCGAGCCCCCAGAACATAATGAAATAGTAACAGAAAGTAACGGGTAACAGACTCGAGCAAAACAACCCTAAGCATGCTATTAAGACACGGGCAACAAGCAATGGTTATAGGTGTGGAGGTGAGGCAATATCAGGGTTCAGGGTATCATGTGATAGGTTCGTAGCAGAAACAACTAATCATAGGGCTAGCAGAATAGACAACGGAAAGTATCGGTAACCAATGTTGAAAGGAACACAGTGGTTCATGTGAGTGAATACTTGCCTGCAAACCCAGTAGCCTGGTACTGAGCTAACTCCTTAGAAGGGGTGTCGTAAGTATCGTCAGTCTCAACGTCGTCGTGTATCCGAGAAGAGGCAAACGAACAATGCAGAAAGATAAACAATCAATATCATGGCGTAGTGCACAAACATGGGATGATGCATGACCATTTAATTGATGCATAGAAATAAACTAGTTGACAAGATAGCAACATGATTAAATGGACCCATATGCAATTGGATTGCATATGGAAAGCCCATGAATTATGGTTGAATTAATTGTTTTACAACTAATCATCATGTGTAAGTGAGTTAGCATGATGCATGGATGAGGAAAACAGAAAAATAACAACAATAGAATCAAATAGTAATAAGGTTTACCAAGTTTGGAAATTTGTTAATTAAGTTTTGGAATTTTGGTTACTTAAAGGTGTTACACAAGCATTTGTTGTTTTCATCATGTTAAATTGTTCAAAACAGATAACAAAGTTCATATTTGATAAGAACACACAATTTTAGGTGGAATACATGTTTCACTTGTTGAAAAAGGATTTCAAATAAATTATTTATGAATTAAACAAGTTTAAGCAAGAATTAAATGAATTTAATTCAAACATGAACTTATTTGAATTTTTATTTGTTCAAAAGATTAAGTGAGATTCATATTTGAAAAGTTTGTACTTTTATGGTTTGAAAACATATTTTATATGTCCCAAAAGAATTTGTTTTGATCAAGTTATAAATTTAGCAATATTAAATGAATTAAACAAGGTTTAAATTATTTAACCAATTTTAATTATTCAAAACATGAAACAAATTTTATATTTGGAAAGGTGGTTTAATTTTTCATGGAAAACATATTTTATTTGTGTAAATTGGATTTAAAATGAGCAAGTTATTATTTTGGCAATTTTAAATGCAATAAACAAGAAACAGTTGTTTTCAGCAATTTAAATTATTCAAAACAGCAAACAAAATTTATATTTGGAAAGTACATGAAAAATTGAGTGGAAAACATATTTAGTTTGTGGAATTTGGAATTTTTATGCTCAAGTTATGAATTTTGCAAGTTTAAGTGAATTTAACAAGTTTTCAAATATTTCAACAATTTAAAATATTCAAAACAGTAAACAAATTTTATATTTGGATAGAACATTTAATTTGGGACAGAAAACATATTTAAAAAGTTAAATTTGGAGTTACAATGATTTTCTTATGCAATTTACAAGATTTAGTGTAAATCTGCCATTTTTAACACCTAGGGGCTAGAAAAATAAATATACAGGGACTAGAATTAACGATTCAGGGGCTTATGTGTGATTCTGAGAAGTTCTGTGACCAAAACAAATAAATAAAAAGGTTGGGTTTTTTATTTGAGGGAGTGGGGGATCGAACCCCCCCACCTCCTCCTTGCGCTGGGTGCTGGTAACCAGATGGGCTAGCTGCTGTTGGTGTTAGGAGAGGGAAAACGGGGGGAATAAGCTTCTGCAGCGAGTTAACTGAACCTATTGCGTAACTGAACATGCATCTGTTCGCCTCACGTACAGTGCAGGGGGGAATCGTCGGCGGGGATCGCTGCTGCGCCGCGGCCGTGGGCGCCTGGTGCGTGGTGTGGGTGTGTGGGGTGCGGATGGGTGGTGCAGGAGGGAGGAAAGGCGAGGGGATGGTCGAGGGCTCACCTCGAGGCGGCTTCAGGAGGCGGTCGGGTGCAGGTCACAGGGAAGCGGGCCGGCGATGGAGGGGATGGCGCCGGAGCTGTGCTGTCTCCCGGCCCGCGCCGAGGTGATGGGGAGGGAGAGGGGAACGCGAGGGTTCCATTCCCGCCCTCGGGTGGGCCTCTCGCTTCCACGAGCGACGGCGAGGGTGGATGGCGCTGCTGCTGTTGGTGGCGGACAGAGGAGCAGAGACAGGGAGGAGCAGGGAGGAAGAAGAAGGAGATCGGCGGCGCTGTGGAGGAAGGAGGCTAGGGCTGGGCTAGGCTAGGGCAGAGGGGCGAGGTGGTCGTTTTAAGGGGAGCCCTAGCTCGGCACGGCTGCCATCGGAGAGGGGAGGGAGAGATCGGGTGGTGGATGACCTGTTCGTACAGTGCTGACGTTGGGAGGAGGAAGACGACAAGCGGAGAAGGGGTATCGGGCCAAAAGAAAGAAGTTGGGCTGGGCCATGCCCCTCTCCCTGTTAGGTGTTAGGTTTAATATTTTGTTCTATTTATTTTTTTTTGCAGAAAACAAATTGGAAGAAAAGATAGGTTTTAGTTCAGTAAAAATTTGGAAAAAAAATATGGTTAGGTTAGTTTTTGACATAGCACCTAATTGCTAACTTGTTTTTCCAAAAGTTTTCAAATTAGCTTGCTGTTTGTTAATTAATTCAAAGTGGGATGATTTTGAGTATTAAAATGATTATTATTGAATACAACTTCTTAATAGGGTAAACCCTATTATTTAGCTAGAACAAAGAGTTGAATTGTTTTTGGAAATTTTCATAAATCCAATTGGGTGTTGTTTGATGATTTGAATTTGAGTTTTGAATGCAATTTATATTAGGTGGATTATTAAATAACAAATAAGAGTTGAGCTTTTTATTATTTCATGGAAACAAATGGAAGTGTTAATTGAACCAATTTTATTTGGAGAGTTTTGTTTTGCAATTTTCATAATTTCAACATGGTTGTTGTTTGGAAGAGAAATCATAATTGAATTTGAAAAGGGTTTGGTTATTGGATGCATTTTTATAGAAACAACACAACAGTTTTGAAATCACACTTTAATGGAAACAAACAATTGTTTTATTTTGAAATATCTTTTTAGAAATTGTAACATCACAAGTATGAAACAAAGGTTTGAAATTTGAGTTGAAATTCAAATAGAAAACAAAGGAAAACAAATGAAAACAGTTGGAAAACAAACAAAACAATTGCAATCAACATGATGCCATGATGCAAAACATAAAATAACAGAGAGCAAACATTCTAAAGGCTTATTTTTCATCCTTGGGATGTTACAGCCTTAGCCAGCGTAAAGGCCCGGGTCATACCAACCCGGCATACCGAGCGTTTCCAGAGCTCGATCCAAGCAGGCACGGTGGAGCATGCTTGGATAAGATTTTCTTCACCCGGATATGCCTCAGCTGGCCACTGCACGGCATCCAATATCCACTTGGTGCCGGCGAAGAAGGTCCGGAGCATAGTCTTTAAAGTTTTGGCTTTTTTAACATCATCTTCTTCTGGGGCCGCAAGGTTAGCGCCTGCAGTTGAAACAGTAAAGGCCACATCAATGAATTCCGAGTATCATGAATCAAGTAACAAACAGTCATGAAAGCAGTCAGTAGCAAAAATCTTACTAAGCAAAATGCGATAAGTATCGGTAACTTGGTCCGATAACTTCTTCAGGGCGGTTTGAGCAGTGGTGTACTTTTTCTTGTATTTGGAAACATCTTTCTTCAAGGTTTCCACTTCAACTTCAAGGGTCTCCCTCCTCTTTACCTCGGTAAGCAGAAGTTGTTTGGTCTTGAGTAAAATCTCATCAGACCGGGTGGCCTGGGCCTATAAGGGACACAAGTACAAGCATCAGTCGGGTATCATGGCAAGCCGAGTATTGCACAGAGTACCGAGCACAACTTCAACAAGTTATACTCGGAACTTGGGGACTAGATGGATAATACGAGATATCAAGTATTGTTACCTGGTGCTCCGCTGCCATACGCTCTAGAATATCGCTCTCCTAGGCCTTCATGGCAAGGAGAGCGCTCATCATTTGATCAAAGGTGTTGTTTCCCAAGATGGAAGACCCGGGATCTTGGAAACTCGGAGAAGGAGTTCTCTTCTTGGCAGGAGTAGGTATCCGAGTCGTCCGAGTATCGGAATCCGGTGTCCCTCCTCCCATGCCCAAGGCTGCAGCTTCTTCTTCCTCGCGTGCGTGCGAAGCTATTGGATACTCGGCTTCTTGATTAGCCGGGTTCATTGGTGGCACCTGTTGTTCTTCGCCGCCAGCTGCGGCCGTCATATTGTCAGTACGGTTCTCATTACCCGGGTTATCAGTCTCCATATCTTCCTGGTCACTGATAGTGACCGTGGCTCTGTGGATAGTATAAATGAGTAGTTAGCGTACAGCTGGGAAAAGTTAGAAAAAGGTGATAGGATATCAAGAGAAGAAACTTACCCGGCATTCACCCTGAAGTCCGAGGGAAACTCGCTGCTAGACCCGGACGAGACTGAAAAAACGTCAAGAAAGTAAGACATGGAATTGTCCCGCAAAGGGATGATTTGGAAAAACTTTGATATTTAAGAAAGGATTAGGCGAGTACCAGCGCGTCGAGCCGGAGATGACGGGATACCCGGATTAAGAGCGCCATCACCCGGAAAGTTCCGAGTCATTCTGCGCTTGGTCGCGAGCGGATCCTTCAAGTACGGCCAATTGGATAACTCCCGGTTCAGCTCGTGCATGTTATCAAAGGAAAATGGTTTAGAGGCAAGGAGGCGATATGGAACCTTGAAGACGACCCCTCGGGGTTTCCTCTTTGCTCCGACCTTGGCCGTCGGTTCAGCGTCATCTTCGTCGCTTGCCGATTCCACCTTGCCTTCAGCCTCTTCCTCTTCGTCCTTATCTTCTTGTTCTGAAAGTTATCAAGGATTACAGTCGGAAAATACAGAATGAGCAACAACGAGTTCGCAGAAATTAAGTGAGACTCGGAATGTACCTTCTACCGAGTTAATCACGTCTTCTTCCTCCTCTGGGCCTTCGGAGTTGGGAGGAGTCTCGATTTTCCAAAAAGCACTATCGGCCTGAGTTAAAGATATAAGAATGAGAATTAGCAGCTGTATCGAGTGGGAAGTGCGAAGGTAAAAGCATGAAAGCCGGGTCTTTACCTCAGGAGCCGGGTTCTCGCGCGTGAAGGGCTCTAACCCGGCTATATTCCGGATTACCTCCAGCTTCTCCGTTAAAAAACCTTTGATGGTCTTGTTGGTGTCACCGGCAGCGTAATCTTTAGATGAGTATCGGAGGGAATCTGTGGAATGTCCCGAGTACTCGCACATTAACTTTGTGCGGATAGAATTGGGTTGGATCCGGAAATTAACCCAGGTTTTCACCAAGTTTAGCCCAATGATACCTTGGGCCGAGAGAATAGCGATTTTAGCTAGCAGAGGCTGGATCGCCTCCCTGTCCGAGTCAGGGGCAAAGGCATTGAAATTCTCGGAGATATCAAGAAGACCCTCCGAGTAACCCGGCAACTTCTTCTCGCCGGGTGGGGAGGTGTCTCGGCAGTAGAAGTAAGAGAGTTGCCAATGTTTGACATGAGAATTGAGAGTGAGAGGTGGCATAGGAGAATTCTTGCGGTGCTGGGTAGAGACCCCGCCGCAAGCAAGAAGCGCCCCGTCACCGCTTTCGCGGCACGGTTTGCATTGGAAGAGTTCAATAAAGAGAGCCAAACTTGGCGGAGTGCACAAGTATGACTCGGACAGAACAATGAAATGGGTTATGTTCGACATAGAGTTAGGCCCTATGTCGAATACCCGGAGGCCATAATGGCTCAGAACTTCCCTAAAGAAAGGGTGACCCGGAGGACGGAATCCCCGGGTCACGTGCTCCACGAAACAGATTACCTCGTCGTTGGCGGGTGTCGGCCGGGTCTCATCGCGCGGCGCCCTCCAATGGATGTCCTTCTGAGAGGGGAGAACCCCCAACTCGGCCAGCCCTTCTAGCTTGGCCTTTGTGACCGTGGATCGCCCCCAATTGGCGGATATGGATTGGGTTGTCTTCGTCTGGGCCGGCTGCTTCCCTTGCTTTTTGGGAGCCATGGGATCAACCTGCAAAGCACAAGACAAAGAGGTATAGGAAATGAGATTCGGAAATCATGAGTTATCCGAGTGTATGCAAGCAGTATCGAGAAGATATGAAAACTAAGAATTATCCGGGTATCATGCCACGGAGCGAAGATTACAAGTTATCCGGGTATCGAGCATAATTATAGAAACTATTGGTTACTTACGTATTGGAAAGCGTTTGCGGAAGAAGGATGATTGCCCGTGTATCTACCGCAAGCAAAAGAACCGGAAGAAGAGGGTTTTCCGGGTGTCAATGGCAAGTGCGAAAAATTTGGGCGGCCCGAGCCTGGATTGGAGATTTCATTTCCAGATTCGTGGTGAAATTAATAACTATAGGCGATAGGGGAGTGGTATGTGATCGTCTATTGGGCTATTGGAGGAGCTAGCAAGCATTTAAGTGGCCTAATCCGGCGCGGCAAGAAAAAACGACCGGCGGATTGACCTAGATCCAATCCGGAGTAAATCGGGAAATTACAGAAATAGATCAACGTGAATAGGATGCTTACTGGAGAATATTGAAGTAAAACACGCCGGCGGCAAATAGCATAGTATTGGTGCTCCTTTGCGATTCCCGGCGGGCAGGTCAAGGGCGCGGCGGCAGATCTTGGCGGCGGCGCGGGACGAACCGTGACGGAACGTAGCCGGCGGCGGATTGGCTCCGGCGACGTGCGCGAGGTCTCCGTGACGGTGCTCTGCGAGCTGGAGCGCGGAAGTGAAGAGAAGGTGGAAGAAGGAGAAATGAACCGTTGGGGGCTAGGTTATCCCCTGAGTACTTATTTATAAGGTGCGGGCGGATAAACCTAGTCCAACGGGCGGGACCGGGAAATTTCGGGATAACGGATACCTGCCCGGATTTTTTGAGATATGCTTTAAGTACTGGGCGAGATATCCGGACAGAGATAAGAAGGAGACCTTCTCAGCAATATCAGGATCAATTATCGAGTGAAGTAAGCCGGATCTTTAACATTCTTATCGGGGTATTGATCCGGAAAAAGTAAAGAAGGACCTAGAGAAAGCCGGGTTATTATATGGCCACCTTGGAGTTAGGCCTAGCTGTTTATCAAAGCACCTTAACCCGGCCTCTATGGACCTGTACGTTTGATACTTTTGCAGGGAATAGCGAGCGCTTCAAGGAGGATCCCATGAAGCCCAAGCTATTCTGGGGACTACTGATGGAGGGATGATAACCCGGTAGGCCAACGCCAAGGTGTAACTCGGCCCAAAGGACCCTGCGCAAGATCCGGCTAAGGATAAAGGAGCTTCTAGAAGGCCCAAGATCGTAGGCCTGGTAACCCGGATTGTGGGTACCGGTAAGGAAGTTTAGGGTTTTGTAAGCAGTGTCCGGGTAGGATTCAGAGTACGTCTTGGAGAGCAGGCCAGGGGGTCCGGATGCTTTATAAGCCGGCCCCTAGGTTAGGTTTAGAGAGATCCAAGAGTTCGAGCAATATCGCTAGGTATCAAGTATCCAGTGTAACACGAGAGTTGAGTTAATATATCGAGATCGGAGACTCGGCGACTTGATTGCCGGCTACCAGATCGAATGTTTTCCCTTGAGCTAAACCCTCTCCCAAACACTAGAGTCGCCTTGCCCCAAGATAAGTTACCCCCGGTAACGTCTGCCGTGATAATCCCACGACACGACCCGAGACTAGGATTTTGGTCTCTTGCGGGAAATAGAGAGAAAAGGAAGAGGATGAGGGCGAATGTGGAGAGAGTGAGAGAGAGGAAAGACCATGATGCTCCTGTGGAGTCGTCATCCGCGCGAGGAGATGGAAGTAGGAGGTGCCTTGGTGGCGTCAGCGGCGGTGACACGCCTCTGCCGGCCTGGAGGAAGACAAAACACATTTTCCCATAACCCCCTGGGATCTTTCAGAAATCACAAGTTAGTCCTTCTATTATTAAAACTGAGAAGAAAAACTATGTTTTGTTGACCTTTTTGCAAAGATAAAATTTGGAAAAAAAAGTTTTGAATTCCTTGTCAAATTTCCATCCTCAATGTCGTGGTATTGATCACGACAGATGCGAAAGAGAAGAATTTTCTAGTGGTTCCGGCTGTGCAAGCGACGACGTTCCTGCGTGATTGGGCAACAAGGGTTATGAAGACACGATGTACCCAGGTTCGGGGCCCTCGCGAGGAGTTAAAACCATACTCCTTTTGTGGTGTATATGGTGGAGTATATGGTGTTACATGTTTGCTCCTAGAGTTGTTCTTACTATCTACTAGAGAGAATGAGAGAGCTCGTGGAGTGTGAGCATGAGTGGAACTGGCTCCGAATGAGCATGCCTGGAAGCGGATCCCTGGTGCACCTTATATAGGTGGTGCCCAGGGTACAAGGGGTGGCCCACATACTTAACTTTACTACTTGGGTGACTTGTGAATAGTAGTCGCACAGTGTCCGTCCTTCAGCTGCGTCATGCATAGTGTTTCTCCTTCTGCCTGCATCATCAACATTGTTCTTCCTTCTGCCCGCGTCATCAACAATGTCCGATGGGATGACCAGTTGACTCTGCGTAGCAGATGCGGCCGGCTAGCAGACGACCAACCGGCCAGACCTTCAGTCGGGCAAATGTCCAGCAGGCCAGGCGGGCGGAAGGCCAGCCGGCTGGATTCTTCTCTCTTGTCATCGTGTCGAGTCGTGGACTATGGCATACCGGGAGGCATCCCCCGACATTAGCCCCTGAGCATACTGGAGTCTTGTGGCCGTCTACGGGCTAAACGGCTTCCGCGTGCTTCTTCTGTCTTGGATAGTTGGAGTGGATCAGCCGGATAAGGGGAGCGCTCCTTCGAGCGTGCCGCTCAGACGGCTGAGAAAGCGATGTCTCGGAGAGCCGATGTCGGGCTCTTGGTTGTTTTTGTAGTAATGGTGTGATGTCTTTCTCACGCAGGGGTGCTTAGCCCCCTTTGGGCCGGCGAGGTGCGAATCATGCAAAAACATACACATAAAAATAGTTTGCATGTTAGATCTGGTGTACCGGATGCAGATATATGAACCACTTATTTTTTGGTGGTGCGATTCTATGAGAAGGGTTGCCTGCTCGGTTTCGTCCGAGGTCTTTTCAATTATTTTCATGTCCACCCCACTCTTTGAACCATCTCTTGCCAACGTAAGAGCCGGAGGTGAGGTTTGCCGTCTGGAACTAAAGAGAGGGCTGCAAAGGGGAACACATATTACTTAGACTTCGACGAGCGGATTCAAACTAGCAAACAACAGAGGACCGGGTCGCTTGAGCGGTTTTCTCTACTGACGTTTTTTATGTGAGGCGACATTCGGCTTTTGCTCTGGCCGGCTGAACTGCCGGGTTGCGGTTTGCAACCGGATCCACAGAGTGGGCCATTGGTACCATTCACATTACTAAGTCGTCTACGAGGAAGAACAAATCAAGACAGTCGGTCGGACGGAGCGGTAAAATTAAACTGAAAACATGCGGAGAGAGATGTCGTGCCACACGGGGCGATATTCACAGCTTTGCGGCTTGCAGGGCATAGAAGAGGCGTCCTAGCCAGCCTGGATCCAGCCGGCCAGGCCACCAACCGGAGGCAGCCAGATGCAAATCCAGCGGTCCAGATTCCTGCCGGCCTAGCCACCAAACGAGACGCAGACGGTCTGCCTCTAGCCGGACTGCGCTTTTAAACCTGCCAGCCTGGATCCTAACGTCCCAACAACCAAACAGGACAACGGACGCATGCGTCCAGATCCTCTTTCCTATTCGTATTTTTTTTAGATGGGAGGCAAATAAATCTCCCTTCTTTAACTTAATAAAGAAATAGGTGCACACAGCGATTACAAGCATGATGGGACTACAACTTCTCCAAACACACCAAATCCAACTCAGAACGACATAGACACCAAACGACTCGAAACACCAAGACTCCACGCAACGATAGCTGAGGTCGGCATCCCCAAACAACAGGTCGGACAACACAACACCAGAACTACGACGGGTGGTGATGTGAAAGCCTCCTATATCTCGCTAGCAACTCAGCGCCAGCTGCAACAGGTGCTCCCGAGCGTGATCCTTTGCAAGCCATGCCCACATCTACACAAACATGGACATTTTGAAAATAACATTAGCATGCTGGTTAGTGATAATTCCTTCAATAGATAGCTTATTACGCACCCCCAGATGGCCGAACACAGTGCAAAGAAGAGCACTCAAGCGGTTCTCCTAGTGTTACCCGAAAGAGTGTGCGCTAAATCGAAGAATTGGGGAAAGTTAGCCAAACCCCGGTCACAGCCCAACACATCTTGAATGACACTCCAACCTAGCAGTGCGAGAGCACACTGAAAGAACATATGGGCGACGTCCTCGGGGACGCCACAAAGGGCACACTTGCCGTCCGAGGGGCCCCGCCTCGAGGCAATCTGCAGCCGGGAAGGTAGCCGTTCCAAGACATGCTGCCAGGTAAAAATCTTGATTTTTAGCGGGAGCCTAGCCCCCCAAATATCGGCGTGGAACGCAAGCACCGCACCTCTGGAGAGAGATCCATACATAGAAGAAACGGAGTTGCCGGAGGGCTCCAACGCCCATCTAATCCCATCATGGCCCTCCACGAGGGATACCGATGCCACCTTCGCAAGCAGCCGGTTCCACTGATCATGAAATTTCAAATCAAGGGTACATCGGAACACCACACCTTCACCTGCACCATCCCCATGCCACCGGTCCGACCAAAAACACGTTCTCTCCCTGTTCTGCACCACATGCTTTGGCCCCAATTGGAACGTTTTATTTTGTGAGAGCCCCCTTCGGTCGGGCAACAAACTCTACCCGTTTGCCGCAAGAAGGAATTGTTACCCAGTCGTAAACCCAGTATTTCAGCAAAGATATTGTAGGCACTCGCCAGCGGAGGCCACCGGAGCTCGAGCTCGGGGCCCCTCTCGGCGGAGGAGTGGACGAGCTCCTGGACGACGCGCTCGCCAGCGGAGGCCACCGACGCTCGATCTCGGGGCCGCATGGAGCTCGCGCAAGGACGACGCACTCGCCGACACCGTGCGTGCCCCGTGGCGCGGTGAGCACCGCCGCGGCCATGATGACCTACGTGTCGCGGAGGATGGCGCTTGGGCAAGGTGGGTCGTAGGGGACCGGTGTTGGAGCTCACCGCGCCCACGTCCACCTCCTCGGCGCCGCCCTGGAAGCAAGGCACCTAGAGCCCGACCGTGCTGGAGCTCACCGTTCGCCTGGCCGACCGCCCTCAAGTGCGCTGCCCTGGAAGCAAGGCACCCAGAGCCCGACCGCCTCGTCGCCGCCTGGCCACCTCTGCACCCTTCGCCTGGCCGACCGCCTCTGCACCGTTCGCCTCGGCGAGCTGGCCGGTGATGCGGCCAAGAAACCTTGGGAGCTCGCGTGCCGGCGTCCTGGCGGCTCCTGGCACGGGCGGGTGCACCTGGCTGGACCTCCGCGAGCTGGGCGCGGCAAGCTCCATGGCGGGCGTAGCTCCAGGATGGGCGCGGCGACACGCCTCCAGAACGGGCGCGGCGAGGTAGGGCGCAGCTCCACGGGGGCGGCGAGGACATGTCCTCCCTGTCGCTCTACGGCTCCCACAACATGTACCCGATCGGCATCCAGGCGCACGCGTCGGCGCACCACCCGGGCGTGGTCGTGCCGGTGCCGTCGGAGCGGCAGCAGCAGCAGGACCAGGCGAGGACACGGGGACTCCTGGGCCCGATGCCGTTCCTCGTGGGAGCCGACCAGGAGGCCAGCCTCAGGTGGCCCGGAAGCTTCAGCCCATCACCAGGCGCCCGGCGAGCTCTGCCCCGGACGCGGCACGACGCGGTGCAGCACGAGCTTCATGCGCGAGGAGACAGCCGGACGCGTCGCGAGGAGATGGCCGGGCGCTGGGAAAGCTCGCGCAGCGAGGAGGTGGCCAGGCGTCGGGCAAGCTCTGCCCCGGGCGCGGTGCGGCACGAGCTTCCTGCTTGTGGCCGGGCGCCAAGGAGCTCGTGCTTGTGGCATGGGGATGCTGCTAGCTCGCGGAGCACCTCGCCGGCTCGAGTTGGCTCGAGGAAGAAAAAGGAGGAGAGAGAGGAGCAGATGCGGCCAAAGGAGAGAGAGTGTGGGACTGGAAGGGGAGACGCTGATTGTGGGCCTTTTTGCGCGTAAAAATAGCGCCGGTGCCCCAGCTGCAACCTAGGATGCTGGGTTCGAGGTGGGTTCGACGGACGGATGACATTTTGACCAAAGAGTTAAATACATTGACGGTACTGGAACTTATCTCGAAAGCACAATACGGTACCTCTACTAAAGAATACGCTCAATACGGTTATCGGACTTGCCAATGGGTGATTATTCGGTCACTGGGTCACCGAATGGCTCCGTATCTGACCGGTCAAACATATAACACAGCCCAGTCTGACTTGGGGGACCCATATGTCAGTGAGAAAAAAAACTACGGAAATATTGCGTTGCTGCTGGGGATTTTGAACCTGAGTTCTGAGGCAACAACTTAAGCGCTTTCCTAACCATCTTATCGTACCACAACAGGTTTAAAGTTAGTACTATGCATAATAACATTTTATATATCAGATCCACACGAATGCTTGCAACACACGGATGTACGCAGTGCACGTTCAGGTAGCGTTCAGGTAGCGTGAGTGTGTGCATGTGTAAGGCAGCTAGCCGCGCAGACTGGCGCGGGATAACACATGGATTGGTGGCCGAACCGAGCGACGACGTCGTCGCCGTTCGCGAACTGGAGAGGCTCGTGCGCGGGGCTACGGGCAGCTTGGCGGCCGGCGTCGACTCTGGTCACGGCCACCACGTCCATGCGGTCGTCGCCGTGCATAGTCGTGGAGCCGCTGCGGTGCTGCCGGACTACCCGTTCCTGCGGGTGGGGCATCCGCGCAAGATTTAGTTGATGACGGCGTTAGATGCGTGCTCGGCTGCTCGCAGTGGGATACATTAGCGTGTGTGCGCTGCACGATTAGATTATAAAATACTTTACTATGACATAAAACAACAAATACGGTTGTCCTCAAGTGGAAAAGAAAATGGCTAGACTCATTCGGGTTGCTCCAGCAGGTTTAAATCACTTGTCCGCATAATTTTTTCCTTGTTTTATCTTTTTCTCACCGACATGTGGGTCCTACAAGTCAGACTGGGCTGTGTTATAAGTTTGACCAGTCATCTACGGAGCTATACGGTGACACAGTGACCGTATAATCACCCACTAACAAGTTCAGTGATCGTATTGAGTGTATTCCTAAGTAGAGGTACCGTATTGTGCTTTTGACATAAGTTCGAGCACTGCCAATGTATTTAACTCTTGACCAAATCCGGCGCTAATCAAGCATCTGGGGTGCGAGTGGAAAACTTTTGGTCCGCTTGTCGTGGGATAATCACGGCAGACGTTACCAGGGGTAACTCATCTTGGGGCAAGACGACACAGGCGTTTGGGAGAGGATTTAGCTCAGATGAAAACATGATGATACTCGATCTGGTAGCCGGTAATCAAGTCGCCGAGTCTCCAATCTCAAGATAATAATTCAACTCTCGTATTACACTGGATGTTCGATATCAGGCGATGTTGCTTGAACTCTTAGATCTCTCTTAACCTAACTTAGGGGCCGGTTTATAAAGCACCCAGACCCCCTGGCTTGCCCTCCAAGGCACACCCTGAATCCTACCCGGACACTAGATACAAACCCTAACTTTCCTTATCGTAACCCACAACCCGGGTTACGAGGCCTACAAACTTGGGCCTTCCAGAAGTTCCTTCATCCTTAACCGGATCTTGCGCAACGTTCTTTGGGCCGGATTACACCTTGGAGTTGGCCTACCGGGTTATTATCCCTCCATCAGTAGTCCCCAGAATAGCTTGGGCTTCACGAGATTCTCTTCGAAGCGCACGCTATTCCCTGCAAAATTATCAAACTTACAAACTCAATGGAGGCCGGGTTAAATTGCTTTGATAAACAGCTAGGCCTAACTCCACGGTGGCCATATAGTAACCCGGTTTTCTCCAAGTCGTTTGTTTTATTTTCCGGGTTAACACCCTGATAAGAATGTTAAAGATCCGGCTTACTTTACTCGATAATTGACCCTGATGTCGCGGAGAAGATCTCCTTCCCAATTTTGTCCGAATATCTCGTTCAGCACTTAACGCACACCCCACAGAACCCAGGCAAATAGCCGTTAATCCGAAATTTCCGGCTGCCGTCCGTTGGACTAGGTTTACTCACCCGCACCCTTATAAATAAGTGCTTAGGGGTAAACCTAACCCCAACGGCTCACTTTCCCCCTTTTCTCTTTCCCTTCGCCTCCGCGCTCAAGCTCTCAGAGCATCATCACGGAGACCTCACGCGCGCCACCAGAGCCAATCTGCCGCCGACTGCGCTCCGCCACGGTTCGCCCCGTGCCGCCGCCAAGATCCGCCGCACCCCCGACCTGCCCGCCGGGAATCGCAAAGGGACACCAAACTTGTGCCATTTGACTCCGTCGGGCTTCACTTCGATCTCCTCCAGTAAGCCTCTCATATCCGTTAACTTGCTTTTGCAATTTCTCGATTTATTTCAGATTAGATCTGAGTCAACCCGCCGGTCATTTTTCTTGTCACGCCGAATTAGGTCGTTTGAATTCACTCTAGCTCATCCAATAGATTGAATATAGACTTCATTTCACTCCCCTACCGCCCATAGTCATTAATTTCACCACAAATCGAGGAATGGAATCCCCAATCTAGGCTCGGGCCGCCCAAATTTTCCGCTCCTCTCTCCGTCACCCGGAAAGTCCTCCTTTTCCCGGTTCTTTCGTTCGCAATAGATACATGGGCAACCATCCATCTTCCCCAAACACCCTTCAACACGTAAGCCTCCATAATTTTTATAATGATGCTTGATACCCGGATAACTTGTAACCTTTACTCCGCAAAATGATACCCGGATAATATTTAGCTTCCATGTTGTCTCGATATCGCTCGTCAATACTTGGCCAAACCATGGTTTTCGAGTCTTATTTCTTATACCCTTCTTCCTTGTGCTTTGCAGGTTAATCCCATGGCTCCCAAGAAGCAGGGGAAGCAGCCGGCCAAGACCAAGACCACCAACTCCATATCCGCCAACTGGGCGCGATCCTCGGTTACGAAGGCCAAGCTAGAAGAACTGGCCGAGCTAGGGGTTCTTCCCCCTCAAAAGGATATCCATTGGAGGGCGCCGGGTAACGAGACCCGTCCTACACCTGCGAATGATGAGGTAATATGCTTTGTGGAGCACGTGACCCGGGGGTTCCGTCCTCCGGGTCACCCTTTCTTTCGCGACATTCTGAGCCACTATGGCCTTCGAATATTTGACATAGGGCCTAACTCCGTGTTAAATATTTCCCACTTCATCGTTCTTTCCGAGTCATACTTGTGCACTCCGCCAAGTTTGGCTCTCTTCATCGAACTCTTTCAGTGCAAACCGTGCCGCGAAAGCGGTGACGGGGCACTTCTCGCTTGCGGCGGAGTTTCTATCCAGCGCCGCAAGAATTCTCTAATGCCACCTCTCACCCTCAACTCCCACGTCAAACATTGGCAACTTTCATACTTCTATTGCCGGGACACCTCCCCACCCGGTGAAAAGAGGCTGCCGGGTTACTCAGAGGGCCTCCTCGATATCTCTGAGACCTTCAACGCCTTCGCCCCTGACTCGGACAGGAAGGCAATCCAACCCTTGCTAGCCAAAATTGCTATTCTTTCGGCCCAAGGTCTCATCGGGCTTAACCTGGTGAAAACTTGGGTCGATTTCCGGATCCAGCCCAATTCCATCCGCACAAAGTTGATGTGCGAGTACTCGGGGCACACCACAGACTCGCTCCGGTACTCCACCCACAGCTTTGCAGCCGGTGACACCAACAAGACTATCAAGAGTTTCTTGACAGAGAAGTTGGAGGTGATCCGGAATATAGCCGGGTTAGAGCCCTTCACACGCGAGAACCCGGCCCCCGAGGTAAAGATCAGGTTTTCATGTTTTTACCTTCACTCTTTCCACTTGATACAGCTGATAACCCTCGTTCTTATATCTTCATCTCAGGCTAACGATGATTTTTGGAAGATCGAAACCCCTCCTAACTCCGACAATCCAGAGGAAAAAGAGGATGATGTTAGCTCGGATGAAGGTGCACTCCGAGTTTCACTTAGTTCCTTTGAGTTTGTCGTGGCTCGTTCTTCATTTTCCAACTGTAACCTCGATAACTTTCAGAACAAGAGGACAAGGACGAAGGAGAAGAAACTGAAGGCAAGGTGGAATCCGCCAGCGATGAAGATGAAGCAGAGCCGACGATCAAAGTCGGAGCAAAGAGAAAGCCCCGAGGGGTCGTCTTCAAGGTTCCATATCGTTTCCTTGCCTTCAAACCATATTCATTTGATAACATGCATGAGCTAAACTTGGCGTTACTCCACTGGACGTATCTGTAGGAGTCGCCTATGACCAAGCGCAGAGCGACTCGAAATTACCCGGGTGATGATATTCTTAACCCGGGTATTCCATCGTCTCCGGCTCGTCGCGCTGGTATTTACCTTATCCTTCCTTGAATGTAAAAATCTTCCCGAATCATTCCCTTACAGGGTAATTCCGTGTCTTGTTTGATGTTTTCCAGTTTCGTCCGGGTCCAGTAGTGAATTCCCCTTGGACTATGCGGGGAATCCCGGGTAAAATTCCTTTCCTGATGTTTCATCATATTTTCACCACCTTTTTCTAGTTATACGCTAACTGCTCACTCATGCTGTCCATAGGGCCACGGTCGTTATTAGCGACCAAGAAGATATGGAGACGGATGACCCGGGTAAGGGGAAACCGGTTGATGATATGACAGCCGCAGCTGGCGGCGAAGAACAAGTGCCACCAATAAACCCGGCCGGACAAGAAGCCGAGTACCCGATAGCCTCGCACGCAAGCGAGGAGGAAAAAGCTGCAGCTTTGGGTGCGAGAGGAGGAGCACCAGACTCCGATATTCGGAAGACTCAGATGCCTTCTCCCGCCAAGAAGAAGACTCCTTCTCCGAGTCTCCAAGACCCCGGGTCCTCTAACTTGGATAATGATACTTTCGACCAGCTGATGAGCGCTCTCCTCACTATGAAGGCCTCGGAGAGCAATATTCTAGAGCGCATGGCAGCGGAGCACCAGGTAACAATACTTGATATCTCGTAGTATCCATCTAGTCCCCAAGTTCCGAGCATAACTTGTTGAAGTTGTGCTTGGTACTTTATGCCATATTCGGCTTGCCATGATACCCGAATGATACTTGTACTTTTTTGTCCCTTACAGGCACAGGTCACCCGGTCTGACGAAATTTTGCTCAAGACCGAACAACTTCTGCTTGCCGAGGTGAAGCGGAGAGAGGCCCTTGAGGCTGACGTGGAAACTTTGAAGAAAGATGTTTCCAAATACAAGAAAAAGTGCACCACTGCTCAGGCCGCACTGAAGAAATTATCGGATCAATTTACCGATACTTATCGCATCTTGCTTAGTACGTATTTGCTGCCGACTAACTTCATGCCTCTATTGTGTTACATGATACTCTGAATTACTGATATGTCCTTCCTTTGTTTCAACTGTAGGTGCCAACCTTGCGGCCCCAGAAGAAGATGATGTTGCAAAGGCCAAAACTTTAAAGACCGTACTCCGTACTTTCTTCGCCGGTACCAAGTTTATATTGGATGCCGTGAAGTGGCCTACTGAGTTATATCCGGGTGAAGAAAACCTTATCCAAGCCTTCTCCACTGTGCCTGCATGGATCGAGCTCTGGAAACGCTCAGCATGCCGGATTGGCATGACCCGGGCCTTTGCGCTGGCTAAGGCTTACTTTCCTAAGCTTGAGCGGGCAAAGGTGATATCCGGGTTTCCAGAATTCAAGGCGGACGGCTCCAAGTTTGGGCCCAAGGACTTCAAGGCCGTACAATCCGCAGTGCGTCACTCGGCAACTACTTTGGCCGATAGTATGGATCTGGGTATGCTTATGAGCTCGTACGATGCTGAAGGCAAAATCGTGAAGGAGGAAGCACCCCCGCCCTTCGATATTTTGAAGAAATGGACTGCCGATTCGGCCAGGAAGAGAGAAGAAACCTCGAAGTGGGAGGCCGAGTTAGGATCAGAGCCGACCACCTCTACGCCGGCTGTCCCCCCGCCTGTCCGTCCTGATGCGAAGAATCCGGGTGACGATACCGGGAAGGCTGAAGGGCAGGCCCAGGACCAAGATCCGGAGGGCAAGGGCAAAGACGTGGACCTTACTCAGGAATCCGAGTGAACAAATGCCATCACGATACCTTTGTCGTTTCGACGCTTTTGTCGGAACAGATATTCTTTTGTTGGTGCACCTATGCACCTTTGATATTAGTACCAAGATCTGTAGCGCACTTTAATTCCTTGATATACCTCGTGCCTCTTCTGGCCTTTGGATGAACTTGATACTTATCTGGTTTTTGAGCTTATTCTTGATATCCGACTTTCTTTATTTTAACTTTTGTGAGACTCGGTTTCCGAGTATCGTGGGTTTCGACAAGTGGACTTTTCTCTAAGTCCCCAAGTCCCCACGACTCGGATGTTGGGGTTCTTTGAACTTAATAACTAAACAACTTGTTTCTGTTTCGAAACCCACAGTTTCACAAGGCCCGAATTTCCGAGTCTATGATATGTGGTCTTTTCAAAGAGAACAAGTTTGTTGTTGCTAAGCCCAAACCCGGAGCCGTTTCACATAGATAATGAAGTTATGCTTGATAAACGTTGAGTTTCCGGCTATTAGCCTTGTACTCTGCATAACTTGTGGTTTAGATGACCCTTTTGACTATCTTGTACTATAAGCCGGCTTTCGCGTGGATACCATGTTGTTACATCTATACGAAAACAGGGTCAGGCAAGTCCCATTGGGCTTCATGGCTGATTGTAATCGTAAGCGAGCAAATCATGCCATTTTAGTGCGAGTCACATCAAGCTTAAGTAAGAAAAATCAAGAAAATTTGGCTCCTTTGTCCGGTTATAAGATTGCAGCCGTACTCGTTTGCGAGTAATCGGCCCTTATAACTCATAGGCATCAAGGCCGGGTCTTTGAGTTTGTAACTGTGCTATTCAAGCAATCAGCCCCCAAGACCTATATATGTGCGACATACTTGATGATACTGACGTACTGATAGCAATAAATAATACTTACCTGTAACCGAAGTAAAGATCATAACAAAATAAGACTTGATAACCATCTCTTTATTGATACGAGAAAGTTTGGGTCAGCAGGCCGCCTCATTAAAAACCTTCCAGTCCCCTTAGGTACCCTGGATAGGAAAAGAGTGCGTCTGAAACCTGCTGCCCGTTACATTGTTTAGTTCTTCTTGGGAATCTGTCCGGGACTGACGTAATCGATAGACATTCTCCACTTGTTGGTCTTTTTTATTATGAGTACCGGGTTTGCTAGCCAATCCGGGTGAGGTGTTTCCATGACGCGGCTGGCTATGAGCGGCCGCGCAATTCCTTCTCCTGTGGCAGATTGTTTGGGAGGATCATGCTTGATGAAAGCCACCATCTTGGTGTCTTGTACTGCTTTGAACTTTGCTGTCTCATCTTCATTACTCGGCCTTTTCAATGTTGTTCTGTCATCCGTGTCTGTTTGAGACCGGTAATGCTTGAGTTCCTCTTTTCTGCAAGCTTGCTCAGCCATTGCTGCATCTCCTTCGTCGCACTCGGCCGCTATATCCCGGTTTCCATGTATGGTGATGGTCTGCTTAGGACCCGGGATTTTTAGCTGTAGGTACACGTAACACGGCCTAGCCATGAATTTAGCATAAGCCGGCCGTCCAAACAGCGCGTGATAAGGACTGCGCAACTTGACCACCTCGAAAGTGAGCCACTCAACTCGATAATTGTCCTTTGATTCCCCAAAAGCTACTTCCAATGCGATTTTTCCCTCAGGGCACGCTGAGTGACCCGGCACTATCCCATGAAAAATTGTTGAACTTTTTTGTAGCTGAGACTCCTTGAGACCCATGCGTAGAAAGGTTTCCCAATACAGTATGTTGATGCTACTTCCACCGTCCATCAGGACCTTTTTCAGCTCATACCCATTGACCTGCGGTGCAACTACCAATGCCAAGACTCCTGGGTGTTCTATTCTTTCCGGGTGATCCCTTCTGCTCCATGTTACGTCCTGTTCTGACCACCTCAGGTATCTCGGAACAGCCGAGGACACCGAGTTTACCGCCTGGTTTAGTATCTTTTTATCCTTGTTGGAACTTCCTGTGGTATGCACATGATATTGACCCAACTGCTTGGGGTTAGCCTGGAAACCTCCGGCTCCCCCTTGACTGTTACCTTGATTTGCGGCTGCCGGGTAACAGGCTGGGGGTGGGCCGTTGCCCGGATTTCCACCTGGACCCGGTCCTCCTCCCCGACCTGCACCTCGCATGGCTTTGTTCACTTCCTCGTTCTTCCATCTCTGCAGGTCGGCGCACTGCTCCAAGGAGTGGTTAGCCGGCCTACCGTTCCTGCTGTGCTTTGGGCACGCCATTCTGAAGATGTCCCAATTGTTGCTCGGCCTTGGTGGCCCTTGATAATTTCCTCCGCTGTGATTTCCAGTATTAAAATTTCCTTCTGCCCTGGGTCTCGAAGACCCGGCTTCTGTGTTGGCGACAAACTCGGAGCCTCCTTCAAACGGGCGCTTGTTCTGGCTGTTTCCGTTGTTACCCGGTGCTGATCCATTGGCGGTTCTTCCACTATTACTTGTGTTTGCTTTTGCTTTTTTGTCATCAACTTCCTCTTCTGTAGTATCTGTTGCGGCATGTTTGTTGCATGCATCCATCAGTTCTCCCATCGTGACCTCTGAAGCATTCCGGCTTGATTTCATGCGAGTTAATTTTTGCACTAGGGGCGTGTACTTGCATGTTTTTGCCATAGCTTGTAATGCATCCTTGGGTTGAATATCTGTGGATGAATGAAGTATTTCCATAACCCGGCGCACCCAGCTGCGCGCCGATTCTCCCTTCTTCTGAACGCATCGTTCCAGGTCATCAATAGTGAATAACTTTCTGCACGTCCCATGAAAGTGCTTGATGAACGCGGTTTTCAACTCCTCCCATGACTTGATAGATCCTTCCGGTAGATTAGTGAACCATAACTTCGCTGCTCCTTCTGACATCATCAAGTACATGAACTTGGCTTGAAGATTCTCGGACGCATTGCGAATTGACATAGCCATCTCATAACTGCTCAACCACGTTTCTGGATCCATAGTTGGTTCGTAATTTACTACTTTACCCGGTTCTTTGAATTTTTTCGGGTAAGGTTCAGCCCTGATGCTATCCGAGAGGCACTTAGGCCCTGCAAGAATGGTTGAAACTGGCCTTACTCGGGAAACGTGTGATCCTGCGGGGGGTACGGCTGGACGTGGTACTGCTGGTGACCCATGTACCGCAGACCCGGCCACGGCCCTCCTGGCTCTGGAACTATCCACGACAGCTTGCGCTGCTGATGCTGCCGGTGCTGCCTGAGTACGGGGAGGAGGCGGCATTTGCTGCTGCTCTTCCCTCCGCCGTGCTGAGCTTGTTTGGACATTTCCTGTATTGCCTCGCTGCTGACTGGCGTATGGTGTGCCATGCATTCCACTTCTGTGATCCGGATAATTAGCTTGCTGCGCCACCGCGGTGTGCAGCATATCTATCGCCCGCCGGGTCTGCTCTGCGTGGGGCGATTCTCTCACGGGTATTTGATTCAATGCGAGTGTTGCTGCGTACACGTTGTCCATGGGATTGTTGTAGTGACCTGGCGGTGTGCGAAATCGCGACGGTGGTGGTAGTGGTAATGTATCGCCGGTTGCAACTCTAGTCTGGGGTAGGGGTAACCCGGCCTGCTCGTTGGCCGGCTGTGTTCCCGCAGTTGCCGGCTGAGGTGCAGTTCCTTGGTTCGCCGCTGGAATTGGCTGATCTTGAGGTGTGATAAATAGTGTAGCCGGATTTATAACCCCACCCAACGCTGGTAATCTGGTTTGGTGCCTTTGATGTATTCTAGTTGTTTCCTCTCGGAGCCGGGTTTCCAGTGCATCCAGCTCACGTTGGCGCGTGGCCATCCCTTGCTTTTCTGCTTCTACTTGCCTTCTCTGTTGCTCCAATGCTCGACGGGCTACGTCTAGATCCCTAACACGTTCCGCCGCATTTTCTGGAGTGATAACCGTGGCGAGAACTGTGGGATCTAGAATCAGATTGTTATCGAACAGGGCCGGGTTGAAGGGGAACGTAGCATAGAAAACAAAAATTTTCCTACGCGAGAGACACCCAAAAGGCCAAGATCTAATCTAGGAGACGAAGTGCAACGGGCAACAAGAGGGTTAAGGAGAACACATACCCTCGAAGACTCAAAGTGGTACGAGATCAAATCTCGTTGTTGGCGTAGTCGTACTCACACCGATCCCGATAGCGAGAAGATGGCACCGCAATCCGGCGGTGCATCCGTGATCGGTCACACGTACGGTTGATGACGACCTCCGTTCCCTCGTTCCAGCGGGGCGCGGAAGTAGAGGATCCCTCGGAACTCCAGCAGCACGACGACGTGGTGGTGGTGAAGAATCTCACGGTCAGGGCTTCGCCAAGCCGGAGACCATGAAATGGAGCAGCGGGTGGAGGGAAAGGGAAGTGGCCAAGTGTGTGGAGGAGGGAGAGCTCTCACCCTCCTTTTATAGGAGAGGGGGGAGGCAGCCCAAGGGGGGTGCGGCCAGCCCATGGGGGTGCCCCCACCTCTTCCCTCTTCATGTGAGTGGAAGCTCCACTCACACCCACTCATGCTCCCATAATTTCCCACTTGGAAAATCCAAAGGTTTTCTTTTAATAAATAAATAAAACCTTTTTATTTCTTTATTTCAGCATTTGTTAATTCTATTAACAAACTTTTGCATATAGCACCTCGAATCATTTGTTAATTCTATTAACAACCATTCGACGAAAAACCCCTTGAACTATTTCAATTTTCCCCGAAACAATTTCGGCGCTGTCCAAAATATTCTTCGATATTCCGTATCCTCTCAAATGCGTCATCGAACCTTAAGTGTGTCACCCTACGGTTCGCGAATAAGATAGACATGATCGAGACTCCTCTCCGATCAATAATCAACAGCGGGATCTGGAGATCCGTGATGACTCCTATATATTCAACGATGACTCTCGTGATCGTGTGAACCAACAACGCCGTGAACTATTCCCTTTGTCTCGCGATATTTTACTTGTCCGAGATTCGATCATTGGTATCAACCATACCTTGTTCAATCTCGTTACCGACAAGTACTCTTTTCTCGTTCCCGTGATATAACATCCTTTGTGATCATATCACGTGCTTGCAAGCGGTTTCGATGTGATATCACCGAGAGGGCCCAAAGTATATCTCTCCGTCATTTGGATGGACAAATCCCACTCTTGATCCATGATCCTCAACTAATACTTTCCGAATACTCAACGACACCTTTATAGTCACCCTGTTACGGTGTGACGTTTGATGCCATCAAAGCACTCTTCCGGTATCAGTGATTGACATGATCTCATGGTCTAAGGAATAAGTTACTTCGTATGTTTGATATAACAATGTAAACTAAATGACTTGATCGCATTGCTATATTATCTTTGGGTATATGTTCATCACATCATTCTTCTAATGACATGACCCCGTTATTAATAACATCCAATGTTCATGATCAGGAAACCTTGATCATCTATTAATCAACGAGCTAGTTAAAAGAGAGGCTTTACTAGGAACCATTGTTTGTTTATTAAGCACACATGTATCAACGTTTCCGGTTAATACAATTCTAGCATGAGAAATAAACATTCATCATAAACAAGGAATAAGATAATAACCATTTTATTATTGCCTCTCGGGCATATTCCCTTCAGTCTCCCACTTGCACTAGAGTCAATAATCTAGTTTGTAAGCACTTAACACATATGGCGTACCAGTGTTATTACCATGCTTCGCATGTGGTAAACATTATCAAAAAGATCTGAACTGTTCAGGTCCTATTGTATTTGCATGTTCTTTGCGTCTACACGCATCACTCATTCTCTAATGAGATGTCTTTGTATATATATGGTCAATCGGTGAAAACTTAATTCCTCAGCTTAAACTGATGTCACTAACATTGTGAAAATGTAGCTTCATAGTGTTAGCATTCTTGGAAATTCACCAAGTTCCGGTGATACCTTAATTCCTCAGCTTAAACTGATGTTACTAACATTGTGAAAATGTAGCTTCAAAGTTTCAGCATTCTTGGAAATTCACCAAGTTCAATAAAGAACTCCTTGACACAAAATACGCTTATAATCAGTTGTCAAACACAACGATATACTTTAGCCTTTGTTGTAGTATCTGTCACAATATTTTAATTTTGAAACTCTTTCAAATCCAGCGTGGAACTTTCTTCCATCCTATTGTGCTACCCTTCATCACATATTTTAATTGAGATAAAATTATTTGAATAAATAACAAGACTATTAGTGTAACATATTACAACTAATATTTTGTCATTCCTATATAGGAAAACATATCCTTAGCATTTCTAAAATGACACAAGGATCTCTCCCACTGTCGTCTAATCATCATATGAATTATCCTACTATAACATTTTATAGCATAGGACTCATCTGGTTGTGTACATAGCATGGAAACATGACTTAGAAATCTCAATTTCAATGATGCTCATCATGTGTCAAAACACATGAATCTTGCTCAATTATTTTCCATGTGACAAGAACTCCTTCATGTCATTTTCATATTGACTTACTTCAATATTTCATCTATGTAATTTGGCTTCAATCATATCAGGTGCGTCAATCCATCTTTTATAGATATCGATGCCCAATATCTTCTAAGCCTTTCATCAATATGAAAATCTTAACCGTGTTAATTTAAAATACATATTTTCCAATCAACCATATGTCATCTACATAAAGTATTGGAAATATGTCATAGCGCTCCCACTTAATTTCTTGTAACTCTACAAGCATCTTTATCATTCATGATGGAATCAAACTCTTTTGATAACTTCATTAAGGTAAAGATTTCAACTTCGTTATGCTCACTTCAACCATTGAAGTGTGCATACCTTTCTAGCAACCTTTTTGAATTTTACAAAACTCTCAGACTGTGTCAAGTACACATCCTTGATAAAACTTCCTTGAGAGGAGAGTTGGTTTTGTTATTCAACTGCCATATCATAATATGTAACCTTTTGCTAGAACTATCCGCAAAGACTAAAGCATCACTACGGAAGATCAAAATCTTGTAGTAGTTAACTCTTTGAACTTCGTCGAAAACAACTTTTCGATAAGTACAATTTTAATAAGATGTAAAATCCATGTCTTTGTCGCTATATAGACCCTTTTGCTATCGTTAGGCATCATGCCTATCGAAAAGACTACCAAGTCACATACTTGATATTCATACAAGGATACTATGGCGGATATAATGACTCATAGTCAATTTTACGAAGCCAGGGCCCATCATTTGCTTCCTTTATAAGGTTCAGGTCCTTTTGTTGTCAAAACAACACTTTACACTTAAACCACAAGTTGTTCTAAGTACAAAGTTTTTGGACTTTACTGGTACAGTTCGCAAACTCATTTGAAGTATCTACAACATTTGTAGTGTCTTCTACTTAGTCAAAATAGTAAACCCCGGAACAACTTCCAGTGCTGCGCTACTCTTGACATGATAACGAAGATTCTCTAACCTCGTTGAGTTTGTACTGTGCTCCCACTCACTTGTTTCGCAAGAACTACTTTCTCGAGAAATCAACCCTTTCTGACAAACAACATTTGTCTTTTGGTTCGGTGATAGGAGAAATACCCAATGTTTTATTTGGGATAACCTTATAAACATATATTTATCCTATTTTGGTTGTAAACATTTTACACATGCTATGCATACCAAAACTTAAGAAAGTGACAATTCGGGTCACTACCCAAACCATATCTTATATGTTGTCAATTTCAGCGGATCATGATGGTGCTCTTTTCAGTGGAAAAACGGTTGTCACTAATGTATAAACTACAAAATTATAATGGCAATTTTATTAATCTTACCATGTCAAACAGGGTTTGATTTTGTCTTTTGAATACTCCAATCTAATGTGGGGTATTCGAGAAGTATAAGTTGTAGAACAATTCTGCAACTTCTCAGATGTTTTGCTAAACTTGTAACTCAAACTTTATCCTTTATGATCCAATCATAAATACTTGATTATCTTGTTACATTGATTTTAACTTCATATTAACAACCTTTTGAACCAATTCAAAATGTCAAACTCTGTTCCCTTTAAATAGATATACTCGCATATCTACTTAAATCATCGACAGAATTTTATGAAGGAAAAATTAATCCACCATACATGACTACACATAATGGACTATATACATCAATATGTATAATCTCCACTAAATTAGTCGTCCATTCTACTTTGGCCTAAGAACGGAATTCTAGTCATCTTTTGGAAGAGGTCTCACAAGCGTCAATTTATTCAAAACAAAATGACTCCGGAAGTCCATCAATATGGAATTCCTTCATGTTTTCCTTTCCGATATGAACTAAAATGGTGGTGCCACAATTTAAGTGAAACTCTTTTACGTCTTGCAACGTTTAGCATTCAGTCTTATAGATGTTTACTTTACCAACATGATTTATATTAACATATCCATCAATTATGGAATATGGTCATCGTTTGAACAATCTCATTTGTTCTCACAAAAGACTAGAACAAAATAACAAATTATTAAGTTCTTCAAATAAATCTTGACTGTTTAGTTCGATACGACAATGAACACAACAACACTTTATTTATGTTCTTGTCATAATCGATTCCACATCTATTACTAGTTCTTTTTAGGCCCTTGTATTTCTTTCATTGCGTTGCTTTGTATGACAACTCATACCAACCAATGTGGTATCAAAATACCAAAAATACTTTGTTAACTAGTAATACATCTATATCTTGTATATCAAGTATATACTCCTGAGCTGGACTTTTCCAGTTATCTTCTTTTTCTGCCATATATCTTTTTGTAATTCTATTTTCAATATTCCCTTTCTTTTACAGAAGAATCATTCAACATCAAACAATGCTAGTCTTACTAGCTCATTTTCTTTGGCGTGTTAGTCATATACTATCACCCATTGAGTCATACTTTGAGTTTGATTGTTCTACTAATATCACCATATTAATAGCATTCTTCTAGATTCCACTCTTAGCAATCTCCACGTAAGGTAAACGACTTTGCCCATACTTTTAATCCATCCTATCATAACAATTTTATGATTAAGCTACTATAGCTCGAAGGAAGGAATTTAGAGGATAATTTTTAGCGCTCAACTTCTTGGAATATTCAAACGCCTAGCGTCTTCAATCATTGCATATATTCAGATAATACAAGCAAACATTGTCACGCTAAATTTGCATATATTCAGATAATATAAGCAAACATTATCACGCTAAATTATACTCAGTCATGTTGCCACAAATAAGTTTCTAGATATCAATATATCTTTCACTTGATTGTTTCTGAAAACAATTCTTTTCAGTTCCTAAACCACTTTGATCAACAAAACATTCTTTTGAAGATAAAGTGATACAGAAGCAACCATGACTTTGGATTCTAAGTAGGAATTATTTGCTCTCTAGATTAATCAATCATTAACCACATGGAGCTAGGTAGGAAATACCAAAAATTTACAATAGGACTCAATTTTAAATTTCACTAATACGGTACCAATCTTAAATGGTATTTACCAGATCATAACAGTTATATCTCAATTAACAATCTAAGTGTAAGATAGTTATGAGGATGCCAATGACTACTACAAGTTGTGCAAATTCACTTTGATTTGTTGTTCATGATAAATAAGTTCAAGTTAATTCAAATTAAGCCATGAACTCCCACTCAAAAACAACATCCCTCTTAGTCGTCTTTAGTGATTACACGAACCAAATTCACTACAACAAAACCGATCATCACGTGAGATGATGTAGCTTCAAAGGCGAACATCGACATGTTCATCATATCATCCATATGACTCATGCTTTACCTTTCGGTTACGTGTTCCGAGGCCATGTCTGTACATGCTAGGCTCGCCAAGTAGAACCGTAGTATTGCGTGTGTTTCAAGGCCATGTCTGTACATGCTAGGCTTGAAAACACCCGTTGTATGCGAACGTTGAGTCTGTCACACCCGATCATCACGTGGTGTCTCGAAACGACGAACTTTCTTAACGGTGCATACTTAAGGAAGAACACATTATTATCTTGATATTAAGTGAGAGGGATCATCTTATAATGCTACCATCGTTATCTAAGCAAAACAAGATGCATAAAAGGATTAACATCACAAACATCACATGTGAGGATTACGTGATATGATATGGTCCTCCTTGCACTTGATCTCCATCATGTGCATTATGGTATGATCTCAATCATTCCACCGGCGTGGTACCAAGTACCATGGCACCCCAATCTTGATTGTCCATCAATAAGAAGACAATCATATGGATACCTTCCGGTATATCAATAATTTACAAAATAGATCATCTCATAATCAAATTTGTAATATTGGCCATGTCACATCACATGCCCAGCAAAAAACTAGTTAGACGCCTCTAATTTATTTTTGCATATTTTACGTGGCTTAGGGCTTTCGATGATAGAACCGTTCATACCTACGAACATCAACCACAACGTTGATAAACACATTTTTAACAACCCTTCATAGATTAGATCTTAACTATAGTAGGAGAAACAGACACCCGCAAGCCACTTATGCAATACAAGTTGCATGTCATTTGTGGAACAAGTCTCATGTACGTGGACATGTAAGGTTAGTCCGGGCCGCTTCATCCCACTATGCCACTAAGATCATAAAATAGTCAAGGAGGTAATAACATGATCATCAACGCCCACATACACCTATGTGTTCTACCCGTACAAAACATCTACGCATAGATCCGGCTCTGATACCACTGAAGGGGAACGTAGCATAGAAAACAAAAATTTTCCTACGCGAGAGACACCCAAAAGGCCAAGATCTAATCTAGGAGACGAAGTGCAACGGGCAACAAGAGGGTTAAGGAGAACACATACCCTCGAAGACTCAAAGTGGTACGAGATCAAATCTCGTTGTTGGCGTAGTCGTACTCACACCGATCCCGATAGCGAGAAGATGGCACCGCAATCCGGCGGTGCATCCGTGATCGGTCACACGTACGGTTGATGACGACCTCCGTTCCCTCGTTCCAGCGGGGCGCGGAAGTAGAGGATCCCTCGGAACTCCAGCAGCACGACGACGTGGTGGTGGTGAAGAATCTCACGGTCAGGGCTTCGCCAAGCCGGAGACCATGAAATGGAGCAGCGGGTGGAGGGAAAGGGAAGTGGCCAAGTGTGTGGAGGAGGGAGAGCTCTCACCCTCCTTTTATAGGAGAGGGGGGAGGCAGCCCAAGGGGGGTGCGGCCAGCCCATGGGGGTGCCCCCACCTCTTCCCTCTTCATGTGAGTGGAAGCTCCACTAACACCCACTCATGCTCCCATAATTTCCCACTTGGAAAATCCAAAGGTTTTCTTTTAATAAATAAATAAAACCTTTTTATTTCTTTATTTCAGCATTTGTTAATTCTATTAACAAACTTTTGCATATAGCACCTCGAATCATTTGTTAATTCTATTAACAACCATTCGACGAAAAACCCCTTGAACTATTTCAATTTTCCCCGAAACAATTTCGGTGCTGTCCAAAATATTCTTCGATATTCCGTATCCTCTCAAATGCGTCATCGAACCTTAAGTGTGTCACCCTACGGTTCGCGAATAAGATAGACATGATCGAGACTCCTCTCCGATCAATAATCAACAGCGGGATCTGGAGATCCGTGATGACTCCTATATATTCAACGATGACTCTCGTGATCGTGTGAACCAACAACGCCGTGAACTATTCCCTTTGTCTCGCGATATTTTACTTGTCCGAGATTCGATCATTGGTATCAACCATACCTTGTTCAATCTCGTTACCGACAAGTACTCTTTTCTCGTTCCCGTGATATAACATCCTTTGTGATCATATCACGTGCTTGCAAGCGGTTTCGATGTGATATCACCGAGAGGGCCCAAAGTATATCTCTCCGTCATTTGGATGGACAAATCCCACTCTTGATCCATGATCCTCAACTAATACTTTCCGAATACTCAACGACACCTTTATAGTCACCCTGTTACGGTGTGACGTTTGATGCCATCAAAGCACTCTTCCGGTATCAGTGATTGACATGATCTCATGGTCTAAGGAATAAGTTACTTCGTATGTTTGATATAACAATGTAAACTAAATGACTTGATCGCATTGCTATATTATCTTTGGGTATATGTTCATCACATCATTCTTCTAATGACATGACCCCGTTATTAATAACATCCAATGTTCATGATCAGGAAACCTTGATCATCTATTAATCAACGAGCTAGTTAAAAGAGAGGCTTTACTAGGAACCATTGTTTGTTTATTAAGCACACATGTATCAACGTTTCCGGTTAATACAATTCTAGCATGAGAAATAAACATTCATCATAAACAAGGAATAAGATAATAACCATTTTATTATTGCCTCTCGGGCATATTCCCTTCACGGGTGTCGTGGATTTGAAGGACCCGCCCCTGGTGTCCGGTTTGCTAGGAATCCGAACGTATTTGCCTGCAACTCGTCGTCTGCTGCGCGGCTGGTAACCGATGCCGATTCTCCATCAACCCGGGCCAGGACCGGGTTTCCGTTAGCCGCACCTTGCTGCTGGGCCGATGCCTGTGCTGCTCCGACTGCGGCCGCGGTCACGTTCTCCTGATTGAGATTGGTCGCGGGAGCCGTGTACACCGCAACCCGGCGCGCAACGCTTGGCGCAAATTCATGATGTTCCTCTTCGCCGCTATTCTCCTCGTACCGGTTCTCCAGCAGATCCAGGATAGATTCGGTATCATCTTCTCTCTCGATCCGGCCACTCGGGGTCCAGGCCGATTCTTCCAGCTGTTCCCACTCCGTGACGGGTTCTTTTGTCGGATCTGTTGTTCCAACTGATTCTTCTCCATCTGATTGGATATAGGTGGCCTCTCCTGATACAGAATCAGATCCAAAATTGTCAGGGATCAAACTGGAAGTACGTACCATACCGATGAAGACGTTGATCCGGCCGATGGTCACGATAGATCCGGACTCGAGGTGATCCGACTCTGGCCCCCAGCCGGAATCGTCCACCATCTTCTCTCCTTCGTGGTCGGTGTAGATCTCGCCGATAATTAGATTCTCCACGTTCTTCCGAGCTTCTCCCGTGATGTAAACACCTTTGGACGCAGGCCCCACGATGGGCGCCAACTGTCGTGGGATAATCACGGCAGACGTTACCAGGTGTAACTCATCTTGGGGCAAGACGACACAGGCGTTTGGGAGAGGGTTTAGCTCAGATGAAAACATGATGATACTCGATCTGGTAGCCGGCAATCAAGTCGCCGAGTCTCCAATATCAAGATAATAATTCAACTCTCGTATTACACTGGATGTTCGATATCAGGCGATGTTGCTTGAACTCTTAGATCTCTCTTAACCTAACTTAGGGGCCGGTTTATAAAGCACCCGGACCCCTGGCTTGCCCTCCAAGGCGCACCCTGAATCCTACCCGGACACTAGATACAAACCCTAACTTTCCTTATCGTAACCCACAACCCGGGTTACGAGGCCTACAAACTTGGGCCTTCCAGAAGTTCCTTCATCCTTAACCGGATCTTGCGCAGCGTCCTTTGGGCCGGATTACACCTTGGAGTTGGCCTACCGGGTTATTATCCCTCCATCACCGCTGGTGACAAAAAGTGCTCTTGAGGGCTTCCTGGGGGCACGGCTGGAGTTGCTCTTAGAAGCTTCCGAGTACTTGGCCTTGAGTAACTGCTTTCAAATCGGATCCCCCTCTTGGTAGAGCAGCCAGATCCTTCTAAGCCTGAGCGCTTTATTCATTGTCTTCGTGTTGGTGAGCCCTAACCCACCACACTCTCCGGGCCAACAAACTGTCTGCTAGTTAATCATATAGTACTTGCATGTAGGTCTTGATACCTGATGGTGCAGATCTTGCACTCATTGGGAGACCCCAAGAAGAAGGTGTGATGAGCACAGCAGCACGTTTTCCCACAGTAAGAAACCAAGGTTGAATCGACCATTAGGAGAAATAAGCAACTTGTGAAGGTTGATGCAGCTGAGGTGGCAGGGCGCACTACCGGTTCAGAAGCAACGTGAAACCTACACAACACAATCAAATCACTTTGCCCCAACGAAGCAGCGAGGTTGTCAATCTCACCGGTTTTGCTGAACACAAAGAGGTTAAACATACCGCGTGGAAAATAATATTTGTTTGCAGTAGATGAAAGAGAACAGTGATGGCAATAGTAAAACAGTAGCAATAGTATGGAAACAGAGATTGCAGTGATTGTATTATCAGTATGAGGAAAAAAAAGGACCGACGTCCACAGTTCACTAGAGGTCTCTCTCCCAACACAGATAGATAGCATGTGTGGTAAACAAATTATAGCTGGGCCATTGATAGATATAAAGACTGCACCGTAGTGCATATGCATGACATGATGATTACTATGTCATTCATGCGGGCATTACAACAAGACTCATAGATCGTTATCGAACTGCATATATGACTAATAATCCACCCTCAGAATGTCATCCGAGAAATCCTTGGGTATTAAGTTACAAGCAACATATAATCGCATTAAGCAAAGTGTGTAATATAAACATCGTTGTTTTCTCCCTAATGGCAACATCACATTCTCCATGTGTCACGTTTCTGTCACTCGAGCACATATGCAAAGGAGGCATGGATCCACTATCAAGCATAAATACTCCCTCTTGAAGTCACTAGCATATACTTGGCCAGAGCAGCTACTAACAACGGAGAGCATGCAATATCATAAATAATATACACATGAAGACAACATGAACGATTGATAATCAAGAGACGTAGCATTCAATATTCATCGGATCCCAGCAAACACAACATGTAGCATTATAATAAGATGATCTTGATCATGTAGGGCAGCTCATAAGATCTAAACATGAGGCATAAAAAGGAGAGAACAACCATCTAGCTACTGCTATGGACCCGTAGTCCAAGGATGAACTACTCACACATCATTCCGGAGGCGGAGATGGTGGTGTAGAGCCTTCCGGTGATGATTTCCCCTCCCGGCAGGGTGCCGGGGAGAACTTCAGAACCCTCCCGAACTCGGGTTGACGATGACGGCGGCCTCTGGTGATTTTCATGGAAAAGGTCGATTATTTAGGGTTAACATTCCGAGGGGAGTAAATAGGCGAAAGGGCAACGTTCTCCCCCCGTTCTGCACCACATTCTTTGCCCCCAATTTGAACAAGTAATGTATGATCTAAATAATTAATCTCATTAGAAGGTAGGCATGGGTAGCTACTCCATTCTTCCTCCTTTTGATCAGCTCTCTGCTCCTCTTTTTCAACCAATGAGCTTCCAGTTTCAGCAATTTCTTCTAACATAGGCTCATGCAAAATGTGGGTATCCTCTTGTGAGGAAATAAGTCTCTATTTATAATCAATGATATAATCATTTTTTCTGAAATTTTCTAGACAAGAATTAAGAATGAAAGAGCTTGTAAATTTAAGTCCTTTTGAAGCAATCCAAGTTTCATAATTCTCAGCCATGAAGGAATCTATCTCAGAAGCTGCCATAAATGTGATAAATTGTTCTACTTTTCAGATCCAAGATGAATATAATTAACCCAATGATAGGTTGCAATTAAAGGTTCTTTATAAAGCGAAACTGGAATTTGAAATGTCTATCATGTTGTTCAGAGAAACAATTTATGTCATGCAGTTCAAGCAAAAGTTCAGCAATCTCACTCAACTTCTTTAACATACCTCTCAATATTTTTTCTTTCTTTTGATTCTCTATACTTTATATATAATTCTCTAGCCTCCATTAACATAGAGGTTCTATTCAGTTCATCCATAGAAAAAACATTAAAGTAAGTAAAAGACTAGACTAAAGAACTAATTTTTTTTGTGTTTTTAATAAAGAGCAAACAAGACTAAATAAAAGTCAACTAAGCAAGAACAAAACAAAAGAAAGAAAGTGGATGTGTGAGACTCCCCTTGCTGAAAGCTTGTAGTCCCCGGCAACAGCTCTAGAAAAGTTCTCCATGCTCTCAGGCGTGATCACACGTTCATTGGGTTAACCCAAGAGGAAGGTATGATGCAGTCTAGCGGAAATTTCCCCCAATTGTAGAACCAGGGTCTATCGACTAGTAGGACTTTGAAGACGTGGAGAAGGTTTCTTGTTGTCTGGCGCGTCAACAAGCGTGGAACCTGCACACGACACACAAACTCTCTTTTGTCCCCAACATTTCGAGAAGGTTGTTAGTCTTCTCGTCTTGCTAAAAACTAGAGAATTAAACGCATAGAGCAATGAAAAGTAATAAAAGTAAAAAATGGCGTGGCAAGGAAATAATGATGAAAGTAGGTTATATGGATGAGGAAAATAGGACCGGGGGCCATAGTTTCACTAGTGGTGTCTCTCCAATAAAAAGCATGTTGGGTGAACAAATTACAGCTGGGCAATTGATAAATCATGGACGTATAACAATACTATTATGAAAAGATATAGTTCACATGTTCTAACATTGTAGGCATTACGTCAAGGAATATGGGCCACTATCTAGCATGCATCCATATCTAATAGTTCACCTCAAGAAAGCTATCCAGCAAATATATCTGGTATTAAGTTGCAGCAACAAAGTGATTGTTTTGTGTGCAACAGACAATGGCATTAAGTAAAGTACGTAATGTAAGCAAACGTTCTCGTCCGTAGAAAGGAGCACTATTGTTTTCTCCCTAGTGGCAACAACACATCCCCCACCCGTAACGTTTCTGTCACTCGAGCACAGATGTAAGGGAGGCATGAACCACTATCTAGCATATAAACCCTCTCTTGGAGGTGAAAACAACTACATGGTCAAGGTAATCATAAACACCAGAGAGCATTGCAAGAAAACATTAAAACTCTCTATAGATAATAGTGAAGCATCTCAGATTGACATGAACAAAATAATCATAATCTCATGGTTCATCGGATTCCAGCAAACACAACATGCACAATTACATAATGGTGGTCTCGATCATGTGAGGCAGCTCAAGAGACTCTAAACATCGAGGCATAATGGAGAGAAATACCAAGTAGCTACTGCTATGGACCCGTAGTCCTGATATGGACTACTCACACATCATCATGGAGGCAATCATGGCGATGAAGAGGCCTCCAGTGACGATTCCCCATATGGCACGGTGCTGGAACAGGGTTGTAGAAGCCATGGATCGGACTTTCGAGGTGACAGTGCCTCTCTGTATGTTTCATGGAAAATATCTCCGTCCCCGATAAAATTAGGGTTGATGGCATCTTGTAGGCGAAGAGTTGGCGAGAGGCGGTGGCCAGGGCGCCCATGGGCCCACCAGGTGCGGCCTAGGGTCGGGCCGCGCCTTACACCCCCCTGGAGGCCTCCTGGCTCCCCTACGGCTCTCCTTTGGACTCTGTCTTTGTTCCAGGTTAAAATTGATCTCCGTGGATTTTCAGCCTATTTCAAGAATATTTCTTTAAGAACTTCTCTTAAATACAAAAACAACAGAAAACAGCAATTGGCCTGGGTATCTTGTTAACAGGTTAGTGCATGAAAATCCGGAAAACAAAGAAAAACATGTGGAAAATATAAAGGCATTGGATAGAAAATAAACATGAAGCATCAAAAATTATAGATACGTTTGCAACGTATCACTAGCATACTTCTAAATTGATTAGGCGTGCGTAATGTTTTCATTCAAATAATTTGTGAGGGAGGATCTCCGTATATTAATGTGCCTCGATACCTCGATTAACACACTACTGACAACCACCACGTAGGCCAGATGATAAGCGGTACGCTTACTGGCACTAGTGATTAAGGGTCTCCCCGTGGATGTGGTATTGGTACAGTGAGTTTTTTGTTGATCCCATGTTGGAGCGACTCTCTATCCTGCCATGCTCACTCGTCATTCGTCCTGAAAACAACACAAACAACTCATCATGGCTCTATGGCATAATATTGGTGCGGTCGACTTCACACACTATCATTGGGATTGTTATCAGAAACCAGTCAATAGAAAACATTGCATATTTATTTCAATTCATAATAGTACTAGGGTTTCCCCTTCCCTCCAATAACTCATGGAACTACTCACACATGAAGGCAATAAACATCATAATGATTGTATTGAAAATGGAGGATGAATGTATGAACGAATACACGTGCAAATCCATAACTAGATGTTCTAGAATTAAAGAGAGATGAGATGGAGATGATATCACATAGATGTAAATGGTGGTGATGACGATGAATATTGATGTGGAGGCCTTCACAACGATGGAGCTGATATAGATGGATCCCCTTATGCGAATTCCCCCTTCGGACACCTTCCAAAGGCTAGGATTTGGTGGATTTTCGTGGTTTTGCGTCTGGTGTGTCTCTAGGCTGCCTCTCTCTTCGAGTCTGGAATCCTAGGGTTAATATGATGGCTGAAATAGGCTAAACGCACCCCGGTACGGTGAGAGGTATGATCAGTACTCACCATACCATGGTCGTTATGTGTTACCGACTTAAACTGGTATGGTTGGCGTTTCCATTTCGCCCTTCGTGCTGACTGCTCCATCGGGTAAGGTCACTGTACATTCAGGTTGACTGTACCCCGACCCGTTAAGTGGGTACTGGATGTTTTTCTCGCAGAACATTGTTGGTACGGTGACCGGTACGGTCGTAATTGACTGTACTGCTGCTCGTTAAGTCATTTTCTGCTTCTCCTTTTACTTCTGCAAATTTGTGCTTCCTTGGAATGACCTTAAATGATGTGATCTCCTCATATTATGTCCAATTATGCTTATGTATGCCTTGCATGAAATATCTCTTTGGGATTTCAACAATCTGCATAGACAGACATAAATGGTGCACTTTGGCATGGTAAAATACCAAACTCCCTATCTACTTATAATAAAACAATAAGTAAAATAGAATCTAAAATGCACGCATCAATATGATCCCATTGAAATTGATATTCCTCAAGATAAACTTTCAGTGAAACGAGATCTCAATAAATTATGACAAGAAGGATGGATGTATCTCAACCGATCATAACCTAAAGGGTAGTCCACCATGACAATCACACAATGTGATTCTCGCTCATCTTTCGATGATTGTGTTCCGATCTCATAACTAGTTATGCATGAACATCAAGATAACCATTTGATACCGCTTGTACGGACTGATCCATGGATATAAGTCATCAATACATAGCCGCCTGCAGACGATACGAATTCGTAGACCCTTGGATACATGTGATGGACGCAAACCCAAGTCTGTTTTGACGGTTGTTACAAGATGGGAGAACACGAGCAACCTTGATATTTTTATGTGAGGAATCACCCTAATAAACGACTAATGCGCAATCAAGGTGCAATCAACAAAGGATAAACATCACAGACAAATTATAAATATGTGTGATTCGGTATAACCTTTGTTCTTCGGGGATTTTTTGATGCATCTCCAACGCTTCTAGAATCCGGCTTCTGTGCGTCAGCTTACTGGGCCGCCCAATGGACCATAGCCTACTACCATATAGGCCACCCTGGTAATCCGGCACTTTAGACTACCACCTGATATACCCCTATTTGGTATATATCCGACAGTAGCCCGCAAGAAGGATGAAGACTCTGATTCGCCGTCTTTCGCCAAATGTGTATTTTCCGAGAAATATCGGCTCGCAGTCTTGATTCTTCTTCTTCTCCTCAAAAGGATGTTATAACGTAAAACTCAGAATCCAGAAATCCGGCTTTTCTTTCACGATCCTTCGTGAAGAAGGAACTTCCTACGTCAGCGGTTTAATCATGCTGACGTAAGGGACGTTTGGGTTTCGAGCGGGAAACCCTGAAACATATCTCTGACAGATTCTCGCGGGAAACGAGGAGATAGCAATAATCACCCGTCGTTTCATTTCCCGGAATTTCCGGCGAGTGACACGCGTTGATCATCCAACGGTCAAAAGAGCCGTTAGCACGCATCGCGACAGGATTCCGGCTATAAATAGCCGTCTTCGTCCTCTCCAGCAAACCTTCCACTCTCACTCGCAATGCCATTCTCAGCGCCCAAGTTCGTAAGCAGAGCCACTCCCGAGCGCACGCACAAACGAAACGCCTCCCGAAACCTCACCGGAGCAGCCGGAAATCTCTTCGCGCCGCCCACAGATGGCATCTCCGAGCTCTTCTCCGACACGCTCCGTCGCGGCGGAAATCGACGAGATCATCAATACCATGGATCCCCTAGTGGATTCCCCACTACATGCAACCGGCGACGAGCCGGAGAAAACCGCCAGCGGCGCAGCGGGTGAGGGAATTTCTCCCACCGCCACAGATCTTGCGGGGTCTTCCTCCGCGCCATCCCCGCCGTTCGCGCCCGAGACGGCGGAGAAAAAAATCATCCTCGTCGGGGAGGAGCTCGCGGCCGCGTCGGCCACGGAGTCCGCCGCCACCGGAGCAGAAGACGAAGGCGAAACTGCCGGCAATTGGAGCCAGAGCAGTATTTTGCCTTCCCTCCTTCCGACAATGGAAAAGGAGGGGTTGCTGTTGAAGGGCAAATGGCGGAGCCCGGAGGATGAGTCCGAGCCAATGCCAAAAGACGGGGAACACGTTCTCCTTACCTCCCACATCGCGAGGGGTATGGGTTTTCTGCCTTCCGCCTTTTTCTTAGAAGTCCTCAACCATTACGGTGTTCAGCCTCATAATCTTCCCCCAAATTCCATTCTCTATCTAGCCGGCTTCCAAGCCCTTTTTGAAGGGTATTTAGGAATAGCACCTAGATTAGATTTTTGGCAATACTGCTTCGGAGTGAAGCGTAACCCTACATAGGATGTTCTTCCCATCCGCGGGACCATTTCTTTCACTCTCCGGAGATTTAGGGAAGACTGGTACACTACTAGAGAAAAGATTATAGGAGGCTCGTTTTTTTGTTATTCGAGGCACATATGGAATGAGCCTCCAGCGCCTCCTATACTTACATTATAGGAGGCGCATATGGACAAATGCGCCTCGCATAACCTGGGGTCAGGAGGCTGTGGTCCCTACATGAAGTATGCGAGGCGCATATTTTTGGAATGCGCCTCCTATATATGCATTATAGGAGGCACATCTTGGAAATGCGCCTCGCATAATATATAGGAGGCGCATTCTGAAAATATGCGCCTCGAGCCCTCATTTCCTCCTATAGGCTTTTCTCTAGTAGTGGTACCCAAAGATAAAAACATCAGAATCCGTCAAGTTTTGGACGGGTTCTTTCTTTTATCATCACGACGTCCCGTTTCCCGGAAAAGAAAACGGGGTTCCTCCATTCATCAATTCCGCCGCCATTCCACAAGAGATTTGGGCGGCCGAGGCAGTGCAAACCTTGCCGGAAGACCTGATGAAGATAAAGCGGCGTATCGCCAAACTTACCACTTCTCAGCCTCCTCTAACCGGAACAGATACTATTCTGTGTTGGTTCGGCCGCCGCATTCAACCTCTCGCTTTCCGCCCCCGACTTCTTTGTGAATACGAAGGGCCAGAAGATGAAATGAGAGGGACGGAAAAAGCCAACTCTAAGAGGGATTTCAAGAAACGAGTCAACCAATTGGTCGCTACTCGTGACCAATACGAAGAGAGTTTGGGAATGTATCACGAGGAGAACCCAATTCCTAAGGTATTTTTATTTTCCTTGATTTTGGTTTCTCTCGGATTGTTTCCTTTCCCTAACTTAGTCGGATCTTTTGCCTTCTCCATAGTTCGACAAACTCACGGGAGAAAATCTTGCATCCGACGCCGAGCTCGACGAATTGCACGCCAACTTTTATGGCGGTCGTAAACGCAAGAGGCAAGTGATCACCGAGCAGGTGATAAATCTTGACGGAGTTCCCATCGCCACATCCAGGTATTTTTCTGGAGTTTTTATTTATTATTCCATTCTGGTTCTTCGAGGTACTTACTTCTCGGATACTTCCTTTTAAGCCTTGCTCCAGTTCCTTTGAAGTCAAAGAAACTGAAGAAACATAAGGCTGGTTGTCGTGGTGGTGTCAAGACAGATGCCATAGGATGTCTAAAGATGTGGGGACGATGGACGCTGGAGGTGCTCGGGGAGGGATCACGCGACGAGTAGCCGCGTGAGGTAAAGATCAAACACTGCAAACAACATGATCTACCCAGGTTCAGGGCCCTCGTGAGGAGGTAAAACCCCTACTCCTGCCTTTCTCTCTGTATTTTGATGTCTCACCGAGTAGCCACCGTACAATGGTTCTTGCTACCGAGTAGCCACTCTTCTCTCTACGGGATGAACTAGGTCAAGAATCTAGGTCAGCAACGTGCGATCTAGGCCTGCCCCCCTCGCGCAGGAGGCGGCGGGGCACCTTATATACTCGGTGCCCAGCCGGATACGTCCAAATACAAACAGATGTCGACATTGTGTGCACACCGTCCTTCCTCCGAGCTCCCGCTGACAGCTTTGGTTCCTAATCTTGTCCTGTCCGGAAAGTCGTTGGGCAAAACCAAGTGAACAGTCTGGTATCACTGCGCGGAACACAGAGTAGGTCCCCCCTATCCTGCGACGCCCTGCTGACACACTGTCGCTGTCAGGCACGCCGTCCTCAGATGAACAGTGCTGTGAACAGTGCCAAGTACGGACCCGGGATACGCGGGATCCGGTGTCAGAACGGCTCCTTTGACTTCTGGCCCGAGTAGGTTCCCGCCAGTTTTACTCGGACCATCTCTTCTACTCGAACAAACATAACTTGCTTGATGTAACCTTCTGATCCTCCTTTGTGTAAGACCGAGTAGCAGTCGACCGGGTAGCGAGTACCGGGTAGGCAGCTACTCGACCAAACATCTCTTCTGACCTTGTCTTTACCACTTGCCTTTACCCTACTCGGGGGTAACCCCCCGACATTAGTCCCCGAAGCTGGTAGAGTCCTGCGAACTCGTTCACTGGGCCCTGCCAGCTTAAAACCAACCTTGGCAACATTGTCCTTGAACCTCAAGATGCCGAGTAAAACCTCTGAGTAGCACTCTGGAAAATACCTTGAGTTTCCTCTCTTCCGAATAGAGCTAGTTTTCTTCTCTGTGACCGAGTAAAAAGACTTAGGGAATTTCTCAAACAGAATCTCTGCAGCGCAGAGCACAATCCGGCTTTCCGCATTGCAACTGGGCACGTGTCACGCATCCACGACCCCGACGCCTCGCTGCCTAGGACCTGACAGGCCACGCGCCCAGTTTTCACGGAGTGGGCCCACCAGCTCGTTATGTCCCATCACGCGCAGTAATTGCCCACGATCTCGACGTGGGATCTAATGCGGCCGTTACGCGCGCGTTCCGCGCTGTGTGCGTTTCCAACCGGCCCACAGACCCCACGCCGCACGATCACTGCCACGATGGATCCCACTCCCTCGAATCGTAACGGTAATCCGAGGTGCGGTATAAATACCCCCACGTTAACTCCCTCTTCTCCTTCCGCTCGCAATTCCCCTCTGCCTTCTCGTTTCTCCGCCGCCGCAGATCTCTCCGCCGCCGCGCAACTCACTGCGCCGCCGCGAGTTCTTCCACTCCACCAAATCCTTCGAAACCTTTCCTCAATTTCATTCTCCCCACCATGGCTCGCGACGACAACGCTCGCGCCGGCTGGGCCGGCTCCAAGGTCACCGCCGAAGACTGCCAGTGGCTCGTGAACACCCGGAGGGTTCCTCCCGGTGTTCGCTGCCGGCAGCCTGACGGCGAGCTCGTTCCGTCCCCGCAGGAGGGCGAGCATGTCGTCTTCCTCACGCACTTTTCGCGAGGATTCGGGCTTCCTGCATCGAATTTCCTCCGCTCGTTTCTGGACCACTACGGCCTCCAGATGCACCACCTTCCTCCCAACGCTGTCGTCTTCCTCTCCTACCATGCTGTGGTGTGCGAAGCCTTCCTTGGCGTTCGCCCCACGACGGAGACGTGGTCCAGGTACTTCTTTTTTCGCCAGCAGAGCAAAGGCAAGAAGGACGGGGCGGACACCAACAGCCGGATAACCGAGACCGGCAGCGCCATGATGGTGCAGCGCCCTGGAACCAACCATCCTCGCATCAAGGGCCTGGATTCTGTCCGTAAGTGGTAGAGGACGTTCCTGTACGTGAAGAACATCCCCGCCACGAAGGGGGCCAAGGTGGAGGACCGCATCAATCTGCCCCCTTGGAGCAACCGAGTTTCCACTGGGCAGAACTGGAAGACCAAGCCGTCCATCGACAGGAACCTAACGCAGATGGAGGAGCGCCTTGCCCATCTGATCGGAGAGGGGCTCAAGAGCGACGATACAGTCGCCTGCTGGATCTCCGAACGGGTGCTGCCGCTCCAGCAACGCGTCCACCCCATGTGCTACATGGGCGGCCCCCGCGACTGTACTCGGACGACCACGTTCGAGCTCAGCAACGCGGATGTCGCCGCTCATGCGCGGTCCATCCTGACCACCGGCCTCAGAGACAATTGGCAGTATGGCTTCATCCCATACAGCCGTACGAAGCCGATTGAACGGGTATGTACCTCTTACTCTGCTTCTTGCATACGCAATCCGAGTAGATAGCCTTCTCTCCTTGCTGCGACTAGCATTTGCACTCCGCGCCGAATAGGGCGCTTAGCGGAACTGCTCAGGCTTAGTGTGCTTGGTGTTTGCACGCCTCGTCGGGTAGCACACTTAGGAGAATTGCTTAGGCTTAATGTGCTTGGTGTTTGCACGCCTTGCCGAGTAGGACCCTTAGCAAGTTTCCCTAGGCTTAGTGTGCTTTGTGTTTGCACGCCTGGTCGGGTAGGGTGCCTTTATGCTACTCGACTAACTTGTGATGTCTCTCTATCCTTCAGGTCCTTGATCGCCAGCTCGCTGAGAGCATGGAGCGCTTTGAGGACAACTGGTCGGAAGACCGAAAGGAAGATGATGAGGTCTCCTTCGAGACCGCGGACAAGCTCAACCTCCCTCATGCCGCCCAGACGAGTAAGCATCACGTGGACACGTCTGTCCGTGATTGGTCCGAGGATGAAGACGAAGGTAATTGAGTTCATCCTGTCTGGTCGCGAGTGGTGCAAACCAATTGCCTCCTGCTTCTCAACTGTTTTCTTCTTCCCAAACTCACAGAAACTGCTAACGCTGAAGAGGGGGGCAAAGATGACGATGAGGACGAGGGCGCCGTTGAGGTCGAACCACTCGCAGTCGCGGCTCCTCTTACCCGCAAACGGACGGGTAGCGGCGCTCAGGAGCCCCCCGCCAAGAAGAAGAAGACGGCAGTCCGGAAGACGGCCAAGAAGACTGCGACGAAAAGGGGACGGACGATCCCTACCCGTAAAGGGTAAGTACTTTCTCCTCAGTTATGCCTCGTTGTTTTCTTCTCGGTTTTCTCTGCCCTTTTCCCTTTTCTGAACACAATTCTTTCTTCAGAGCCCCCTTGGATGCTGACGCCACTCTTGCGCCCACCAAGACTAGGAAGAAGTCCGCCATCGACGTCGATAATCTCATCGACCTCGATGACGAGAACGAAGCCGCAGCGCAGGGCCGAGCGCGTGCGTCCTCTCCTGCACAAGGAGAAGACTCCGACGAGGCTCGGTACATGGACACCGACGCCCACGACGTCGAGCAGGAGCAGCAGGCCCGCGCAGAGCAGGAGGCGCAGGGTGCTGCTCGCCAAGAGAGACCTCCCTCTCCTCCGGCCAACACAGCCGAGGAGAACCAAGATCAAGACCACGAGATGCACGACGACGCCGCCCTTGAGCGGCAGGAAGCAGAACAGGAGCAGCCAGCAACAGGGGATGCTGAACAGGAAGACCCCGCGGCCCAGACGCGGGTAGAAGTAACAGATGCCTCGCAGAGAGATCCCGCTGCCGAGCAGCGGGCTGAAGTTGAAGTAACTGACGAGGTGCAGCGGGACCTGCAGAGTCGCGCGCAACCAGATGCTGCGCCGGGTAGCACCCCGTTGGCGCCGCCTACCCAGCAGGGTACTTCTTCCACTGCACCAGACTCTTCATTGGTGCAGAAGACCAAAGCTGCAGCCAGCCCTCCGGCCAAGTCGGTTGCGAAGAAGAACACTCAGGAAGCTGCAGAAGAGAAGGCCGCCGAGAAGAAGGCCGCCGAGAAGCCAACCGCCAAGAAGGAAACTTCTAAGAAATAGGCTGCCGAGAAGCCAGCTGGCCAGGCAGAAGTCGCTGTTCGTAGGAACCCATCGCGTGGTTGCGCTCAAGATGCAGCCGTGATGCCGCCGCCAAAACCAACCGCCAAGTCCGGTCAGCTGGTTATCCGCGAGCCCGGCACGGCTGCTGACGCCGCTGCAGCGTCCAGCGTCCCAGATCCGCCCAGCTTCCCGCCTTACATGGTGAAGGTCAGCCAGCAGTACCAGGTTGCCTTAACCCCCGAGGAGAGGAGACTTGCTCTTAAGAAAGGGAAGCAGGCCGCAGCAGTGGACTCCAGACCCCCAGCCAAAAATCAGGACAAGTCCGTCTCCATTTCATCGCGCGAGGTCCAGGACAAGGCGGTGACATCCGTGGGCCTTGAGCAAATGATCGATCTGGTCGGCTTCATCGATGCCAAATGGGACAGCAAGATCCTTGGCAACTCGAACTGGGACGGCGTGGAGTTGGGCGACTTGGACCACATGCGCGTCGACTGGAATAAGGCGGACATGGGTTACAAACCCATGACCATCTCGTCCAACACCAGCACGCTTGCCGCCAAGATGTTCGTCCACCGCAAGGCTGCAGAGGACCTTGAGCAATCTTATGCAGTAAGTCTTTACTCATCCTCCCCGAGTTGCCTTTCGCTTTTCTTCTACTCTTCTTCTTTTCCTTATCCATCACCCAGTCCCCGAGATTCTGGCCGAGTAGGCGGACACTCAACCGAGTTGCCGCCTTCTCGGGTTGAATCTTTATCACTTTGCCTGATTCTTTTTCCTTTTGCTTCTCAGAATAGCTTATTGAAACAGACCAACCTGTATCGTCGGCTACTCTGGAACCATTGTATCGCTAGGAGGCGCATTAACGCCCTAGAAAAGGAGCGCATAGCCGACGAGGCAGCCGAGAAGGATGTCATGAACAACACCCTTAGACTTTCTGAAGTTGAAGGTATGCTTTTAGCTACGCGGTTCTTGCGTTTGGTGTTTACGCCCGCTTTTGCTTTTTTCGCTAACCAATTCTACTCTGCAGGGAAGCTGAAGGCCCTGGCCGACGAGCACGCGAATTGTCGTGCCTTTGTTGAGAATGGCCAAGCCACGATCAAGAGACTGGAAGGTATGTTGCCGCCTTCTCGGCTTGTTTTTATGTTTCTTTCTTTGCTACTCTGCTAACCGTGCTTTGCTCTCCGCAGAAGACCATAAGAAGTCCGTCGAGGAGCATCTTGACTGCCTCAAGCCTGCTGAGGTGCAGCAGCAACTGTCCAGCCAAGCTGTCGAGCTAACGAAAGAGCACACTACCGAGCTGGAAGCTCTCCAAATCCAGCTGCGGACTGCGCTCCAGGACGCCCTCTGATGGAGGGATAATAACCCGGTAGGCCAACTCCAAGGTGTAACCCGGCCCAAGGGACACGGCGCAGGATCCGGCTTAGGATAGCGAAACTTCTGGAAGGCCCAAAGTTTGTAGGCCTCGTAACCCGGATTGTGGGTTGCGGTAAGGAAAGCTAGGGTTTGTAAGCAGTGTCCGGGTAGGATTCAGGGTGCGCCTTGGAGGGCAAGTCAGGAGGGTACGGTGCTTTATAAACCGACCCCTAAGTCTAGTTTGGAGAGATCTAAGAACCCTAGCAATATCGCTTGATATCGAGCATCCAGTGTAACCCGAGAGTTGAGTTATTATATCGAGATCGGAGACTCGGCGACTTGATTGCCGGCTACCAGATCGAATACCATCATGTTTTCCTCTGAGCTAAACCCTCTCCCAAACGCCTGTGTCGTCTTGCCCCAAGATCAGTTACCCCCGGTAACGTCTGCCGTGATTATCCCACGACAGTTGGCGCCCACCGTGGGGCCTGCGTCCAAAGGTGTTTACATCACGGGAGAAGCTCGGAAGAACATGGAGAATCTTGTCGTCGGCGAGATCTACATCGACCACAAAGGAGACAAGATGGTGGACGATTCCGGCTGGGGGCCAGAGTCGGATCACCTCGAAACCGGATCCGTCGTGACAATCGGCCGGATCAGCATCTTCATCGGTATGGTACGTACATCTGATTTAAAAGGGCAATATCATGTGCACACTATAGGAACTTCTAATAGGGACAAAAAGATACTCAAGCAAGCTGTGAACTCGGTTTCCTCGGCTATTCCGGGATACTTGAGATGGACGGAACAAGAGGTCACGTGGAGCAGAAGAGATCACCCGGAAAGAATAGAGCACCCAGGAGTCTTAGCATTGGTAGTCGCGCCACAGGTTAATGGTTACGAGCTAAAAAGAGTCCTGATGGACGGTGGAAGTAGCATCAATATCTTGTACTGGGAAACTTTTTCACGCATGGGGCTCAAGGAGTCTCAGCTACAGAAGAGCTCAACAATTTTTCATGGAATAGTGCCGGGTCACTCGGCATGTCCCGAAGGAAAAATTGCACTGGAGGTAGCTTTAGGAGAATCGACGGACAATTATCGAGTTGAGTGGCTCACGTTCGAGGTGGTCAAATTGCGCAGTCCTTATCACGCGTTATTCGGAAGACCGGCTTACGCCAAATTCATGGCCAGGCCATGTTATGTGTATCTACAATTAAAAATTCCGGGTCCTAAGCAGACCATTACCATACATGGAAATCGAGATATAGCAGCTGAATGCGATGAAGGAGACGCGGCAATGGCCGAGCAAGCCTATAGAAAAGAGGAACTCAAACATTACCGGTCTCAAGCAGACCCGGAGGACAGGACCACCTCAAAAAGGCCGAGCACTGAAGGAGAAAAAGCAAGACCCAGGTCAGAGCAAGATGCTAAGATGGTGGCTTTCATCAAGAACGATTCCTCTAAACAATCTGGCACAGGAGAAGAAATCACACCGCCATTCACATCTAGCCGCGTTATGGGAACACCTCACCCGGATTGGCTAGCAAACCCGGTACTCATCATGAAAAAGTCCAACAAATGGAGAGTGTGCATCGGTCGCGTCAGCCCAGGACCGATTCCCAAGAAGAACTAAACAATGTAACGGGCAGCAGGTTTCAGACGCGCTCTTTTCCTACCCAGGGTACCTAAGGGGACTGGAAGGTTTTTAATGAGGCGGCCTGCTGACCCAAATTTTTTCGTATCAGTAAAAGAGATGGTTATCAAGTCTTATTATGATCTTTGCTTCGATTACAAGTAAGTAGTATTCACTGCTATCAGTACATCAGTATCATCAAGTATGTTGCATATATATAGGTCTTGGGGGCTGGTTGCTTGAATAGCACAGTCACAAACCCAAAGGCCCGGCCTTGATGCCTATGAGTTATAAGGGCCGACTACTCGCAAGACGAGTACGGCTGCAATCTTATAACCGGACAAAGGAGCCAAAGTTTCTTGACTATTCTTACTTAAGCTCGATGTGACTCGCACTAAAGTGGCATGATTTGTTCGCTTACGATTACAATCAGCCGTGCAGCCCAATGGGACTTGCCTGACCCTGTTTTTCGTATAGATGTAACAACATGGTATCCACGCGAAAACCGGCTTACAGTACAAGATAGTCAAAAGGGTCATCTAAACCACAAGTTACGCAGAGTACAAGGCTAATAGCCAAAAACTCAACGATTATCAAGCATAACTTCAGTACCTACACGGGACGGCTATAGGTTTTCGGCTCGGTAGAAAACAATTTTTTTCTGAGAAAGGCCACACCCCCCTGACTCGGACTTTGGGTCATGGGGACTGGGGACTTCGAAACAGAAACAAACTGTTTGGCTATCAAAAGCTCGAAAAACCCTAGCATCCGAGTCTTGGGGACTTAAAGAAAAGTCCGCTTATCAAAACCCGTGGTACTCGGAAAACCGAGTCTCACAAGGGGAACCAAAAAGAGAGTCGGGTATCGAGAATAAGTTCAAGAATAGACAAGTATCAAGATTATCAAAAGGCCAGGAAAGGCACAAGTGCATCACGGAGCAAAAGTACGTTACAAATTACGATACCAATATCAAGGGTGCACAGGAGCACCATCAAAAGTATACTAGTTCTAAATACAAAGTATCAGGTATTATGATGGCATTGCCCTATTCGGCCTCCTGAGTACGGTCTTCCGGGTCTTGGTCCTGGGCTTGCTGCTTAGCTTTCCCGGCAGCATTACCCGGACTCCCCGCATCAGGGCGGACAGGCGGAGGGACAGCTGGTGTAGAGGTAGATGGCCCTGATCCTAACTCGGCCTCTCTCTTAGCAGTTTCTTATTTCTTCCTGGCCAAATCAGCCGCCCATTTTTCCAAAATATCAAAGGGAGGGGGTGCCTCCTCCAGTATGGTTTTGCCTTCAGCATCGTATGAACTCATAATCGTGCCCAGATCCATCTTATCGGCCAAAGCGGTTGCCGAGTGGCGCACCGCAGATTGTATGACCTTGAAGTCTTTGGGTACAAACCTGGAGCCATCAGCTTTATATTCGGGAAACCCGGAAATTACCTTTGTCGGGTCAAGCTTCGGAAAATAAGCTTTAGCCAGCGTAAAGGCCCGGGTCATACCAATCCGGCAGGCTGAGCGTTTCCATATCTCGATCCAGCCAGGCACTGTGGAGCAGGCTTGAATAAGGTTTTCCTCACCCGGATACACCTCGGTAGGCCATTTCACGGCATCCAATATAAGCTTTGTGCCGGCAAAAAAGGTCCGGAGCACAGTCTTCAATGTTTTAGCCTTGGCAACAACATCTTCTTCTGGGGCCGCAAGGTTGGCACCTGCAGTTGAAGCAAAGGAAGGACATATCAGTAATCCAGAGTATCATATGACAAAGTAAAGGCACGAAGTCAGTCGGCAGCGAAAACTCACTAAGCAAGATGCGATAAGTATCGGCAATCTGGTCCGATAATTTTTTCAGCGCGGTTTGGGCAGTACCGCACTTCTTCTTGTATTTGGAAACATCTTTCTTCAAGGTTTCCACGTCAGCTTCAAGGGCCTCTCTTCGTTTTACCTCGGCAAGCATGAGTCGTTCCGTCTTGAGTAAAATCTCATCGGACCGGGTCACCTCCGCCTGTAAGAAACAGAGCACGAAAGTGTCAGTCGGGCGTCATAGCAAGCCGAATGTTGCACAAAGTACCAAGCACAACTTTAACAAGCTATGTTCGGAACTTGGGGACTAGGCGTATACTAAGGGATATCAAGTATTATTACCTGATGCGCTGCAGCCATGCGCTCTAGGACACTGCTCTCTGAGGCCTTCATGGTGAGGAGAGCGCTCATCAGCTGGTCAAAATTATCGTTACCCGAGTTAGAAGACCCGGGGTCGTGGAAACTCGGAGAAGAAGTTTTCCTCTTAGCAGGAGACGGCACCCGGGTCATCCGAATGTCGGAGTCTGGTCCTCCTCCTACGCCCAAAGTCGCGGCTTTTTCCTTCTCGCTTGCGTGCGAGGCTATTGGATACCCGGCTTCTTGCCTGGCCGGGTTTGTTGGCGACGCTTGTTCGTCGCCGGATGTGACTAACACATCATCAGTCGGCTTCCCTTTACCCGGGTCATCGGTCTCCATGTCTTCCTGGTCGCTAACAATGACCGTGGCCCTAAAGAAGGTATGAGTGGGTAGCCAGCGTATAGTTAAGAAAGGGCGATGAAAGTGTGATATGACATCAGGAAAAGAACTTTACCCGGGGTTCACCGCAAAGTCCGCAGGGAATTCGCCGCTGGACCCGGATGAAGCTGAAGAATACCAAACAAGACATGAGATTACCCTGTGAGGGAATGGTTTGGAAAGATTTCTATGTCTAAAGAGGGGTATGGTGAATACCAGCGCGCTGGGCTGGAGATGATGGAATACCCGGGTTAAGAGCATCATTACCCGGGTAACTCCGAGTCGCCCTGCGCTTGGTCATAGGCGACTCCTTCAGATACGACCAAAGGGATAACATCAGGGTTAGCTCATGCATGTTATCACAGGAATGAAAATTGGACGCAGGGAAATGATATAGAACCTTGAAGACGACCCCTTGAGGTTTTCTCTTGGATCCGACCTTGATTGTCGGCTCTGCTTCATCTTCATCGCTGGCGGACTCCACTTTGCCGTCAGTTTCTTCTTCCTCGTCCTTGTCTTCTTGTTCTGGAAGTTATCAAGGTTACAGTTGGGAAATGAAAAACAGGACACGATGGATTCAAAAGAACTAAGTGAAAGTTAAAATGTACCTTTATCCGAGTTAACGGCATCCTCTTTCTCCTCCGGGTTCCCGGAGTTAGGAGGAGTGTCAACCTTCCAGAAATCATCATCGGCCTGAAGTGGAGGCATAAGAACAAGGGTTATTAGCTGTAACAGGTGGAAAGGATGAAGTTGAAAATATGGAAACCAGGTCTTTACCGCGGGGGCCGGGTTCTCGAGGGTGAAGGGCTCTAATCCGGCTATATTCCGGATTACCTCCAGCTTTTCTGTCAGAAAGCCTTTGATAGTTTTATTGGTATCACCAGGCGCGAAACTGTTGGTGGAGTACCGGATCGGGTCCGTGGTTTGCCCCGAGTATTCGCACATTAATTTTGTGCGGATGGAGTTGGGCTGGATACGGAAATCGACCCAAGTTTTCACCAGGTTAAGCCCGATGAGACCTTGGGCCGAAAGAATGGAGATCTTAGCCAATAAAGGCAGGATTGCTTCTCTGTCCGAGTCAGGGGCAAAGGTGTTGAAAGTCTCGGAGATGTCAAGCAGACCTTCCGAGTAACCCGGTAACTTCTTCTCGCCGGGTGGGGAGGTGTCCCGGCAGTAAAAATACGAAAGTTGCCAGTGCTTGACGTGAGAGTTGAGGGTGAGAGGTGGCATTAGAGAATTCTTGCGGCACTGGATAGAGACCCGCCGCAAGCAAGAAGTGCACCGTCACCGCTTTCGCGGCACGGTTTGCACTAGAAAAGTTCAACGAAAAGAGCCAAGCTTGGCGGAGTGCACAAGTAAGACTCGGAGAGAACGATAAAGTGAGAGATATTTAACATAGAGTTAGGCCCTATGTCAAATATGCGAAGGCCATAGTGGCTCAAAACATCGCGGAAGAAATGGTGACCCGGAGGACGGAAGCCCCGGGTCACATGTTCCACAAAGCATATTACCTCGTTTCCTGCTGGAGTAGGCCGAGTCTCGTTACCCGGCACCCTCCAGTGAATGTCTTCTTGAGGGGGAAGGACCCCTAACTCGACCAATTCTTCCAACTTGGCCTTGGTAACCGAAGATCGCGCCCAGTTGGCGGATATGGAGTTTGTAGTCTTGACCTTGGTCAGCTGCTTCCCCTGCTTCTTGGGCGCCATGGGGTTAACCTGTAAAGCATCAGGTAGAAGAGCATGAGGAATGAGACTCGGAAGCTGTCAGTAGGTCGAGTACTGATAAGCGGTATAAAGACAACACGGAAGCTGAATATTATCCGGACATCATTTTGCGGAGCGAGGTACAAACTATCCGGGTATCATGCATTGTTATAAAAGCTATGGAGGTTTATGTATTGATAAGCATCTGGGGATGATGGATGGTTGCCCGTGTATCTATCGCGAGCAAAAGAACCGGAAAAGGAGGATTTTCCGGCTGACAGAAACAAGGGCGGAAAATTTGGACGGCCCGAGCCCGGATTGGAAATTCCATTTCTAGATTTGTGGCGAAATTAATGATTACAGGTAGTAGGAGAGTGAACTGAAGTCTATATCTTATCTATTGGGCGAGCTAGAACGAATACTTGCAACCTAATTCGGCGTGGCCGAGAAATCATTGGCGGGTCGATTTAGATCTAATCTGAGGTGAAATCAAGAAATTGCAAGGGCAAATTAATGGATGCAAGAGACTTACTGGAGGAGATTGAAGTAAAGCTTTGCGGAGGCAAATGGCGCAAGCCTGGTGTCCCTTCGCGATTCCTAGCGGGCAGGTCGGAGGCCTGGCGGCGGATGTTGGCGGTGGGGCGGAGCGCGCTGTGGCGGAGCGCAGCCGGCGACAGATGGGCTCCGGTGATGCGCGCGAGGTTTCCGTAGTGGCGCTCTGTGGGCTTGCGCACGGGGGAAGGAAGGAAGAGAAATGGGGGAAAGTGAGCCGTTGGGGTTAGGGTTATCCCTAAGGGCCTATTTATAATGGCTCGGGTGGAAAAACTCAGTCCAACGGGTGGGACCCGAAAATTACGGGGTAACGGCTACATGTTCAAAGTTTGCGAGACATGCTTCAAATACTGAGCGAGAGATCCTCTCCAGGGTATCAGGATCAACTATCGAGCAAAGTATGGAGTTTTGGCATTTTATCAAAGCTTAAACCGGGAAAGTTAAGCAAAGTATCTGGAGAGAAAGCCGGGTTACTATATGGCTGCCATGGAGTTAAGCCTAGCTATATAACAAAGCACTTTAACCCGGCCTCCCTACACTTGTGTGTTTGATATTTTTGCAGGGAATAGCCAGTGCTTCATGGAAGAATCCGTGAAGCCCAAGCTATTCTGGGGACTACTGATGGAGGGATAATTACCCGGTAGGCCAACTCCAAGGTGTAACCCGGCCCAAGGGACACGGCGCAGGATCCGGCTAAGGATAGCGAAACTTCTGGAAGGCCCAAAGTTTGTAGGCCTCGTAACCCGGATTGTGGGTTGCGGTAAGGAAAGCTAGGGTTTGTAAGCAGTGTCCGGGTAGGATTCAGGGTGCGCCTTGGAGGGCAAGTCAGGAGGGTACGGTGCTTTATAAACCGACCCCTAAGTCTAGTTTGGAGAGATCTAAGAACCCTAGCAATATCGCTTGATATCGAGCATCCAGTGTAACCCGAGAGTTGAGTTATTATATCGAGATCGGAGACTCGGTGACTTGATTGCCGTCTACCAGATCGAATACCATCATGTTTTCCTCTGAGCTAAACCCTCTCCCAAACGCCTGTGTCGTCTTGCCCCAAGATCAGTTACCCCCGGTAACGTCTGCCGTGATTATCCCACGACACCCTCAACTTAGCAGCCGAGAAGAAGAACCTGGTTGCCGAGAAGGAAAAGATCGAATTAGCGGCCAAGGCCAAGGAGAGAGCCCTTGAGCAGGAGTGCGAGGTGTTGAAGAAGAGCAACGCTGATCTTATGGGTCAGCTTGCCGGGCTTCGCTTAATCGAAGAAAAGCACCTAGCCGACGAGGAATTGTGGAAGAACCAGCTACAAGGGCTGCTCTATGACTTGAACAGTAAGTGCCCTCTTTTCTTTGCTTCACTGCTTCCTTTTGCTTCTCTGCTACTCGTTTCATATTTCTACTCTGCTTCTGTTTCTGATCTTCTCGATAGCTCTTTCAGAAATCTTCCCCGACCTTGAGTCTTCGTGCAAGCCTGCCTTGGCAAAGGCCCGAGCAGCTCGCGCCGAGAAGGGCGAGCCCACAGACACCAAGGCAGAAATTGAAGAGTGCCTCATCGTTATGCAAAGTCAGCTTCAACGTCTAGGAGGTGTGGGCACCGAGCTGGTGCGCATTGCCTTCAAACTCCACGACCTCTTCTGGCCTCGAGACTCCGCGCCAACGACCATCCGCGGGCTTGCCTTGAAGCTGCACGGCGTGAAAGTCGAGCTGAAGAAGTGGCACGCGTCTGGAGCTCGGGCAGGCGCTGACATGATGCTGCTGTTCATCACCAGCTGGTATGAAAATCTTAACCTGCAAGTTGTCCGCGAGATGCGCCAGGACTCCAAGTGGGAGTCAGACTCCGACTGCGTGGCTCTCCGCCAGCTGGTTGCACACGAGGTCGCCCAGTACGCAGACACCGCGACCTTCATCGACGGCCTCACCGAGCCTGACACCGAGGTGGACGAAGGCGAGGAGGAGGACGAAGACGAAGAAACGGACGAGGAGGAGCTGGAGGAGCTGGACTTGAGCTTCTTCGACCGACCCGCCGACAAGACCGGGAAGGGAAAGGCCGCATTCGTCGCGGGTAGCGATGAGGAAGGCGAGAGCGAGAAGATGTCGATCGACACCGCCGCGCTCGAGTTCGGCACCTCGTCAGGAGCTGCCCTCGACGACACAGTTAGCCTCCGCGCCCAAGCAACTAGCTCCATCTTGGCGACAGAGCCCATCTCGGTGGCCACGGCCACTTCAGACCATGCAGCCACTGAGACAAATGCAGACGCAACGAAGACTGATGACGCCAACTCGGAAGCAGATGTCACCAAGGCCAGTACTGAAGATGAAGCAGCCAAGGCCAACACCGAGAACGTTGCTACCTCGACTTGATTTTCTCCTGCAATCTTATCCTTCAAACACTTATCAGATCCCCGGGATGCCGGGTGTAGATGTACCGAACCAGTTATGTTTTTGCTTGCTACTCATTTTTATTCATACTTGATATTTTTAACTTAGTCAATTTGAGCAGTCCTGGCTCGATGTCGGGTTGCGTTATCATGCAAGTCCCCGAGTTGCATTTCTTATTCGCTCTTTCTTTTCATCTCAGCTCTACCCGCAACTTGTTGCTTTTTTGGTATTCGAGTCACGAGAGTTCAAAGGCAGAGTTGCAATTACTTAGCCACTCAGAAACAATCATAGTAACGCAGCCCACCCCTTAGCCGAAAAGAAAAGATAAAGAACAGTAGTAAATGCACCCTACTCGGCTCCTGCACTCTTCCTTTTCTTAGCAATTTTTCTTGTGCTCATTGACCTTTTGCTTGTTCTCTTGCTTGCCATGAAGCCGGGTTTCGGACAGCAGCAGAGTCGAAGAGTTGGCATGTAGGTTTAAACACAATACTCAATGTACTTATGAACTTTGAAGCAGAGCAACCGAGTAGACAAAGAGTAAAGCCGAGTAGAAACACTTAGAGAAATTTTGGACGAGGGCAGTCCCCGAGTTCAATTTCAGATTGCAGAGTAGAATTGAGAGTACATACACATTTTTGCTCATGAATGAAAGCGACGGAGTAGAGCTACATTCCAGGGACGGTTTGATTCCTCTCCAGCTTTGTCTACCCTGTTCGCATGTGATGGACGCACGTCCACAAGATAGTAGGCATCATTGTGCAGCGCTTTGCTCACAATGAAAGGTCCTTCCCATGGAGGAGACAATTTGTGCATCCCGGCTGTGCGCTGCACAAGCCTAAGGACCAAGTCTCCTTCTCGGAAAACCCTCGGGTTCACCTTTCGGCTATGATAACGCCGCAGGTTTTGCTGGTAGATAGCCGAACGTGACAGAGTAAGCTCTCTTGCTTCTTCAAGCAGGTCAACATCGTCTTCTCGAGCTTCTCTCGCCTCCACCTCAGTGTAGAGGGTTACCCGGGGGAGTCATGCTCTAGGTCTATTGGCAATACGGCCTCAGCCCCATATACCAAGAAGAATGGCGTGTAGCCGGTTGACCGGTTAGGGGTAGTCCTTAGACTCCACAACACCGCTGGCAACTCGTCTAACCAACACCCAGGTGTTTTCATCAACGGCTCAATGAGCCTTGGCTTTATGCCTGCTAGCACCATGCCGTTTGCTCTTTCAACTTGCCCATTGGAGGCGGGATGCGCGACTAACGCAACGTCTAGTCGGATATGCTTATCTCTGCAGAATCGCACCATTGCTCCCTCAGCAAAATTTGTGCCGTTATCCGTGATGATGCTGTGCGGATAGCCGTATCTCAGGATCACATCCTTCAAGAATTTCACAGCTGTGGCTCCATCGCACTTCCGAATAGGCTTTACTTCAATCCACTTAGTAAACTTGTCCACCATGACCAAGATGTGCGTCATGTTGCCTCTAGCCGGCTTGAAGGGTCCGACCATGTCCAAACACCAAACAGCAAACGGCCAGGTGATAGGAATAGTCTTCAACTCGGAAGCAGGCATGTGAATCTTACTTGCAAACATCTGGCAGCCATTGCACTTCCTCACGATGTCTTCAGCTTGCTGCAGAGCTGTGAGCCAGTAGAAGCCATGCCGAAAAGCTTTCTTGACCAATGCCCGAGAAGAGGCGTGGTGTCCGCATTCTCCTTGGTGTATCTCCAACAGAATTTCTCCTCCTTCTTCTGGGTCCACACAGCGTTGCAGCACGCCAGTGGCACTTCTTTTGTGCAGCACATCTCGGAATATAGTGTATCCCTTGGATCTTCTCTGAATCTGCATTGCAGCAACCTCATCTTCTGGCAGAGTACCGTCCTTTAGAAAGGATAATATGGGCATGGCCCAACTAGGTGTCTCCCGTGCAGGAAACACTGGTTCGTCCACTTCCATCGGGACGGGCACCTCTGGTTGCTCCTAAGGATTGGGAGCACTTCTCTGAAGCCCTGAGCGATTGGCAAGAACCTCCTCGATGAATGCGACAGCCTCCGGGTCGAGGACAGCAGTCCCCGAGTATGGAGTGGCAGTCCCCAAGTAGGGAGCGGCAGTCCCCGAGTAGGGAACGGCAGTCCCCGAGTAGGGAACGGCAGTCCCCGAGTAGGGAACGGCAGTCCCCGAGATGGATGCTGCAGTCCCCGGGTTCTGTGTTGCATTCTCCCAGTCAATCTCCATTGGAACAGCTTCCTCACTTGGCAGAGAAGGAACGAAAATGGATTCCGAGTTGGGGGATGGCTTGATGGATGGCTTCCTTAAATGCTCCAAGGCAATCCCCGCCGGGATGGATTGCCGAGAAGACCCCAACTTGGACAGCTCGTCTGCTGCTTCATTCTCTGCTCGGTGGATGTGCTGGAACTCGCAGCCTTTGAAGAATCCAGTTATAGACTGCACCAGGAAGCGATACGATGCCATGTTGGCGTCCAAAGCATCCCAAGTGCCAGAAACCTGCTGCACCACCAGATCGGAATCACCATAGCATATGATGCGCTGCACGCCAACCTCCTTGGCTACTCGCAAGCCGTGCACCACGGCTTCGTACTCGGCAACGTTGTTCGATGCCTTGAAGTGGATTTGCAGCACGTACTTGAGTTGATCTCGCTTGGGTGACGTAAGCACTACGCTAGCACCAAGCCCTTCCTTCACTTTGGAGCCATCAAAGTGCATCCTCCAATAGTTGGAAACCGGAGCAGGAGGTTCATACTGCACCTCGGCCCAGTCCACCAGAAATTCCGCCAGAATCTGAGACTTGATGGCTTCTCTTCTCACATACGCGGGAGCGTACGCGGCTAGCTCAATCGCCCACTTGGCTACTCTTCCACTCGCCTCCTTGTTGCCCATGATGTCCGAGATGGGAGCAGAACTCACCACAGTAATGGGGTGCTCCTGGAAATAGTGCTTCAGCTTCTTCGCGCCTAGGTATACGCCGTAAGTCATCTTCTGGTAGTGCGGGTAGTTCTGCTTGGAGCTGGATAGCACTTCGCTAAGATAGTACACGGGGTGCTGCACACCCTTGCCTTCTTCTTCTCGCTCCACCACAATCACCACGCTGACTACTCGGTTAGTAGCAGCAATGTATAGCAGCATTGGCTCCTTGGGTAGCGGACTAGCCAAGATGGGAGCGCTACCCAGCATCGCCTTCAGCTCATTGAATGCCACGTCTGCTTGCAGCGTCCAGACGAACTTATCACTCTTCTTCATCAACTGATAGAGAGGCAGGGCCTTCTCGCCCATTCGGCCAAGGAAACGGCTCAGCGATGCCAAGCAGCCAGTAAACTTCTGCACATCCTTCAAGGATCTCGGCAAAGACATGCTCTCAATAGCTTTTATCTTTGAAGGATTGGCCTCAATGCCCCGACTAGACACCAGGAAGCCGAGTAGCTTGCCAGCCGGGACGCCAAAGGTACACTTACTCGGATTCAGCTTCATTTTGTACTTGCGCAGGTTAGCAAAGGTTTCCTCAAGGTCGGCAAGCAGAGTATGTGTTTTATTCGTTTTGATGACAATGTCATCTACGTACACCTGCACATTCTTGCCGAGCTGATCATGCAAGCATTTCTGCATGCATCTCTGATAGGTTGCACCCGCATTCCTCAAGCCAAAACACATGACACGATAGCAATAAGCCCCGTACGGGGTAATAAATGCAGTCTTTATTTGATCAGCGGGATTGAGTGCAATTTGGTGAAAACCAGAGTATGCATCTATGAAAGACAGCAGTTCACAACCAGCAGTGGAATCGATCACCTGATCGATGCGAGGTAGCGGGAAAGGATCCTTGGGGCATGCTTTGTTCAAGTCGGTGCAGTCGACACACATGCGCCATGCGGTAGCAGCCTTGGGATCCTCCTTCTTCTTCTCGACCATGACCGGGTTGGCTAGCCAATCCGGATGCAGCACCTCCATGATGAAATTGCTTATCAGCAACTTCGTGATTTGGTCACCAATGGCCTTCCTTCTCTCATCTCCGAAGCGGCGCATAGCCTGCTTCACTGGTTTGGCGTCTGGACGCACATGTAATGAGTGCTCAACCAACTCCCTCGGGACACCTGGCAGATCTTCATTGGACCAGGCGAACACGTCCCGATTCTCACGGAGGAAGTGGATGAGCTCGCCTTCCTATTTCTCCGCCAACCCGGAGCCAATGATGGCTACGCGGTCTGGGAACTCCGGGTCGACCTGAACCTTCTTGGTCTCTTGAGATGCCTGGAACGCGGTCCCGTGTTGGGTACTCGGCACGCCCTGCGCGCCAGCTTGCGCGGATTGCGCCATGGCCACCACCTCATACATCTTCTTCTTCTCGGCAGCAATCACCATTGACTCCGCCAACTGGGAACCAGCAGAGGCACACTCCGTGGACTTCTTGTAATCACCAGCGAAGGTAATCACGCCATTGGGACCAGGGATCTTCATCTTCAGATACGCAGTGTGGGTAGAAGCCATGAATCTGCTCAGAGCAGGCCTGCCGAGTAGAGCATGGTAAGGGCTCTTGTGATCAACCACCTCGAACTGCAGGCTCTCTGTGCGGCAGTTCTCCCTGGTGCCGAATAGCACATCTATCCATACTCGGCCAATCGGATTGCAAGAGACCCCGGGCACAATGCCATGGAAAGTGGTCTTGCTGGGTAGCAGCACGTTCTCAGCCAGGCCAAGCTTCTCGAGTGTGTCTTTGTACACGATGTTGATGCTGCTGCCATTGTCGATTAGCACCTTGTTGAACCTCACATTCTTCTCGGGACCCAGGAAAGTAGGGTCCAGCACCAGTGCGTAGCTACCCGGATTGGGCATCACCTTGGGATGGTCAGCTCGGGACCAAGTGATCTCTACATTGCACCAGTGCATGTAGTGAGGAACAGCAGGGATCACTGCATTAACCTCCATAGCACGCATGTGCTGCGACTGCTTGTCGACAGGCTCGGAAGTAAAGATCATGTAGCTCTCGTGGTGTTCTTGGTACTGGTTGCGGCCCCCATCATCATTGTTGCCGTTGTTGTTGCCCTGGAAGTTGTTGTTGTTGCCTCTGTTGTTGTTGCGGTTGCGGTTGTTGTTGTTGTTGCGGTAACCCTCATTGTTGAAGTGACGGTTGGCTCCTAAAGCCACTTGGTTCACATTTTCTCTTCTCGGGAACACTGGAGGCCGAGCTGCGGGTGCGCGAGCAGGCTGCACGTTGGCATTTGCAGCTGGCAGAGGAGGAGGAGGAGGCAAGCCTTCATTCCGGATCAGATCCCACCACTCACACTGTCGAGTAGTATGATTGGCTGGCCTTGAGGGGTGCTGAGTGTGGAAACTACATGGGCCATCCTTCATGTCGTCAAAGACGAACTTCCTGGTCTATTCCGAGTTGCCGCTACCCGACTGAGGAGCACGGAATGGTTTCTTGTTGCCTTGGCCCTGGTTCTGGTTGCGCCCGTACTGGGCTCCAGCAGGTTTTTGCCCTTGGCTACTCCCAGCTCCAATACCCACAGCATTCACCTCCTCAGGGTCATACCGAGTATCTATTCGGTCACCCATGCGCTTGTTGCGGAACTCGTTGCGCTTGTTGTTGAAGTTTCTTCTCGGCTCAGAGGAATCCATCAGGGGCTGGGTAGGATCACCGAGTGCGTACTGATCCGCAATCTTGATGGTCTCCGCCAGAGTGTTTGGCATCTCCCTCTGCAACCTTTGCCACAGCATACTTCCATGTCTGCAACCCTGCGCAAACCAAGTAATAGCCTGGGCTTCATTCACACCTTCACAGGTGTTCCGCAATGTGCTCCACCGAGTAAGATACTCGCGGTCTGTCTCGTCTTCCCGCTTCCTGCAAGCGGACAGCTGTTGTGGCCTATTCGGCCTCTTGTAGGTGCTGGTGAAGTTGCTGATGAAGGCTTCCGAGAAATCCAGCCAGCAATTGATGCTGTTCTTGGGCAGGTTGTTGAGCCAAGTGCGAGCTGGACCCTCTAGCATCTGTGGGACGTACCGCACCGCCCATCTCCGGTTGCCGTTCGCGATATGAACCGCGGTGACATAGTCATTGAGCCAATCCTCCGGCTTGGTGCTACCATTGTAGCTCTTGGTGCCCCTTGCCAGCTGGAAGTTCTTCACGGACGGCTCGTTCATGATGCGCGGGCCAAAGGACTCGGGGCCAGGGGACCCGTGTTCTCCAGCCGCGCCGACAAGCTGATCCGGTTCGGCTGGTGCCTTGCATCTCCAGGCGCCAACACGCGCTCGCCCACACGATCCAGAATGTCATAGCCAGCCATCCCCATGGCCGAATCGCCATCATCATATCGGTCCACCTGCACAGCTGCAGGCTGCTCCACCGGGTTGGCGGCTGGCGCCACTGCGCGCGGCTGCTGCCTCTGCCGGGTAGGCTGAGCGACGGGATGCTGAGAAGGACTTGGGCGCTCTCCATCTCGGGCCTGGCTTTGAGCTTTATGGGCTTGAAAGCCTGCTCCTGCAGCGTTGTGTTTCTGAACGGACTGTCGTGGCACAGCGAGCTGTTTCGCGGCGACAGCCGGGTCGTACACCTGCATTTGCCTGTCTCTGCCAGAACGCCCGCTACGGCTCTTCTCGCGGCTGGGATGCGGAGATGAGGCCTGATCGTTAGATCTAGCCGCGTGCGAGTGCACCACCTGAGAAGCTCCAGCACACGGGTTGGCTTTTCGGAACTCCTCATTCTGCCTAGCCGCCTCTAGCACCAACTCGTTCAGCCTTTCCTGCTGCCTAACGCGCGCTTCGCCAACTAGATGCGGCAACTCGGCGGCTACAGCCTCAGCAGCTCTAAGTGTTTTGGCGCGCGTGCTGTATCTGGGTCTAGTGGAGGTGTTTGCGGTGGCGGACTGAGTGGGAGCCTCTACAACCGTTGCCATCTCGGCACCTAGGTTGTGACGCGTAGCACCTACTTTGCTAGCCCTCCTAGTAACCGGCGTGAAACCATGAGCCTTGTTGTACTCAAGCTGATCTAGACTCAGCTCAAGCCTAACCTTATCCAACTCCGCCTGCTCGGCGAGCAGCTCCTGGCGCTGCCGGTCGAGCTGCTCCTTCATGGTCAAAAGCTCGAGGTCGGTGGGAGGCGGCATGCGAGTCCGCCCAGCTGACGCAAGGATAGTCGGAGTAGTGGAGAGCGGAAGGTTGCACTCCTTCTCGTAAATCTTGTGCGTCTTCCCGCCAGCACTCGAGCCAGCGAGATCCTCGACGACGACCGCAGCCCCAGCTGCGCCCTTGCCGGCGTCTGCAGCCAGGCCAGCCACCATCACCTCCACGCTGTCCACAGCGGCCCACCGGCCTTCCGCGTGCAGCGATGACGGCAGGAGGATCCTCCGCGACATGCACCACCTCATGATACTCGCGGTCGATGACGGTGGCGACGTAGACGAGGTGTGCGCCGAAGGAAATCACCGAGCCGCCCTCTGGCACGGCCCTGCCGCCGAAATCGCCGGCGTTGTCGGTGACAAAGTCGAAGGAGCCGAATCTGTGGACAAGGCCACAGACCACGCGCTCTCCGGTAGCAGAAATCGATCCCGTCCGAACGGAAACTCCAGCCAGCGCCGCTGGTTGCCCCACGATGGGCGCCAACTGTCGTGGTGGTGTCAAGACAGATGCCATAGGATGGCTAAAGATGTGGGGACGATGGACGCTGGAGGTGCTCGGGGAGGGATCACGCGACGAGTAGCCGCGTGAGGTAAAGATCAAACACTGCAAACAACACGATCTACCCAGGTTCAGGGCCCTCGTGAGGAGGTAAAACCCCTACTCCTGCCTTTCTCTCTGTATTTTGATGTCTCACCGAGTAGCCACCATACAATGGTTCTTGCTACCGAGTAGCCACTCTTCTCTCTACGGGATGAACTAGGTCAAGAATCTAGGTTAGCAACGTGCGATCTAGGTCTGCCCCCCTCGCGCAGGAGGCGGCGGGGCACCTTATATACTCGGTGCCCAGCCGGATACGTCCAAATACAAACAGATGTCGACATTGTGTGCACACCGTCCTTCCTCCGAGCTCCCGCTGACAGCTTTGGTTCCTAATCTTGTCATGTCCGGAAAGTCGTTGGGCAAAACCAAGTGAACAGTCTGGTATCACTGCGCGGAACACAGAGTAGGTCCCCCTATCCTGCGACGCCCTGCTGACACACTGTCGCTGTCAGGCACGCCGTCCTCAGATGAACAGTGCTGTGAACAGTGCCAAGTACGGACCCGGGATACGCGGGATCCGGTGTCAGAACGGCTCCTTTGACTTCTGGCCCGAGAGGGTTCCCGCCAGTTTTACTCGGACCAGCTCTTCTACTCGAACAAACATAACTTGCTTGATGTAACCTTCTGATCCTCCTTTGTGTAAGACCGAGTAGCAGTCGACCGGGTAGCGAGTACCGGGTAGGCAGCTACTCGACCAAACATCTCTTCTGACCTTGTCTTTACCACTAGCCTTTACCCTACTCGGGGGGTAACCCCCCGACACTGGTGCTGGCAAGGGAATGTCGTCTTCAGCTACAGCTCCACCCACTCCAACAACTTTTGGTGGGGAAGAAAAAACCACAAACCTGGACGAACAATTCCAGCCGTCCAGCCAGCCTATTGCATCCAACTTGGATGCAAGGGAAAAGGCAGAACCGGAGATGGGCAGACCTTCTCGGACATCCGGAGAAGACGAGCCCATCCCAACTTTTGATAAGTACTTCCCGGTAAAGGAAGAACCTTTTGACGATCTCGGATACATTCGTCTGGTAGCTAAGAAGTTCTTCGCCCCTGCTCCCCTGATCCGTCCTTGGCCGCAAGGCGGGCTAATTGTCCGAAAGAACTTCGTGTTTTCACCTCGTCAGGTCATCCAAGACGGCCTGCATCATGTTGGAATTCTTTTTTCTGAATATGTAAAGGAATTCAACGAGAACTTATCAGGTTTGCAGCGGATGAGCTAGGTAATATCTCTAGCCCCCAAGCAATAAGTCAAATGCATACTTTTAACTTAATGCTTTCAACTTTATCATGCTTGTTTCTAACATAAGCATTTTGTTTCATTTTCGTGTTTCAGCAAACCGCTGATACAATAAACCTGGAAGTTTTTAACAAGCTTAGCATCAAGAACAAGGAGGTTAAAACCCTTCTTTCTATTATTGATGTTAAGGAGGCAGAGCTGGCATCGTCTCAGCATCAGCTGGAGGAAACAACAGGTATTTTAGTTCTCTGAGGTTTCTTGGCCATAACTTTTTCCTAAGTATTTGTCCGAGTTTTCTAACCCGGAATTTTTTCTCGCTTTTCAGCTGCTTTGGCGAGAGCCAAGCAAGTTGCTGAAGATGCCGGCAACGCCGAGAATCTCCGCAGGGAGAACCTGGACCTTCATAAGGAACTTATGAAGGTTCAGAAGGAGCTGGAGGCCAGCCAGTTGGCTGTTGGCAGTGCTCAATCCAATGCCTCTCAGCAAGCTGACAAGGACAAGGCAACCATCCGAGATTTGGAGAATGCCTTGACCCTGCGCCTGGAGGAAGGATCTAAGATGGATAAGATCCTCGGTAAGTCATTTACTTTTACCGGATTTTCCATGTTTTGATTTCTTTCTCTGCTTTTTCACTAACCCTTTGGTTATTTGTCTGAAAAAACAGGAGATGACCCTGCACTTTCTCGGATTGAGAAAATCTGAGCTTTTGGGAAGGTATTCACCGCGATCAAAGCTACGAGAATGTTTCTCATCATAGAAATTGCGGAGGCCAAGGAATCCACCTTGCGTTCCACGGCACGGGGTGGTGCACGCATGGCTTTAGGGCTTATGCGTATGCATTATCCCACTGGCAAATCTTTGCGCGTGGCGTCCGGTATCCCTCAAGGATATACAGAGACGTAGCGGACCACCATCTTTGATGAGATCAAAGGTCACGCTACCAAGATTGCTTATATGGTGAATGTCTCCATCACCTATCTGGAAGAAGAAATTCCAGAAGCCCCCGAGGAGTCCAGCAGCGAAGAAGACTCGGATGCTTGAAGAAATTTCCTTGCCCTGGATAGGAGAAATAGGAAATAGGAGCATTACTGCACTTTACAATGTAATTTTTATTGTAATGGTTCTATTCATTTGTATGAACAAGTACTCCGCCTTTTGCTGTTAATACTATTAAATCCTTTGCAAGTTTTCCGGGTTTTATATTCCTTTACCTTCTAAGTTCGCTGGTTTATGTGCTTTAACCGTCCTTAGAGTTTGAAATGGCTTAGTAGTATTTTAATCTTCATGCCAAGTGACTGGATAAAACCGATCAGTTCAAACTCGGAAACACGGATCATACTAAAGGCATTTTTACTTACTAGATCCAGTGACCCAGCACATAAATGTAACATCCCAAGTATGAAAACTCCCATTTAGAATGCTTTATTTCTTGTTAATTATGTTTTGCATCATGACATCATCATTGCATTTGTTTTGGCATTTGTTTTCACTTTGTTTTCATCTGTTTTTCCTTGTTTTCTATATGAATTTCAAACCAAATTTTAAAATAGTTGTTTCATACTTGTCTGTTACAATTTTTCCAAATAGAAATATTCAAATAAAACATCCATTTGTTTCCAATAAAATGGAAAGCTCAAACTATTAAATTGTTCTCTTTAATTATTCATTTAATATCAAATTTTCAGTCAAATTCAAATAAGATACAAACAGCAACATATTTTAAATTTTTTGGAAAACAAAAGTTACACAATGTTGCTGTTACAATAAATAATTGATACAAATTTTTTCCTAAATTTTCTAACCCCTAAAACCCTTCCTTTTTATCCTTTTCCTTTTCAGCAAAAAAAAAGAGAAGAAACAAAACAAAAATAAAAAAAAGGAAAACGCAGGCCAGTGGGCAGCAGGCCTAGCCCACGGCCTGCTTACCTCTTCGCTATCGTCACCTACCTCTGTACGGCGTTCATCGCGTCTGTCCACGTCGAGATACAGACGCAGGGGACGGCCACGACCACCTCCGCCTCCTCCTTATTAACCCTAGCTGCCTCGAGCTCCCCTAGCCCTAGACCTCCACCTCTCTCTCCCTCGACTGCGCCGCCGTTTTTCCCCTCTGCTCTCTCTTTTTCTGTTCTGCACCTCCACCTCTGAACCCACCACCGCACCACCGTCGCCTGAACTCCGATGATCGCCGCCGCGTTGGTCCACCTCAGCACTGGCTAGCCACGGGAATGAATTCCCCGTCACTTCCTCGACCACCTCGACACCACAGCGAGGGCCGGGAACCGCTGCAGCAACGCCGCCGTCCGTGCCTCTGTCGCCGCCGTCGACGACGACCACCTCCCTCTGATTTCCTCCCGGTGAGCACCATCTTTTCCACCCCCTTTCCCTCTCTCTGCATCACGTCACAAGCACGCGCACACCCACGAGCACACGTGCGTCCACCGTGAGCAGCAGCAGTGCAGCAGTCACCGCCGGCGAGCACCGTTTTGTCGACAGGTTCAGTCAACTGAATCAAATTCAGTTTCGTCAGTTAGCACACGCTAACTGAACATTATCATCCCCGCGCGTTCCTCTCTGTCACGATTCGAACAGCAGCCCAGTTGGCCAGCGCGCTGCGTACGCGAGCACGAGGTCGAGGGATCGATTCCCAGCTCCGCGGGATTTAATCCCAATTTTTTCCTTGCCACGCCAGCGCCCAGGCCCCACAGGTCATTGGCCCTGGTTGCCACACAGGCACGCACCCACACGCCACGCAAGCACAGCTGGGCACTGCCAGTGACCCAGAGGCAGCACTGCGCGCGTAGGAAAAGCCCCAGGGGCCTCTCTGTGATATTTTTTCCGCAGTTAAGCCCCTGGACCAAATCTGTATGTTTTAAAATTGTTGTTTAGTCCCTAAACTCCAAATACAAATAACTTTTGAATTTCAAATAAAAATAATATAAATAAAATATGTATCCTGAACCAAATTTAATTCTCTACATGTTTAGATCATTTGTTTACTGTTTTGAACATTTCAAATTGTTTTAAAATTCAAATTCAAACAATTCCTTTTAAATTTGGTTAAATTCCTAACTAATTCAAATTTTATTTAAATGGCCCATATAAAATATGTTTTCAAACCAGAAAAATGTAATCTTTTCAAATATGAATTTTATTTAATGTTTTGAACAAATAAAATTCAAATAATATTAATACTTGATTTAAATCCATTTAAATCTTGTTTAAACTTGTTTAATTCATAATTAATTCATTTTAATTCCTTTCTCAACAAATGAAACATGTAGTCCACCTAAAATTTTGTGCTCTTTTCAAATATGAATTTTGTTATCTATTTTGAACAATTAAACTTGGTGAAAACAACAAATTCTTGTGTAACTCATTTAAGAAGCCAAATTTCTTAACTTAACAAATAAAAGTCCAAACTTGGTAAACAACATATCAAATTGAATCTATACTTGTTTCCTTATTGTTTTCATCATCCATGCATCATGCTAATCCACTTTCACATGATGGTTAGTTGTAGATCATTTAATTCAACCTTAATTCATGGGCTTTTCCATATGCAACCCAAATTGCATATGGGCCCATTTAATTATGTTACCATGTCAGCTATCTTATCTTTGATGCATCAATGAAATTGTCATGCATCATCCCATGTTTGTGCATTATGCCATGTTATTGATTGTTCGTCTCTCTTCGATTGTTTGTTTGCTTCTTCTCGAATAGACGACGACGTTGAGACAGACGAGGTTTACGACACTACTTCTGAGGAGTAAGCTCAGTACCAGGCTACTGAGTTTGCAGGCAAGTATTCACTCACATGAACCATTGTGTTCCTTTCCACACTGGATACCGATACTTTCCGTTGTCTATTCTGCTAGACCTATGAATCGTTGCTTGTGTCCCGATCCTATCCCATGTTGTCATATAACCATGATATTGCCTCACCTCCACACCTATAACCCCTTGCTTGTTGCATGTGTCTTACTAGCATGCTTAGGGTTGCTTGTGCTCGAGTCTGATGTCTGTTACTTCTTTTACCATATTTATTTATGTTCTATGGGCTCGATGTTTAAACAACAACCTGTTAATGTTATGGGTAATAATAATTTGATGATAAGGCACCGGCAGGAGGCCCGGCGTGGTTTTGAGGCCTGCTAGTGTCGACCCTAATTAGGAAAAGGGTCTTGTCTACTGATCCATGATGAGCGCACTAACCGCATGTGGGAAGCATGTATGGGCGCCCCCCTCAATTTGATTCGATTCGCATCTCGTCCAAATCGCCTCATAGTTCGGGTTTTCCATTTGCCGCATGCATATGCAGGTGCGAACCCGTGGCCAGGGTGGAACTTTTGTAGTCGGCATTTAGGGAGACACGTTCTTAGAGTGCTATTAGGGTCCCCTTTTCTTCGTGGGGCTCGATTAGTCGTGCGCTCAATTGCACGGGGTTCTTTGGGCTTGATGCGAAGAAGAGTTGGGTTGTGTTGAGTGCCTCGCTTGGTGAAAGTGCATTTCCATCTGCTGGGATATTCTTACGTGTACGGCTACATTGGTGCATCCCTGCAGGGTTAAATCTTCTCGAGAAGCCGTGTTGTCCGCGGTTATGGATGACTTGGTGAAAGTGCTGGCTAACAAGTACTCAGAACAACTTACACCTAACTATAATAACTTGACTAGTAATATAGATTACTTCCACCAAAAGAATGATGTCACCCTAATCAACAGTGTGAGTTATCCTTGGGTTGCTTCCTTAGTAGGGGGTAACATTGGATGGGTTTATTTGGTGGTTAACAATAGTTGGTTACGATACGCGATCTTATCTTTTTCTGTTAGCCGGATGTTGTAGCGTGTCTCTGTAGTTGGTTACTGCAGCCCGCTGCTATACTTTTGTATCACCTATTCTTCCGTTGAACCTAAAGCATTTGTACCTGGTGTTGCCGGGTACAGTTTGGTGAAGTGTGAGTCTTGCTTGCCAGTACTTGTCTGTACTGACCCCTATGGGGCTGCGTGTTCTGCAGACTACGGTTCCGAGGATCCCCATGGAGGCTACTACGTGGAGTACGACGAGGCTGTTGACGAGTAGATAGCGGACCCGGGCAGGATCCGAGACTACGTGGATGGGCTCCGTTTTCTTTTCATTCCCGGCCTCTTAGGCCTATTTGCTTCTTGTCTGTACTCAGACACTTTGGATGCTTCCGATGAGATGTAATGATGATATGTTGGGACATGTGTCCTCTGGATGATTGTATTTGCTATCTCTGCTCTAGTGAGAGCCATTTGCACTTATTTCTATTTCTTTGTGTCTTAGAGATCTGTTGTGCTATCATTTTGTTAAACGCCGTTGATGTACCATGTGTGTATGGTATGAAGTACGTCAATGGTAGTATCCTGATCTCTATGGGATGGTTTACACCGACGGTGGATAGTAGAAACTGGTTGTCACGCTATATGTGTTGGCCTACTCGTAAGAGGTGCGGGTGCAAGTAGGCCCCGTAATCCAGTCATCTACTGTTTAACGGCCCGGTGAGTATCCTATAGAAGTCCGGGTGCGACAAATGGTATCAGAGCCTGTCTGCCAGTAGGATCCCTTTTACTGGTCGCAGTTGAGTCTAGAAACTATTTTGTAGCTATATAGGAAAAATGAAACGTGAGAGTAGGAATTCTGTTCTTTTTCTTCTTTCCCCACCCACCCTCCCTTTTCTGGTAAGGAAGTGCAACGTTGTTTTTCCTTCTCATCTAAACTTTCAAGTTAGGATTTCACGTATCCTGGTTTCTCTAGGATGGTTATATCTACTAGACCATAGGAATGGAGGTGGTTGTGACGTGATTTATCATGTTTCCTACTCATGATTGAGAACGGAGGCGTGTAAGCCCCGGAAGCAGATCCTCTATTCCTTAAGCAGTAGATATTGATCCTTTAGAAGCCCGGATGGGGTTTCCGTAGTACCTCAGGAGTTTTGGTCTCGTGTTTCCCGAATGTTGCTTCGAAATCATGTTCTTCTCAACATCCTTTTCGTCCGCTGGAACCTTGTTGTTGCTTTCCACTTCAGTTCCTCTACCGGAGCATCACATTCTTTCGTGTCAAAGATCTTTGCGACAGCAATTAAACTCCCTTTTGTTGGTGTGGGTTCCCCGCCAGTGGTAAACTCCCCTGGAGCAACTAGGCAAACGTCTAAGATCAGTCGCAGAAATCAAATCCTAATTGGGGGCCACATATTCCTTGCTTCTCTCATGCTGCTGGGAAATTCTGACATTGATGTCATTCTTGGTATGGATTGGCTGAAGGCCAATAAAGCAAAATTGACTGTGCTCAAAATTCAATAACTCTGTTCCACCCTTCTGGCCAGATAGTCTATTCTCCAAATGAAACAAGTTTCATTCAGCTGTGCACCCTCGATGCAAAACCTCTACCTTTTCTCTTCTCAGTAGGAATCTCGGGGCGCGATTCCTTCAAGGGGGGCGTTTTGTAACATCCCAAGTATGAAAACTCCCATTTAGAATGCTTTATTTCTTGTTAATTATGTTTTGCATCATGACATCATCATTGCATTTGTTTTGGCATTTGTTTTCACTTTGTTTTCATCTGTTTTCCCTTGTTTTCTATATGAATTTCAAACCAAATTTTAAAATAGTTGTTTCATACTTGTCTGTTACAATTTTTCCAAATAGAAATATTCAAATAAAACATCCATTTGTTTCCAATAAAATGGAAATCTCAAACTATTAAATTGTTCTCTTTAATTATTCATTTAATATCAAATTTTCACTCAAATTCAAATAAGATACAAACAGCAACATATTTTAAAAATTTTGGAAAACAAAAGTTACACAATGTTGATGTTACAATAAATAATTGATACAAATTTTTTTCCTAAATTTTCTAACCCCTAAAACCCTTCCTTTTTATCCTTTTCCTTTTCAGCAAAAAAAAGAGAGAAGAAACAAAACAAAAATAAAAAAAAGGAAAACGCAGGCCAGTGGGCAGCAGGCCCAGCCCACGGCCTGCTTACCTCTTCGCTATCGTCACCTACCTCTGTACGGCGTTCATCGCGTCTGTCCACGTCGAGATACAGACGCAGGGGACGGCCACGACCACCTCCCCCTCCTCCTTATTAACCCTAGCTGCCTCGAGCTCCCCTAGCCCTAGACCTCCACCTCTCTCTCCCTCGACTGCGCCGCCGTTTTTCCCCTCTGCTCTCTCTTTTTCTGTTCTGCACCTCCACCTCTGAACCCACCACCGCACCACCGTCGCCTGAACTCCGATGATCGCCGCCGCGTTGGTCCACCTCAGCACTGGCTAGCCACGGGAACGAATTCCCCGTCGCTTCCTCGACCACCTCGACACCACAGCGAGGGCCGGGAACCGCTGCAGCAACGCCGCCGTCCGTGCCTCTGTCGCCGCCGTCGATGACGACCACCTCCCTCTGATTTCCTCCCGGTGAGCACCATCTTTTCCACCCCCTTTCCCTCTCTATGCATCACGTCACAAGCACGCGCACACCCACGAGCACACGCGCGTCCACCGTGAGCAGCAGCAGTGCAGCAGTCACCGCCGGCGAGCACCGTTCTGTCGACAGGTTCAGTCAACTGAATCAAATTCAGTTTCGTCAGTTAGCACACGCTAACTGAACATTATCCTCCCCACGCGTTCCTCTCTGTCACGATTCAAACAGCAGCCCAGTTGGCCAGCGCGCTGCGTACGCGAGCACGAGGTCGAGGGATCGATTCCCAGCTCCGCGGGATTTAATCCCAATTTTTTCCTTGCCACGCCAGCGCCCAGGCCCCACAGGTCATTGGCCCTGGTTGCCACACAGGCACGCACCCACACGCCACACAAGCACAGCTGGGCACTGCCAGTGACCCAGAGGCAGCACTGCGCGCGTAGGAAAAGCCCCAGGGGCCTCTCTGTGATATTTTTTCCGCAGTTAAGCCCCAGGACCAAATCTGTATGTTTTAAAATTGCTGTTTAGTCCCTAAACTCCAAATACAAATAACTTTTGAATTTCAAATCCAAATAATATAAATAAAATATGTATCCTGAACCAAATTTAATTCTCTACATGTTTAAATCATTTGTTTACTGTTTTGAACATTTCAAATTGTTTTAAAATTCAAATTCAAACAATTCCTTTTAAATTTGGTTAAATTCGTAACTAATTCAAATTTAATTTAAATGGCCCATATAAAATATGTTTTCAAACCAGAAAAATGTAATCTTTTCAAATATGAATTTTATTTAATGTTTTGAACAAATAAAATTCAAATAATATTAATACTTGATTTAAATCCATTTAAATCTTGTTTAAACTTGTTTAATTCATAATTAATTCATTTTAATTCCTTTCTCAACAAATGAAACATGTAGTCCACCTAAAATTTTGTGCTCTTTTCAAATATGAATTTTTTTATCTATTTTGAACAATTAAACTTGGTGAAAACAACAAATTCTTGTGTAACTCATTTAAGAAGCCAAATTTCTTAACTTAACAAATAAAATTCCAAACTTGGTAAACAACATATCAAATTGAATCTATACTTGTTTCCTTATTGTTTTCATCATCCATGCATCATGCTAATCCACTTTCACATGATGGTTAGTTGTAGATCATTTAATTCAACCTTAATTCATGGGCTTTTCCATATGCAACCCAAATTGCATATGGGCCCATTTAATTATGTTACCATGTCAGCTATCTTATCTTTGATGCATCAATGAAATTGTCATGCATAATCCCATGTTTGTGCATTATGCCATGTTATTGATTGTTCGTCTCTCTTCGATTGTTTGTTTGCTTCTTCTCGAATAGACGACGACGTTGAGACAGACGAGGTTTACGACACTACTTATGAGGAGTTAGCTCAGTACCAGGCTACTGAGTTTGCAGGCAAGTATTCACTTACATGAACCATTGTGTTCCTTTCCACGCTGGATACAGATACTTTCCGTTGTCTATTCTGCTAGCCCTATGAATCGTTGCTTGTGTCCCGATCCTATCCCATGTTGTCATATAACCATGATATTGCCTCACCTCCACACCTATAACCCCTTGCTTGTTGCCTGTGTCTTACTAGCATGCTTAGGGTTGCTTGTGCTCGAGTCTGATGTCCGTTACTTATTTTACCATATTTATTTATGTTCTATGGGCTCGATGTTTAAACAACAACCTGTTAATGTTATGGGTAATAATAATTTGATGATAAGGCACCGGCAGGAGGCCCGGCGTGGTTTTGAGGCCTGCTAGTGTCGACCCTAATTAGGAAAAGGGTCTTGTCTACTGATCCATGATGAGCGCACTAACCGCATGTGGGAAGCGTGTATGGGCGCCCCCCTCAATTTGATTCGATTCGCATCTCGTCCAAATCGCCTCATAGTTCGGGTTTTCAATTTGCCGCATGCATATGCAGGTGCGAACCCGTGGCCAGGGTGGAACTTTTGTAGTCGACATTTAGGGAGACACGTTCTTAGAGTGCTATTAGGGTCCCCTTTTCTTCGTGGGGCTCGATTAGTCGTGCGCTCAATTGCACGGGGTTCTTTGCGCTTGATGCGAAGAAGAGTTGGGTTGTGTTGAGTGCCTCGCTTGGTGGAAGTGCATTTCCATCTGGCGGGATATTCTTACGTGTACGGCTGCATTGGTGCATCCCTGCCGGGTTAAATCTTCTCGAGAAGCCGTGTTGTCCGCGGTTATGGATGACTTGGTGAAAGTGCTGGCTAACAAGTACTCAGAACAACTTACACCTAACTATAATAACTTGACTAGTAATATAGATTACTTCCACCAAAAGAATGATGTCACCCTAATCAACAGTGTGAGTTATCCTTGGGTTGCTTTCTTAGTAGGGGGTAACATTGGATGGGATTGTTTGGTGGTTAACAATAGTTGGTTACGATACGCGATCTTATCTTTTTCTGTTAGCCGGATGTTGTAGCGTGTCTCTGTAGTTGGTTACTGCAGCCAGCTGCTATACTTTTGTATCACCTATTCTTCCGTTGAACCTAAAGCATTTGTACCTGGTGTTGCCGGGTACACTTTGGTGAAGTGTGAGTCTTGCTTGCCAGTACTTGTCTGTACTGACCCCTATGGGGCTGCGTGTTCTGCAGACTACGGTTCCGAGGATCCCCATGGAGGCTACTACGTGGAGTACGACGAGGCTGTTGACGAGTAGATAGCGGACCCGGGCAGGATCCGAGACTACGTGGATGGGCTCCGTTTTCTTTTCATTCCCGGCCTCTTAGGCCTATTTGCTTCTTGTCTGTACTCAGACACTTTGGATGCTTCCGATGTGATGTAATGATGATATGTTGGGACATGTGTCCTCTGGATGATTGTATTTGCTATCTCTGCTCTAGTGAGAGCCATTTGCACTTATTTCTATTTCTTTGTGTCTTAGAGATCTGTTGTGCTATCATTTTGTTAAACGCCGTTGACGTACCATGTGTGTATGGTATGAAGTACGTCAATGGTAGTATCCTGATCTCTATGGGATGGTTTACACCGACGGTGGATAGTAGAAACTGGTTGTCACACTATATGTGTTGGCCTACTCGTAAGAGGTGCGGGTGCAAGTAGGCCCCGTAATCCAGTCATCTACTGTTCAACGGCCCGATGAGTATCCTATAGAAGTCCGGGTGCGACAATAAACAATCAGATAATATAGAGAATTGTAATGAATTTTTTGGATGAAACTCGTGCACACAGGCACAATCCGAGTTTCCTTTAGCCCTTAACAGGCTGAAAATCATTCAGTTTTTTAAACGCCGAGCACGCAGGAACAATTCGGGTTAACATTGAGTATTTTGTAAGATCATTGGGAAATAGATAAGACGGAATCATGCTTTGTACTATAATAAACTTGTAAAAAACATAGACGTATGAATTCCGACAACTTTATTTCATGATCTCAAAGATGTTTACATAGAAATTGAACTAAGTATAGAAGGGACGTAACTGCTGGATACTCCAGGGCCTCTTTGTCTCTCCTAGCTCATCATCTATCTTTCTATTTCTTTTGCGATTCGGATTTTCGGGATGGTCTTCCGTGTCTCGAATGTCTACAAGATAGTATGATCCATTGTTCATAGCTTTGCTGATGACGAATGGTCCTTCCCATACTGGGGCCAACTTGTGCTTTCTTTGCTGTATCAATCTTAGCACTAGGTCAACTTATTTAAAAGAACGATGCCTGATTTTCCGACTATGGTAACGTCGTAAACCTTGCTGATAAATGGCGGATATTTGAAGCACAAGCTCTCGTTCCTCTTCTAAGAGATCGACGGCATCCTGTCGTGCGTTTTCGGCATCCGAGTCATCGAAATCCTGCACTCTTGGGCTGTTGGAAGAATTGCTTCGGCACCATAAACTAGGAAAAACGGGGTTTGCCCAGTTGACCTACTTGGTGTTGTTCGAATACTCCAAAGCACGGAGGGTAACTCTTCTACCCATGCTCCAGCTGCTCTATGAAGAGGAGATTGGAGTCTTGGGTGTATTCCTTGCAAGATTGAGCTATTCATTCTTTCAACTTGTCCATTGGATTGCGGGTGTGCCATAGATGCAAGATCTAGGCGAATTCCCGTTTGTCGGAAATATTTTGCCAACTCTCCAATAGAGAAATTTGTCCCGTTGTCGGTTATTATGCTGTGTGGAACGCCGTATCTCATGACTACGTCAATGATGAAATTTCTGGCAGTTACACCGTCAAGCTTTTTGATGGGTTTAGCCTCCACCCACTTGGTATATTTATCCACTGCTACGAGTAGATGTGTAAGTCCGCCTCTTGCTGTTTTGAATGGTCCCATCATATCTAGCCCCCAGACCGCAAACGACCATGTAATGGGATAGTTTTGAGTGCTTGGGCTGGCATATTTTTCTACTTGGCGTAATATTGACACCCTGCACATGTATTTACTATGTGCTCAGCATCTGTCTTGGATGTTAGCCAGAAAAACCCTGCACGGAATGCTTTTTTGACTATGCTTTTTGATTGAGCATGATGTGTGCAGTCTCCAGCATGGATTTCTTGCAGGATTTCTTGTCCTTCTTCTGGTGAAATACATCGCAGAAAAATTCCGGTAGTACTGCGTTTATACAGGCAATTGTTAGTTACCGTGTATCCTTTGCATCGACGCTGAATCTGTCTCTGCAAGATTTCGTCTGCTCCATCCGGGTACTTCTGATCAACTAAGAAGTTTAGATATGGAATTGTCCAATCCGGGTTGACGAGCATGACTTCAATTGACTCGAAAGCCAGAGGATAATCAACATCTCCACCTTTTATCGATGGTTCATACAAATGTTGGACGAACACACCTGGTGGTAGGATTTTTACCCTTTCTGATCCCATGCGGGCTAATGCGTCCGCGTTCCAATTTTCCTCCCTTTTGACGTGGATCACTTCAAATCCAAAGAAACAGATTGCAAACTCGTCCACCGTTCTCCGATATTCGGCCATGATGGGGATTTTGGCATCCCAAGTTTGGTTGAGCTGGTGATGTACCAAATCTGAGTCGCCATAGCATAAGATGCGTTTGACACCTATTTCCTTTGCAATATGCAAGCCATGAAGCAGAGCTTCGTATTCTGCCACGTTGTTACTGGCGTTGAAGTGTATTTGCAATACATACTCCATTGTGTCTCCTTTAGGGGATTTTAAGACTACACCAGCTCCAGCGCCCTCCTTCATCTTGGATCTGTCAAAGTGCATGATCCAATACTCGGACTCTGGCATCGGTGTTTTTTCCATTGCTTCTGTCCAGTCGGCGACAAAATCTGCCAGAACCTGGGATTTTATTGCCGCCCTGGGTTGGTACTTAATGTCGAATGTTGCTATCTCGATGCCCCATTTGGCTACTCGGCCATTTCCTTCTGCATTGTTTATTATATCCTCTAGTGGTGCTTTACATACCACTGTTATGGAATGTCCTTGGATGTAATGGCGAAGTTTTCAAGACACGAAAAATACACCATATGCCAGTTTTTGATAGTGTGGGTACCTTTGTTTGTACTCGGAGAAAACTTCACTTACATAATATACCGGATGTTGATCTGGTATGCTTTGTTCGTCTTTATTCCTTTCCACAACTATCACTACGCTAATAACCCGGTTTGTAGCCATGAGGTACAATAGCATAGGTTCTTCGTCTTTTGGTGATGCCAAAATCGGAGCTTTCATCAAAGTTTTTTTCAACTAGGTTAATGATGCATCTGCTTCTTCTGTCCACTCAAATTTGCCGGATTTTATCAACAACTTGTACAGTGGCAGAGCTTTGTCCCCTAGCCGGCTAATAAACCTGCTAACGGCTGCGGCAGAACCCGTCAATCATTGTACATCTTTTACGCATGTTGGCTTGGAGATATTTAAGATTGCTTTGATCTTTTCTGGGTTTACTTCTATTCCTCTGTGAGAAACTATGAAACCCAGAAGTTTTCCTGAGGGAACCCCGAATACGCACTTTAATTAATTTAACTTCATTTTATAAGTGCGCAAATTTTCGAAGGTTTCTCGTAAATCTTCAAGGAGCGTGTCTTTTTCCTTGGAAACGACAGCAATGTCGTCCACGTAAACATGAACGTTTTTGCCAATCTGACTATGCAAACATCGTTGCATGCAACGCTGGTAAGTTGCACCTGCGTTCTTCAGGACGAATGGCATGGTTATGTAATAGTACGTCCCATATGGGGTTATGAAGGAAGTTTTTATTTGATCTTCTTTCTTCACGCGTATTTGATGATACCCGGAATATGCATCCAGAAAGCATAAAAGCTCAGAGCCTGCAGTGGCATCTATAATTTGATCGATTCGCGGTAACGCAAACCTATCTTTTGGACACAATGTGTTCAAGCCGGTGTAATCTATACACATCCTAAGGGTAGTACTATCTTTCTTCGAGACTAATACTGGATTTACAGACCATTCAGTATGTATAACATCTCGGATAAAATCTGCTGCCAAAAGGCGGATAATCTCCTTGCCAATAGCCTTCCGTCTTCTTCCATCAAATCGACGGAGACCTTGTTTGACGGGTTTAGATCCTGGAATCACCTTGAGTTGATGCTCAGCAAGTTCCCTGGGTACGCCTGGCATGTCCGCTGGACATCAAGCAAGAATGTCCCAGTTCTCACGGAGGAACTTGATGAGCTCGCTTTCCTATTTGTCGGTCATCCCAGTTCCTACTACGACAAATTTTGTCGGATCTTTAGGATCTAGGATTACCTGTCTTGTGTTCTCGGAAGCTTTGAAGCTATCTGCTGGCTTCCGGCTTTCTTTTCCTGCTGGCATTTCTGTCGGCGATACCTCTTTGGCCAGCTCCTTCAATTCTTCCTTTGCTATCACTTTTTCAGCGCAAAGGGCGTTTTCTTTTTCCAGCTCGTTTGCCAGCTTGAAGTCTCCTGTTATGGTAATTACTCCTCCTTTGGGCCCTGTCATCTTCAACTTGTTATAAATATAACATGATCTTGCCATGAATTTGGCGAAAGCTGGACGTCCGAGTATTGCGTGATACACGCTTTCGAACGGCACCACTTCGAAGGATACTTTTTCCTGACGGAAGTGATCTTTTTCTCCAAAAGTGACATCTAGGGAAATTTCTCCTAGGGATCGTGCTTGTCTGCCAGGGACGATGCCATGAAAACGTATGTTGCTGTGATTGAGCTGGGTCTCGGAAATTTTCAGGTTCTTTAGTGTATCCAGGTACATTATGTTAATGCTGGATCCTCCATCCATCAGCACTCTCTTTAGCCTAGTGTTCTGAACAATAGGACTTACGACAAGAGCTTGCGTGCCGGGTTCAGGGATGTTTCCAGAATGATCATACCGATCCCAGGTAATTGGTGTATTTGAGTACTTCAAGAATTTCGGGGTTGCAGGAACAACCGCGTTTATTTCTCGGAGCGTTCTCTTTGCCACCTTTGCTGAGGGAGTTGCCAGGACAGTTAGGTTACATTCTCCATCAACTCTCGGAAACTTGGGCTCGCCTTTTTGCTGCTGTTCCTGGATTTTTTAGTCAGTGTCCGATTCACTGTCTTCTTTTTCAGCTTCTGGCTTTTGCTTAGAAAATTTCCTCTTGGGATTTTTCCCTTTGTTTCCGGATCCTGCACTGCCTTTCATATGCTTGTTCAGCCGGCATTGTGTGTTGGTGTTGGTGGGTTTCCCAAATTGCAAGTGGTGGACGCAGTTTTCCGACTTTATCTTTTCCCACTCTTCCTTGGTGTAGTTAATCGGTTCTGTACTGCGTCCTTTCCACCTGTTCCCAGTTTCTATTCCAAAGGCCATGTTAACTTCTTAGGGCTTTTGTGTTGCATCTGGAGTTGCTTTTTTCTCAGGGCGAGGGGTCTTTTTAGCCTGTATCGGGGTATCGATATTGCCTCCTCTTGCTCTGATGTCGTCTTCGGCTGTTGCATGTTCATTAGCGGTTGTAAGCATAGATCCGAGATCTTTGTGCTTTTTGGAACCGATCATGAACGGTACAAGATTGGGTTTTAGGCCATTGACGAAAGCATGCATTGCTTGAACGTCAGTTACTCTAGAGCAACTATTCTTCATTGCCGTCCATCTTGAGATGAAATCCACGTATGGTTCGTCTTCAAATTGGGTGCAACGGTTTAGCTGGTTGATGCTGTTCGGGCGCTTGTAGGTTCCTCGGAAATGCTGAGTAAATACTCGAGCCATGTCATCCCAGCTATCGACAGTTCTAGAGGGTAGTCCATTGATCCAGTCTCTGGCTCCATCCAGTAACATTAGAGGGAGAAACTTTACAACTTCCAAATCTGTCCCGTTGTTAATCTGGACGGCTGTGTAATAGTCTGAAAGCCAGGTATCCGGGTTTGTGCTACCGGTATAATTTTGGTACGTTGGACTAACTTTGGCGAAGCCAGAATGCAGAGTTATCCTTCGGATCCTATCTGTGAAAAATTTAGGTCCAAAATATAAATCATCTCTTTCCGCTCTATCCATGTGTGCGGAGTATCTGCCGGCTGAATGGACAGAAGGGGATCTGCTCCTTTATTTTCCATTGTGGCGCGAACACGCTTTTCCGGGATCTTCTCTATTTCTTCCGAGATCATGCCCTTTGGGATAAGGTGGAGTTCTACTCCTGTGTCTTTCCTTATTCCTGGGGGGTGTCCAGGATCTCTCACGCCTGTCAGGTATATCCTGTCTTCCAGCTTTTTCAGCAGGGCGTCTCGGAGGCGGCATTCCTTTTCCGTCATTCCGGTTCTTTTCTTCCCGACCGCGAGGATTAACTCCATCTTTCGGGAGATGGGATCCGGTTCTAGACGCTTCATCCTTATTGTCGGGATTTTTCTTGTCTTTTCTCGGATCGGGTTTCTTCTCTTTTGAATTGTTTGAATCTCCAGGTTCTTTCGGTCCAGGTGTTCCAGCGGCGCATGTAGCTGTTTTGCATAGGGCGGAGTCGTCGTGCAACTTCCCTGATCGCTGATGCCCCCGCTGTTGTTGTTGCAATGCTTTTCCTAGGAAAGCATACACCCCTTGAAGTTTTTCACCATTGGAGTACATATCATTGTTGAGGATGGGGAACGTTGCTTCCGCATTTTCTGCTGCGGTTTTGTATATTGGTTCGCCTCTGGCATCTTTGCCGTTTACCTGCTTTTGCCAAGATGGGTTATGAAACCTTTCTTTTGGCGGCAGTACTTCCGGTCTTACGATTCCGGGTAACCTTGTAGGTTTAATGCCAGATCTATTCTTTTTCTCGTATTCCTCAATTTCTTCCTTCATGAGCTTGATGTCATACTGGATTTTTTTGGAGGTGTTCTTGAGTTCGGAACAGATATTGATGCTGCCTCTGGAGAGCTTGTCTCCTGGCTTCTAGCACTTCAGGGGGTTCGTGAGGTCCCACTGGTGTTTGGAGTAACTCCTGTTCGTCTTGTTCTGTCATTGGCGGAACAAGGATTTCTTTTGTTTTCTTCTCCGCAGGCTTTACTCCGCTTGCATCTCCTACTTCCGGGCTTTTATTGGCTAGATCGGCCGATTTCTTCTTCCGGAGTTTATACTGGAGTTTCTTCGCAGCTTTGTGTTTCTTCTTGGAAGAGGTAAGTTTTTTGTTTGGTTCTTCCTCTGTCAATTCTTTGACATCAGGGTATCTTGGAGAAGTTTCTCCTTCTTCTCTCTCTTCCTCTGGCGGAGGAGTTCTAGGGCTTTCCTGGCTGTCAGCATCCGTGTTTTCAGCCGGTTTTGCCATCAGTACTTCATGGAATCCCTCTTGAAGAGATTTAACCTTTCTTTGGAAATCATCCTCATCTTCGTCTTTGGAATCAAAGTTGCCTGATCCGGTTTCTTATTCTAATCTCGCCTCAATGGCGGCTAACACGGAATCAGCTTCCGAGTTCGTCGTTGTGTTGACGAATGTCGGATCTTCCACCTCTGTTGTGGGGTTGTTGTTTTCTGCCTCTTGCACGGGATTGCATTCATCCGTTTTTTTCGGAAATCTCGGATTGCACCATGCCGATGAAGTGTGATTCACTTGTATGTCGGCGATCTGAGCAAAACCCGGCATCATAGTCATCTTCGACTGGGTATAGGGCGGGTGGGATAAATTTACTTCCACCGCACAATCCCGTGGCCTTTGCAGTTAATCCGATAAAGATGTTTGCAGATCCAATCGGTAATATGCAGGCACTTACCAGATGATTCCGCGCCGGCATGTATGATCCATTGTCGAGGAAGCGTCCAACGTCGTTGTCGAATTCCAAGCTTCCGACAGTTATGGTACTACCGATTCCGCCAAGTATCCCCGATCGAAACTTAACGCCTGACGTCGCCGGCCTCACGGTGGGCGCCAACTTCTGAGACATCGTAGTAGAATTCATAGATGGGGGTGCCATGAGACTACTGATAGAGATGTGGGGGGGCGTGATTGTACGATGGAAAATGACACAGGGTTTTTACCCAGGTTCGGTACGGCGCAGTAATGCGACGTTCCTACTCCTGCAATCTCACTATTCAGGACTAAAGCCTGGGAATACAGAGTACAATGTGAGGTACTGATAATCTCCATACCGTAGAACCAAGGATAATCTCACATTGAAGGAAACCTAGAAGATTACAGATAATCTCCCCACGGTGGGCGCCAACTATCGAGACATCGTAGTAGAATTCATAGACGGGGGTGCCATGAGACTACTGATAGAGATGTGGGGGGACGTGATTGTACGATGGACAATGACACAGGGTTTTTACCCAGGTTCGGTACGGCGCAGTAATGCGACGTTCCTACTTCTGCAATCTCACTATTCAAGACTAAAGCCTTGGAATATAGAGTACAATGTGAGGTTCTATTAGCTACTCGTCAAGGATCCACCTCTTGGCGAGTTAGCCTTTAGCTTCTTGTCTATCTATCTTATCTCCCGTCCGGCTTTATATAATAGCCGGGTTGGGGCATACAGAGAAGGAAACCTAGAAGACTACGGTAACTATTAACTTGGAAAGTAAGGAATCCGCCTTCTACTCCAAGCCAGATCACGTGGGTCGTGATCCGGGTTCTTCTAGAATCTGGCTTCTGTGCGTCAGCTTACTGGGCCGCCCAATGGACCATAGCCCACTACCATATAGGCCATCCTGGTAATCCTGCACTTTAGACTACCACCTGATATACCCCTATTCGGTATATATCCAACACGCACACTCTGGAAAAACAAGTTAGATGCCTCTAACGTTTTGTTTGCAAGTTTTAGCATGGCTGTAGGTTCTACGATCAACTATCGTTATCACCTACGTGATTCGAGGTATGTTAATTATCATTGCTAGATTAACTTTGCCGGGTTATTGAAACATATATATTACAAAAATATCTTGAGCCTCAATCTAAACTTATTCATAACCATGACCCCATGTGTGGATCCAATCCACATTATCCTTCCACCATACCGTTATATGAGACTAACTATGGTGCGACCCAAAGCTACTAAATCACTTCTTTGGATCAAGCGAGATATGCCAGGGGCAAGTCCAGCATCATAGGATTGCTAGAAGTTTTTAAAAAATCATACCATGCCGCCAGAAACAAAACAAACATGGCTTATTGGGAAGCAACAAAAAACTGAATATTAGAGAGATTTATAATATACTTGCACAAGCTCATGCAGAATATGTAGTCCGCCAAGATCACTATGCAGATGACGAGGCATGCCCATACATGTGAGGATCAGGATCACGACTCACCGGGCATCGGATTCGATATAGTCGTAGAAGAGTTATGAACAATCGTAGATCCTCACAACTAGTCCTAGTTGCAAGGATGTCGCTAAGTCTTCCCTTGTCAAGGATCGCATGTGTAATCTCTCTTATTGTGTGCACGTGTACGCTCGTGTCAACCCGTTAGCGCTCCGTCGTCTAGGAATCGGCACCGACAAAGAGTGACAGCCTTCCGGCATTGCTAATTGGTAGCTAATCAACTATGATCAAAGATACTATGAATCTAGAAGTTCTCAACACATGAGAGAGAAGATCCAATTAGAGCTGGATCTAATCGGGAGAGTATAACTCAAAATCCAATTAGAAGAGGCTATAATTAAACTAGAGGGCTCTAATTAGTCTCTATAATTCTACTAAAGAGAGAGAGGCCTGAGATAAAATTGTATGTTTTGTTATGGGCCTTAGGGTGCTTTATATAGTGGGAGGAATGGGAGACTTGCCAAAGAGGGAGGGGAGTCCTAGATGGACTAGGAGGTGGTGGCCGCACCATGGCTCCCTTTCCTTTTTATTTTTCCCTCTTTTTTCTCTCCAATAAATTCCAAAAAGGGATGGGATGATGAGTACCAACTTGTGAACCTAGTGGGGCCCACATGGAATCCCCATAAAATAGGTTTTGGCCATGAAGGGGAAATTTTCCCCCTCCCGGCACTTCTTCCTTATTTGAAAATCCACCGAAACTCCTCCGGAACCACTTTACCCCTATAGATAAAATCATTGATATTATCCAACGATATGAGAAACACATTTCTAACACCCTGGGACATCTCATGTCCTCCGTTACCTCTCAGATAAATTTTTTCTAGCACCAGCATAATTTCTCTCTTATAGTAACTTCCCCAAAACCACTCCAATTGACACCAGACTTGTTTCTGTGATATCATAACGACATCTAACATTCATAAAACCAGTAACATCTACTTAGCGAACAATAACCAACAATGGGACCATGGGCGTCCATGATGGCTCATGTGTGCTCCCGAAGAACGAGGGAACCTTATAAGTTACTCATTTCACTAATTACCTTAACTTCACGGTACCAACGGTATCACGAGGTGAGACTATCTGATCTAGTCTGATCAAACTCTTTGATATTAACACATAAAACTCATTTACCGATACCGTTCTCTTTTCTCATCCATATCCCCGATGTCCTTGTGATAAATCATACTGTGTCTGGCCAGACAATATGTCATCGGTCATACTGAGAGGGCCCATAGTATGTATCTCTCTATCGTCTATATGAGTTAAGTGCTAGTCTTGAACAATCTCAGTTCCATTACACTTTCTAGGTCATATCCAGATATCACCGTTATAATCCCCACTTACGGCAAGACGGTTGATAATATCGAAAGTATACCATGCGGTCACTAGATATTATCATAGTATAGGCATTATAGTCAATGTTAAATTCATATGCATTTGCTAAAATACATAATGATTGTTTAGTCTCTTTTAGCAACAACATACACTTTGGTCGGTTGAGTACTATTGTTACTCTAAAAATAAACTCTCATGTTTTGCTAGAATTTCATCCAAGTCCATGATCAGGAAAATATGATCATCTCACAAACCATAAGCTAATCTTAGATACAAGATTATGAACTCTTGTTTGTTTATGTCTTCACATCCGCATAAAGATTTTCCTTTGAAACCCCAATTTTCGAGTGCTATAGCGGTTATAGCATGATGATATAAACTTAACTCCGGACTTGGAGATAGAATAATAACTAAATATTATTGTGTCAAGGGCACATCTACAACATGGGCCCACATGTTAGCCCCAGCTATTGGTGCGGCCTAAGGGTGAAATTGCCCCCCTCCGTCACTCCCCCTTCCTGGTTTATGCCCGAAACTATTCTGGAACCCTATGAACCCAATAGATAAAATCATCGATATATTTATGACATCCTGGGACATCTCTTGTCCTCCAATATCTCTCATATAAATTATTCCATCCACCGGCATAATTTCACCCATATAGTAACTTACCCGAAACCACTCTGATTGATACCGTACTTGTTTATGTGACATCGTATCAACATCAAACATTCATAAAACCAATAACAACATCTTTTATCTCAATTAAGGTTTTAACAGCTTGCGCGTGTGACTCGTAAAGGCTCGATAACACACAGAAAAGTTCGGGAACTTACCAACAATAACCAACAGTGGGACTGTGGACGCCCATGATGGCTCCTGTATGTTCACGAAAAATGAGGGAACCTTATAAGTTAATAATTGCACTTATTCCCTTAACTTTACGACATGAACGATATCACGATCTGAGACTATGTGATCTCGTCTGATCAAACGCTTTGATCATAACACATATAGAGCTCGTTACCAATATCATCCTCTTTTCTCATCCATATATATCCCCAATATCGTTGTGATAAATCGCACTCTGTCTGGCTAGACGATTGGTTGACATCGGTGATACTAAGAGGGCTCAAGGTGTGTATCTCTCTATCATCTAGAGGAGTTAAGTACTAGTCTTGAACGATCTCAGTTCTATTACATTTTCTAGATTATACCCAGACATCACTGTTATGATCCCAGTTGCGGCAAGACGGTTGATGATATCCAAAGTATAACTTTCGATCGTGTGGTCACTAGATATTATCATAGTATAGAAATTATAGTCAATGAAAACTTCATATGTACTTTGCTAAAATACATTACAAGTGTTTAGTCTCTTTTAGCAAGATCATATACCTGAGTCGGTTCAGTACTATTGTTACCCTAACAATAAACTATTATGTTTTACTAGACTTTTTAACCAAGTTCATGATCAAGAAAATATGACCATCTCACAAACCATAAACTAATCTTAGAGACAATATTTGAAACTCTTGGTTGTTTATGTCTTCACACCCATATAAAGATTTGACTTTGAAAACTCACTTTTCAAGTGCAATAGCGGTTGTAGCATGATGGCATAAACGTAATTCTGAATTTGGAGATAGAATAATAACTGAATAGTATTGTCGTGAATTTATCAAAATATGGACGTATTTATATCTTAGAATATATCTAGATACATCCATATTTTGATAAATTCATGATAACTAATTCGGGACGGAGAGAGTATTTTATGCTTTCGAGCTTATCATAACTATTGGTGACATGGTATGACTATAGAGGTTACAGTTGGCTCTGTTCTTATCGTTTCTCTGAGGCTGCCGGCTTATCGGATCAAATATTCCCGCGTCTCCTCGATCTCTAGCCACTGTTGACCTCTGTTGACCTAGTCTAAATGATTTGGCATTATTGACTCTCTTGGTTAGGCGTCAGCATGTGTTCTCGTGTTGTGTCATTGAGATTTGAGAGTTCACCGACGCAAATTTGACATCAATTTCTCTTCTTTTCAAGAAGCAAACAGGTACAATGCTTGTTCTCATATTAATTGTTGTTGATTTGTTAAAGGACGGCGCCGAGCATCCCTCGGGGGATGAAACCACTCGATCCCCCGGGTCCGTAGCCGTCAGATGAATCGTTTCTGGGCCGCACGATCAGAACCAACTTGTCTCTTTCTCGCTTTTACTACACGGAGCAAAAAGCGAATGCATCGCATCAAATCCATACAGGAACAGATCGGGCAGCTCCCTGTGATCCCTGGAGGCGACGCATGCGGCGATCGACGCGGCGGCGCGTCGTGCATCAGGCGCCATTGCTCCGCCACGCCATGGCCAACCACATCCGCAACTCCATCCTGTACCCACCTCCTGGTCATCCTCACCCCATCCCCCCACCCTCCATAGTAGCTTCTAGCTCAGGGAAGAATCTGGCGTGTCGGCGGCGGAGACGGGGTACCAACATCTATGCCGGAGGCCTGGGAGCATCGTTTGCTCCGGGTCCGAGTGAGCGTGCCAGCAACCCCTCTGCTTACTTCGATGGAGATCCAGAGGTTGAGGATCCGGCTCCTTCCGTGAGTGTTTCCCCCTTTTGTTATTTTCTTCTTTTTTTGCTCCATAGATGTGTCCACTTGTTGTGATGGTTGCTAGTAATAATTTGCACCAAATTATTGATCCTGAGATTGCACTCATATTTGTTCAATTTTGTTTGAGCACAAAGATATGATGGTACGCATGGACTTGCTGGTTGCTCCAACAGACTTGTCTTATGTAGCATCATAACAAAATATAGTTGTCTTCATGTAGCAAATTTCTTTCAAGTGCGCTAAGAGAAAATGACCACATTTGTGCCATGAAAGATTTTTGACATGCTACCTTGAGTTGTGTAGCAAAAACTCCATAGAGATAATAATTAATAACAAGAACTTTTGAACATGTGATAGCACCGTCTAATAGTTGTTGGTTAATAAATAAGACAAAATTGCTACCATCATCAAGGTAATAATATTTGCTGGTAGATAGATCAAAACATATTTTGTTCATTTACCATTTTATAGTAGATGTAAGCAAAAAAGTTTGAACTGATTTGTACTTGCAGGGATTTGTAGCTGACAGTATATTGGAAGGTTTTGACCTAAATAACACCCACGCAAGAGAGGATCAAATCCCCTTCAACTATCAAGATACTACTCTGAATGATTTCGTTGATGGGCCACGTAGCGCAAATAGTGGAACTGTTTCAAATGTTGTTGAGGAAGCTGGCGAGGAAATAACCTCGCAGCTAGTGGACCATTTGTGGGGATGATTTTTTATGATATTGAGGAAGCAAAAAAAAACTGTACAATGACTACGCGATGAAAATGAGCTTCGTCACACACATCGTCAACATAAAGTATAGCCAGGCGAGAAATGCACCTCCTGACACTATATTGAGCAAAGTGTTTGAGTGTGTGCACACCGGTCGACCTCCATCTGAGAAGAAAAGGTGTGGTAGCAAATATCCATTTGAAGAATTTAATGACATGTGCATCCACAATGCGCAAGAGTCTCGTAACAAGCAGGCAGCTGAGCAGGTTGACATGTCGGACACAAGACAACGGATGAAGATCATTCGCCACGACTGTAAACCTCACATGATTGTTGGCATGCGCAATGGAGCTTGGACGGTGGCAATTTTCAGGGAAGATCACACACACCCCGTGGTTAAACAGGTAGGAAGGCGCGGGTTCTACCGTTCACATAGGAAGGTGCCGGAAGATTACTACCAGTTTATACAAAGATTGCATAACTAGAACATTACAACAACACAACTGATGGGATGTCTTGGCAGTGTGCATGGTGGTGACCCCAGGTGCTTGGGATATGTGAAAAGGGATGTTTCAAACATCCGGACAATGCTACGGAATGAGGTTACACTGCGTGACATGGAAATGATGTTGGAGTACTTTAAACAGAGGCTAGATGAAAACAACAATTTCTTCTATGCAACCCAGGTTGACAAATGTGGTGCTGTCAGGGCCTAATTATGGGTGGATGGTCGAACAAGATCTTTGTATCATAAGGAAAATATTGTGTATTTTTTACACAACTTTCTGTACAAATAGATACAATATGCCTTTTGCTCCCATTGTCGGTATCAATACCATACACACACAACTATTCTCGGTTGTGCTCTGCTCCCAGATGAGAAAATCGGTACTTTCAAGTGGGTGTTCGAGCAATGGATACTTGCAATGGGTGAGCAGCATCCGGATAACATAATGATAGACCATGATCAGGCAATGGCAGAAGCAATTTCTCAGATTTTCCCAAACTCCATACAGAAGTGATGTCTCTACCATGTCCTGCATCTTGCGAGGAAAAAGCTGGGGCCAAACTTGGCAGAAGGGAATCCTTTCAGTGATGCTTTATATGGGTGCATTTATGGAACAGACACGGTGAAGCAATTTGAGGATTGCTGGGAGCATATGCTGAAAGAGTTTGCAATGTCTGATAACACTAATCTACAAAATATGTGGAAGTCTAGAACAACATGGGCCCCTGTTTATTTAGGAACGGATTCTTCCCTTTCACGAGCACTACTGGTAGGTCGGAAGGACTCAATTCATACTTCAAAACACCGATAAGGCCAGGTGACTCAGTGTACAACTTTGTGCAACAATATTAACTTTGCCAGGCATTGATGCCTGATCGGGAGGATAATGCAGAGTTCATGATGGAGACATCAAGAATATCACTTTGGGGCAGGTAAGAAAAAAGCATTAAAACACCACCATTGTAGCACACCAAGAAATTGTAAGCTAGTGTGTAGCAACTAGTGCAATGAGTGAACAAAAATAAAAAGCTAAGCTCCACATTGAAAAGCATAATAAACTATCTGCCGCAGAAAGTTTGAGAGCCAATCTGTAGCATAAAAAAATTCATAAAAATGTAGCAACATAAAATGTTGGCAGTTGTGTATGTGTAGCATGAAAAAATAGTTAAAGTAGCAGAAAAATTCTACTTATGTAGCATTGATTTCCGTCTAATGGTGCAAATAACTTGTTGCAGTTATGCAATTGAGAAACAAGGCAAAAAATTCTACACATCAGAAATATTTGAAAGGTACCAGAAGCTTGTTGTTGCATCAACAAAGTTCTATCCGTTACAGGCAGATGTAGAAGACATTGGCTTTCATCTAGTTCCAAACCTTGGCCTAGAAGTGAGAACATATCGGGTTCAAGTTGAGTTTGAGGAGGGACTGTACTCCTGCGGCTCTAATGGGTTTGAAATGTGTGGACTGATATGTCCACACATCATCAGGTTCATGGTCCACCTAAATGTGCAGCAAATATCAAATAGGTACTTGCTCTACTGATGGTCTTCGGTAGCAACAACACAAGCACCTGATCTTGGGGACAACAAACTCGGATTTGGTGTCCCACCAACAAACACTCTAAAATACAACTCATTGTGCAAGAAAATGAATGAGCTTACCTTAGATGCATGCTTTGTGGATGAAGCGTATGAAGTTGTGTCCAGAATGGTGTATGAGGCTAGCAAAAAGGTTGCTGCAATCTTAAGAGCACAAATGTTGTGGTTCAAGATGATGACAAAGAGGATGCAGGATTGGATGAAAACCAAATGTGTGGAACGCAGCAAAATGAACCAACAATGGTTGGTGACAGCGAGAAATTTGCTACCGGCGGGCAAACACTGAAAAATCCTAAAAGGGTTAAACCTAAAGGCTGTCCAACAATCAAAGAACAGAGGCGGAAAACTTTGGTTGAGCTACGCGATGCGGAAACCTTGAAGAGACGCAAGCAGGCTGATAAGGCAAAAGCAACAAATAAGAAACCGGTGAAGAAGCCTAGGAAACCTAGGAAAAAGAGAGTGATGAAATTCCCATGGTGTCATGAGAAGAGACATGCAGTGAAAGATTGTGTTGATAAACAGATGGAGGAGAAACGGATGGTAGCTGGGGCTGAACTAAGGCTGTAGCTGTTCAATGTTGCAGTTTACAAAAGCAATTGTTGCGAAAAATTGTTAAGATGCATGAAGGGAATATGCCCGAGAGGCAATAATAAAGTGTTTATTATGTTATTCCTTGTTTATGATAGATGTTTATTTCTCATGCTAGAATTGTATTAACCGGAAACGTTGATACATGTGTGATTAATAAACAAACCAACGTTCCTAGTGAAGCCTCTCTTTTAACTAGCCCGTTGATTAAACAGATGATCAAGGTTTCCTGATCATGAACATTGGATGTTGTTGATAACGGGGTCATGTCATTAGGAGAATGACATGATGAACTTAAACCCTAAACTAAGTATAACAATACGATCAAGTCATTTAGTTTTGTTGTTATGTCTTACATTTGGAGTAACATTATTCCTTAGACCATGAGATCATGTTAATCACTAATACCGAAAGAATACTTTGATGACATCAAACGTCACACCGTAAAAGGGTGACTATAAAGGTGGCATTGGATATTCGGAAAGTATTGGTTGAAGCTCATGGATCGAGAATGGGATTTGTCCATCCAATATGACGGATAGATATACTCAGGGCCCTCTCGGTGATATCACATCAACACCACTTGCAAGCAAGTGATTTGATCACTAGGATGTTGTATCACGGGAACGAGAAAAGAGTACTTGTCGGATAACGAGATCGAACAAAGTATAGTGGATACCGATGATCGGATCTCGGACAAGTAATATATCGCGAGACAAAGGGAAATCGTTACGACGTTGAAAGGTTCACACGATCACGAGAGTCATCGTTGAATATATAGGAGTCATCACGGTTTTCCAGACCCCGCTGTTGATTATTGATCGGAGAGGAGTCTCGATCATGTCTATAATATTCACGAACCGTAGGGAGACACACTCAAGGTTCGATGAAGCGTTTAGAGAGGATACGGAATACCGAAGAATATTTTGGGCAGCTCCGGAATTGTTTCGGGGAAAATTGAAATAGTTCAAGGGGTTTTTCGTCGAACGGTTGTTAATAGAATTAACAAATGGTTCGAGGTGCTGCATGCAAATGTTTGTTAATGGAATTAACAAATATAAATAAAGAAATAAAAATGTTTTATTTATTTATTAAAGAAAAACCTTTGGATTTTCCAAGTGGGAAATTAAGGGAATTTTGAGTGGGTTTGAGTGGAGCTTCCACTCACATGAAGAGAGGAAGGGGTGGGGGCACCCATGGCTGGCCGCACCCCCCCCCCTTGGGCTGCCTCCCCCTCCCTTATAAAAGGAGGGTGAGGGCTCTCTCTTCCACACACACTTGCTCACACATTTTCCCTTCCATCCGCTGCTCCATTCCATGGTCTCCGGCTTGGCGAAGCCCTGACCGTGGGATTCTTCACCACCACCACGCCGTCGTGCTGCTGGAATTCCGGAGGGATCTTCTACTTCCGCAACCCGCTGGAACGAGGGAACGGAAGTCTTCATCGAGCTGAACGTGTGACCGATTACGGAGGCACCGCCGGATTGCGGTGCTCTTCTTCTCGCTCGGGATCGGCGTGAGAACGACTACGCCAACCACGAGATCTTTTCTCGTACCACTTTGAGTCTTCGAGGGTACGTTATCTCAAGACTCTCTTTCTCCCCGTTGCCTTTCATCTCATAGATTAGATCTTGGCCATTTGGGTTTATCACGTGTAGGAAAATTTTTGTTTTCTATGCTACGTTCCCCTTCAGTGGTATCAGAGCCGGATCTATGCGTAGATGAATTGTACGGGTAGAACACATAGGAGTATGTGGGCGTTGATGATCATGTTTTTGTCTCTTTGAGTATTTTATGATCTTAGTGGCATAGTAGGATGAAGCGGGCCGGACTAACTTTACATGTCCACGTACATGAGACTTGTTCCACAACTGACATGCAACTTGAATTGCATAAGTGGCTTGCGGGTGTCGGTTTCTCCTACTATAGTTAAGATCTAATCTACAAAGGGTTGTTCAAAAATATGTTTTATCAACGTTGTGGTTTTTTGTACGTAGATATGAACGGTTCTATCCTCGTAAGCCCAAAGCCACGTAAAATATGCAAAAATAAATTAGAGGCGTCTAACTTGTTTTTGCAGGGCATGTGATGTGATATGGTCAATGTTACAAACGTTATGTATGAGATGATATCTTTTGTAAATTATTGACATACCGGCTGGAGCCATATGGTTGTCTTATTTTATGGCCTGCGTGCTGTATGTCATATCCATGTGATATGTTGTAATGGACAATCAAGATGGAGGTGCCACGGACCTTGGTGCCACGCCGGTAGAATGATGGAGATCATACCATGATGCACAAGATGGAGATCAAGTGAAAGAAGGACCATATCATATCACATTATCCATGCATGTGATGTTTATCCTTTTATGCATCTTATTTTGCTTAGATCGCGACGGTAGCATTATAAGATGATCCCTCTCACTTAATATCAAGATAATAATGTGTTCTTCCTTAAGTATGCACCGTTAAGAAAGTTCGTCGTTTCGAGACACCACGTGATGATCGGGTGTGATAGACTCAACGTTCGCATACAACGGGTGTTTTCAAGCCTAGCATGTACAGACATGGCCTTGAAACACATGCAATACAATGGTTCTACTTGGCGAGCCTAGCATGTACAGACATGGCCTCGGAACACGTAACCGAAAGGTAAAGCATGAGTCATATGAATGATATGATGAACATGTTGATGTTCGCCTTTGCAACTACACCGTCTCACGTGATGATCGGTTTCGGTGTAGTGAATTTGGTTCGTGTAATCACTAAAGACAACTAAGAGGGATGTTGTTTTTGAGTGGGAGTTCATGGGATAATTTTAGAATTAACTTGAACTTAATTTATCATAAACATAGTCTAAATAGTCTTTGCAAATATGTTGTAGATCATGGCACCACCTACCTTCAATTTCAATATGTTCATGGAGAAAGAGAAATTAGCGAACAATGGAAGCAACTTTACCAACTGGGCACTTAACCTGAGGATTCTCCTCACCGCTTGCAAGAAGCTCTATGTGCTTGATGCACCTCTAGGTGACCAACCCGCTGATGATGCTTCTGATGAGGATAAAAATGTTTATCTGACTCAACAAGAAGACCACAGTATAGTTCACTGCGGCATCCTCTATGGATTAGAGCCAGAGCTGCGAAAACGTTTCGAGAACAGCACTGCTTATGCCACAATGGGAGAATTGAAAATGATTTTCGATACCCATGCCGCAGTTGAGAGTTATGACGCTTCAGAAAAGTTCTTTAGCTGCATGATGGAAGAGAACAGCTCCGTTAGTGAGCACGTACTCAAAATGTCTGCGTACGCTGATAAGCTCATAGCCTTGGGAATATCGATTCCCATTGAGCTAGGGATACATCGTGTTCTCCAATCTCTGCCACCTAGTTACAAGAACTTCGTGATGAACTATAATATGCAGAGCATGAAGAAGTCTCTTCCTGAGCTTCTCTCGATGCTTAAAACTGCTGAAGTGGAGATCAAGAAAGAACATCAAGTGTTGATGATCAATAAGACCACTAGTTTCAAGAAAGGCAAGAAAGGGAAGCCAAGGGTAAACTTCAAGAAGGGTGGCAAATCTGTTGCTACTGCTGAGAAGAAAACCAGGCATGGCCCTAAGTCTGAGACTGAGTGTTTCTATTGCAAGGGTACTGGCCACTGGAAGCGCAATTGCCCCAAGTATCTGGCAGATAAGAAGGCCGGCAAAGTGAACAAAGGTATATATGATATACTTGTTATTGATGTGTACCTTACTAGTACTCGCAGTAGCACCTGGGTATTTGATACTGGTTCGGTTGCTCACATATGTAACTCGAAACAGGAGCTGCAGAACAAGCGACCACTAGCAAAGGATGAGGTGACGATGCGCGTCGGCAATGGATCAAGAGTTGATGTGATCGCCGTCGGGACGCTACCTCTACGTCTACCATCGGGATTAGTTATAAACCTCAATAAATGTTATTTGGTGCCCACATTAAGCATGAATATCGTTTCTGGATCTTGCTTAATGCGGGACGGTTATTCCTTTAGGTCCGAGAACAATGGTTGTTCGATTTATATGAATAATATCTTTTATGGTCATGCACCTGAGAAGAATGGTTTATTTCTTTTGAATCTTGATAATGTTGATACACATATTCATAATGTGAATGCCAAAAGAATTAAGTTAAATGATGATATTGCTACTTATTTGTGGCATTGCCGCTTAGGTCATATTGGTGTTAAACGCATGAAAAAGCTCCATTCTGATGGACTCTTAGAATCACTTGATTATGAATCATTTGAAACATGTGAACCATGCCTTATGGGCAAGATGACTAGAACCCCGTTTTCTGGATCTATGGAACGGGCGACAGACTTACTGGAAATCATACATACTGACGTATGTGGACCAATGAGTGTATCGGCGCGCGGTGGATATCGTTATTTTGTCACTTTCACAGATGATTTGAGTAGATATGGGTATATTTACTTAATGAAACACAAATCTGAAACGTTTGAAAAGTTCAAAGAATTTCAGTGTGAAGTTGAAAATCATCGTAACAGAAAGATTAAATTTCTACGATCTGATCGTGGAGGTGAATATCTAAGTTACGAGTTTGGCATGCATATGAAACAATGTGGAATAGTTTCACAACTCACACCTGCCGGAACACCACAGCGAAATGGTGTTTCCGAACGTCGTAATCGTACTTTATTAGATATGGTTCGGTCTATGATGTCTCTTACAGATTTGCCACTATCGTTTTGGGGTTATGCACTAGAGACCGCTGCATTCACTTTAAATAGGGCACCATCTAAATCCGTTGAAACGACACCGTATGAATTATGGTTTGGAAACAAACCTAAGCTGTCATTTCTAAAAGTTTGGGGATGCGATGTTTATGTGAAGAAGCTTCAACCTGATAAACTCGAACCCAAAGCGGAAAAATGCGTCTTCATAGGATACCCTAAAGAAACAATAGGGTACACCTTCTATCACAGATCCGAAGGCAAGATTTTTGTTGCCAAGAATGGATCCTTTTTGGAGAAGGAGTTTCTCTCGAAAGGTGTGAATAGTAGGAAGGTAGAACTCGACGAGGTTATTGAACCTTCTCTTCTTGGAATGGCAAGTAGCGCAGCACCGGAAGTTGTTCCGGAGCCGACCCCGTCAGATGAAGAGAGAGTTAATGATCAAGATCATGAAACTCCAATAGAGGAAACTACCGCACCTCGCAGGTCAACTAGGGAGCGTGCAGCTCCTGAACTATACGGAGATCCCGTATTAAACTTCATGGTAGATGGAGGTGATGACCCTGCGACATATGAGGAAGCGATGATGAGCCCAGATTCCAACAAATGGCTTGAAGCCATGAAATCCGAAATAGGATCCATGTACGAAAACCAAGTTTGGACTTTGGTGGATTTACCCAATGACCGCAAGGCCGTTGAGAACAAATGGATCTTTAAAAAGAAAACTGATGCTGATGGTAATGTGACCGTCTATAAAGCTCGACTTGTCGCAAAAGGTTTCCGACAAATTCAAGGAGTTGACTATGATGAGACTTTCTCACCAGTAGCGATGCTTAAGTCAGTTAGGATTATGTTAGCAGTTGCTGCATTTTTCGATTATGAAATATGGCAGATGGATGTCAAAACGGCGTTCCTTAATGGTGACATTGAGGAAGAGTTGTATATGATGCAACCCAAAGGTTTTGTTGATCCTAAGGATGCTGACAAGGTGTGTAAGCTTCAACGTTCCATTTATGGACTGAAGCAAGCATCCCGAAGTTGGAACCTCCGTTTTGATAAGGTGATCAAAGGTTTTGGATTTGTCCAAACATATGGAGAAGCTTGTATTTACAAGAAAGTGAGTGGGAGCTCTGTAGCATTTCTGGTACTATATGTGGATGACATATTGTTGATTGGAAATGATATAGAACTTTTAGAAAGCGTAAAAGGTTATTTGAACAATAGTTTTTCGATGAAAGACCTCGGTGAAGCAGCTTATATATTGGGCATCAAAATCTACAGGGATAGATCAAGACGCTTAATTGGACTTTCGCAAAGTACATACCTTGACAAGATTTTGAAGAAGTTCAAAATGGAAGATAGTAGGAAAGGGTTCCTACCTATGTTGCAAGGCAAGACGTTGAGTAAGACTCAATGTCCAGCTACAGCAGAAGATAGAGAAAAGATGGATAAGACTCCCTATGCTTCAGCCATAGGTTCTATCATGTATGCTATGCTATGTACAAGACCGGATGTGGCACATGCTATTAGTTTGACTAGTAGGTACCAATCCAATCCAGGTTTGGAACACTGGACTGCGGTCAAGAATATCCTAAAGTACTTAAGAAGAACTAAGGACATGTTTCTAGTATATGGCGGTGAAGAAGAGCTCGTCGCAAGATGTTACGTTGATGCTAGCTTCGACACTGATCCGGATGACTCTAAGTCTCAGTCCGGGTACGTATTTATTATGAATGGAGGAGCTGTAAGCTGGAGGAGTTCCAAGCAATCCGTGGTGGCGGGATCATCAACAGAAGCGGAATATGTTGCTGCCTCGGAGGCAACACAGGAAGCAGTTTGGATGAAGGAGTTCATATCCGAACTAGGCGTGGTTCCAAGTGCGTTGGATCCAATGGTTGTCTATTGTGACAACAATGGTGCCATAGCCAATGCTAAGGAACCAAGGTCTCACAAGAATTCCAAGCATATCAAGCGTCGTTTTCACTCCATCCGTGAGCATGTCGCAGATGGGGATGTGAAGATTTGCAAAGTACATACGGATCTAAATGTGGCAGATCCATTGACTAAAACTCTCTCAAGGACAAAACATGATCAACACCAGAACTCCATGGGTGTTAGATTCATCACTATGTAATATAGATTATTGCCCCTAGTGCAAGTGGGAGACTGAAGGGAATATGCCCGAGAGGCAATAATAAAGTGTTTATTATGTTATTCCTTGTTTATGATAGATGTTTATTTCTCATGCTAGAATTGTATTAACCGGAAACGTTGATACATGTGTGATTAATAAACAAACCAACGTTCCTAGTGAAGCCTCTCTTTTAACTAGCCCGTTGATTAAACAGATGATCAAGGTTTCTTGATCATGAACATTGGATGTTGTTGATAACGGGGTCATGTCATTAGGAGAATGACATGATGAACTTAAACCCTAAACTAAGTATAACAATACGATCAAGTCATTTAGTTTTGTTGTTATGTCTTACATTCGGAGTAACATTATTCCTTAGACCATGAGATCATGTTAATCACTAATACCGAAAGAATACTTTGATGACATCAAACGTCACACCGTAAAAGGGTGACTATAAAGGTGGCATTGGATATTCGGAAAGTATTGGTTGAAGCTCATGGATCGAGAATGGGATTTGTCCATCCAATATGACGGATAGATATACTCAGGGCCCTCTCGGTGATATCACATCAACACCGCTTGCAAGCAAGTGATTTGATCACTAGGATGTTGTATCACGGGAACGAGAAAAGAGTACTTGTCGGATAACGAGATCGAACAAAGTATAGTGGATACCGATGATCGGATCTCGGACAAGTAATATATCGCGAGACAAAGGGAAATCGTTACGACGTTGAAAGGTTCACACGATCACGAGAGTCATCGTTGAATATATAGGAGTCATCACGGTTTTCCAGACCCCGCTGTTGATTATTGATCGGAGAGGAGTCTCGATCATGTCTATAATATTCACGAACCGTAGGGAGACACACTTAAGGTTCGATGAAGCGTTTAGAGAGGATACGGAATACCGAAGAATATTTTGGGCAGCTCCGGAATTGTTTCGGGGAAAATTGAAATAGTTCAAGGGGTTTTTCGTCGAACGGTTGTTAATAGAATTAACAAATGGTTCGAGGTGCTGCATGCAAATGTTTGTTAATGGAATTAACAAATATAAATAAAGAAATAAAAATGTTTTATTTATTTATTAAAGAAAAACCTTTGGATTTTCCAAGTGGGAAATTAAGGGAATTTTGAGTGGGTTTGAGTGGAGCTTCCACTCACATGAAGAGAGGAAGGGGTGGGGGCACCCATGGCTGGCCGCACCCCCCCCCCTTGGGCTGCCTCCCCCTCCCTTATAAAAGGAGGGTGAGGGCTCTCTCTTCCACACACACTTGCTCACACATTTTCCCTTCCATCCGCTGCTCCATTCCATGGTCTCCGGCTTGGCGAAGCCCTGACCGTGGGATTCTTCACCACCACCACGCCGTCGTGCTGCTGGAATTCCGGAGGGATCTTCTACTTCCGCAACCCGCTGGAACGAGGGAACGGAAGTCTTCATCGAGCTGAACGTGTGACCGATTACGGAGGCACCGCCGGATTGCGGTGCTCTTCTTCTCGCTCGGGATCGGCGTGAGAACGACTACGCCAACCACGAGATCTTTTCTCGTACCACTTTGAGTCTTCGAGGGTATGTTATCTCAAGACTCTCTTTCTCCCCGTTGACTTTCATCTCATAGATTAGATCTTGGCCATTTGGGTTTATCGCGTGTAGGAAAAATTTTGTTTTCTATGCTACGTTCCCCTTCAATGCAAACATAATTGCACATGGTTTTGGTACTGTTGGGGTAGAATGATTTTAAACAAAGTTACTTGTACGTATGTTCATTGTTGCTGCAGAAATACATTAAGCGGCTATATTACTTGTACCTATATATCTTGAGTTTGAAATAATCAATTATGGGAAGTTAATAGAATTTTTTTATTCTCTGAAGAATTTATTTTCTTGCATTGGAGCAACTTAAATGTACTCAGTTATATCAAAGAAAATTCATCTATTTTTACTGTGGAAAAATGATGGTAGCGAGAGTTTATTGTGACGTAGCAGTGAATTTCTTGTAATGGAGCAATTAAATTACTCTGCGTGAGAAAAAAAATGTTCTGTTCTAGGGGGTTCAATAGCATTCTTCAGGATCAAACAAGGGTTTGTAGCAAGCATATACCTCTTTTGTATCATTAAAAATTACGTTTCGCTGCATTTTATGTAATCAACTGGAGCGAAAATAAAATGTTCCAGCAAAGCACAAACAGAAAAAGTATGCAGAAAGGTAATTTCATTTGATTACATTTGAACCAAGCAGAAAACAACCACATTCATTGCCATATAAACACAGTCAGGTCTTCCATTGATACTTTAAATTTTTGTTTGACGATAGACACAACCCGTGAATCGGTAGGTTTACAATATGTGGATACATGGTGGTAGCAAACAGTTGAAGCTCTTGTAGCAAAATAGAAACTGCTAAATTAGCAGATAAAATTAAGTACAGAAGCATTTGTGCCAAAAACCAGGGAAAAGAGGAACATCCACCTAATGAGAAACAAGTGTAAAATGACTTGAAAACTTTCATTGCGGCAAAAAAAAACTTACATCGTCTTCTGCTACGGGTGGGCGGGCGTGACAAGGGTGTAGATGTCCATGTCTATGTTTGACACTCCAGAAGCTTTGCAAATTTCCGCAAAGTTACAAAACTGCAATAAGAAAAATTTAGAAATCAGTGAGATATATAAATTGAAAGAAGGGAAAAAAATGTCCTTCTTGGCGACAGTTCTAACAACTAACCAGGTTGTTTGCTTATTCCTCCAAAAAGCTCTTATCCTTGTGGTTCATTGAATCAAACACATGAAACTGGTCGTGTAGCAAGTTGAAAGTGCATACCATCCAGTGGTTGTCCTTGACTACAGGGAAGTGTAGCTAATGTAGCGGGAAAAAAGAATACCAAATTAGCACAATAGAAGTCGTAAACTAATACCGATATAGTTACAACGTAGCGAAAATGGTAAGAAGAGGAAGGTAGAACTCACAAGGTATTTTTTTCATGATCTTGAACTCCTTATTCTGGCCTCTGAACTCTCTCATAACTTCAGCTGGGTTAAATTTATCTGGATCAACTATGAGCTTTTGCTACTCATGACGCAAGTAAAGCAAAAAAAAAAGTTATAGTAGGGGGAATTTGTCAGCTAATGCATGCAACAAAAAGTTTTAGGACAGAACTAACCGTTGTGTAGCAAAAGAAAACATATCTTTTCATAGTAGCTTTGCTCTTTTCCTCGTCTCTTTTTTGGTTCCTTGTTAAAACTCTCAGACCAAACACACATGACCTGAGTGTCAAGACACTTCATGGGTCTTAGAGAATTGTGGAAGCTCTTGTAATCACAGTGAGACCGCCCAATTATAATGAAATGAGGCCTGGAAAAGACATGAAACAAAATCAGTGATGTCCATATGCAAAAGGAGCAAATAAAAGAAAATAAAGGAGTAGATAGTAGCAAAATCATGTCATATATGAGACTATGAAACAGAGGAAAAAAGACTCACGTGTCACATTTTGCTTCCTTTTGACGATCAGTCTTGATATTATGGGTCTCCCTTTGACGGTGAGACTTGAGATTGCGAGAATGATGCACAAACTTTTCATATAGTGCGACTACATCTAGAGAGGGCTTCTTGATCTTTTTCGCCACTGGAGCTTTAACATCATCCTTCATTGCCCTCTTATACCTAGTCCCCTTTGAAATGTTAGTACACCAGTGCTACCATCCTTGTCTACATCACCTGAACTGCCATCATTGTCTAGGAAAACAAAAAGGGCAAATAAGAAGGTTAAAAAAATGTTCTATAACAGCAAAAATATGTGGGACTATACAATTAAACTATGGTAGCAAACAATCTGGCAAAAAATGTGGGGGAAATATGTTTGGGAGCATGTATTAAACAGTGTAGCTTGAAGGGTTATGTAAAGTAGCAAAACTACAACACTGTAAGAGCAACAAAAAGGAATAATAGTATAAAATTGATAAATGTGGGAGGATAAATGTTTTGGTAGCATTTATAAAATGAGTAGCATTTATAGGTAAAAAATAGCAAACACATAACATTATAATAGCAAAAAAAATTGGAGAAAAGAAGCAAATAAAACACATGTAAAAAATTTATTTGAACATTTTATTAAATGTGTAGCAAGCAGAATTATCTAAAGTAGAAAATCAACAACACTATGATAGCAATAAAAAATGATAACAGTAGAAAAATGCACACAGAGAGAGAAAAAAAAGTTCACAAAACTAGAATGTCCTCATATTCAGGTGTTGCAGCGTCAGGGGTCTCCTCCAAGTTTTTATCAAAAGATAAGTCATTAGTCATAGGGATACAGGTGTCGGAGCCTGTGGTGGGAGGTACAAAAATAGAACATCGGAAAACATGTATAAAATTCTGTTTTGTCTAGTGGAGACAAAACCATGACGAAAAATAAAAAATAAAAAAAAGGAAAAAGAGAACATACATGTCGGAGCAACCTTGTCTGCACCTTTCATAGCAACATCAGTCTCCACCTTGTCTGTGTGAGAAGAATCTACAAAAAATGCTGGTTGCGGCACATCATTGAGTTCCGTAGCATTGGGCTGTTCAATTTCAACTGCACCAGCATGACCCTCAACAACATTTTCTTCGCAGGCATGCGAATCAAACTCCATAGCATTCACAGCTTCAGGTTCCCCTTCAAATTCAAGTTCATCATACTCCGAAGAAGCCTTGTCATCATCCATGTTGCTCTGCCCGTCTTGTCCTACCCCAGCTGGAAAAATGATACTCGGGCCATCATCTTCCTTCAAGGCAGCTTCAACGTCATTCAACAGCAAAGCCATTTGTTGTGGCTGCATCGATTTTAACCCTAAACCAAGACTCCTGAGTGTAGCATCCACACTAGAAGCAAAACTGACCCTATGCTTGTCATATATGTTCTTGAACCGAGATGGTACCTGTGCTCAACAGAAATCAAGAATTAGTGTAAAAAACAATAATTATAAACTAAAATAGCATCAATTGTTCCGTAATGAAGCAAAAAACAAAAAAATAGTGACAAACATTGCCAGAGCAACACAGAATAACTAATGGTGCAGAACAAACTCATTAAAGCAGCAGAAACTGGGACCTATTGCAGCAAATTGTAAAAATACAAATTGGCAGATAAAACACAAAAATAACTAATGGTGCAAAAGAAACTAAATAAAGCAACACGAATTGAAACCTATTGTAGCAAATTGTAAAAACATGAAACTTGCAAGAAACTTAAAAATGCATACTGGCAAGGCATTAACTTATGTAGCAAAAATAAAATGGTAAATCAACAGACAGAATGAGCTACATAAACACATAAAAAAAGTTACCAACCTCCAATTCCTAGATGTTAGGAAAAACAAGCCATTCATTAAGCGATGCAGACGGATTGATGTCAATATCTTCATGGATTGAACTGTTCACATGACCCGGCGTATACACTGTTTTGGATAAGCGAAGGAACTGCACAACCAAAAAACATGCATTATCATAGAACCTCATAGCAGCAACAATAACAAAAAAAAATGCTACATAGAACCTCATAGCAGCAACAACAACAAAAAAGCAGTGGCAGTTAACACTGCTTGGTAGCTTGTCTACAAAACTTGCTACATCATATACATCACTGGTACACAAAACTTAACTGAATGAATCAGACAATCAGATGAGTTGCTACCCCTAAGACATGCAGGCATCAACAAGCAAAAAAAACCTAGGTAAGAGGGTCGGGGGAGGAGGGCAGTTGGAAAATAATCTAACCTCCATTACTGCGTGCAATAGACGAGCAGATCTGGCCTCTAAAAGACACACCTCGAGCACCTGACTGTCAGAAACCCTTGCCTGCAAGCAGAGAGGGTTCAGAGGTAAAAATCCAGTGATGAATCAACCCAATACAACAGGTACTAAAGACGTGGGAGGGATTGGAGGGGAACTCGTCGTACGGCGATGAGACGGCGACGCAAATCGACGAGAGACGACGACGCAATCGAGCTAAGACGAGAGATGGTTGCAGAATCGTGGGAACGGCGTGCTAGAGAGGGGAGGACGGGAGCGCGGAACTCACTGGAACGCGGCGCGGAACCTCGATAGCGTCGCCTTCGCCGCCGCCCCTCGTCGCCGCCCGCGTCCCCTTCGTCGCCTTCCGCAGTCAGGTAACGGGCCCTGTCGAAAATGGGGAACCGCGATTTGCTACAAACAGGGCGATAATAAAGCGCTACGCATGGGTGACGTGGAGCATGTGGCAACCGCCCGATCCGAAAGATCCGATGACGCGCGATCCGGGGGACGGAACGCAACGTTCCCCGATTGATTAGAAGTGTTTTCCTTTGTTAAAATATAGATGTATCTAGACATATTTTTAGTGTATTGATACCTCCATATTTTAACAAATCTAATATTATTAATTTGGGATGGAGGGAACAGTAATCTCTTCACGCTAAATTTTTTTACCCTTAACGAAAAGGCAAAACGAAAAGGCAAAATAATTTCCAAGGATAGTGTATATGCAAGTTTCTTTTATAGTACTGTAGTTCTTCCCAAGAATAACGCTCCAACATCTGGCTAGCGGACAGAACCAATCATACCAGACTAGCATCCAGAGCCGCCATGGGGACGGAGATGAAGCCAGAGGCGGAGACGGAGCTGAGGGAGTGGTGCTCCGCGCTCCCCAAGGTGGAGCTCCACGCCCACCTCAACGGCTCCGTCCGCAACTCCACCCTGCTGTCAGTTTCGCTCCCTCTCCCCTAGTCCCCTCCCCGAACCCCCGTTTCTTCGTATCTCATGGCCTGTTGACCCGAGGGTAGAGCAGTGCGATTTGAGTTCGTAGGTAAGTAGCTTCCATTCGTCTCCATCCTCGGCCTCAGGGACGACGTCTGCTCGGCTATCCCGGGCTGGTCTGCTGGACGATTTATCATCTAGTAATACTGTACTGACAAGTGACAACCTAAGATTTTCCAAAGCTGTTCATTTCGTAGATGTCATGTGATAGATGCTCCCTAGCTACTGAAATCACCTAAGATTTATCATCTCGTACCAATTTTACCACCATGGTGGATTGGTGATGATCTTAAGACGCAAACAATTGTGTTGCTTTGTTTCCCACATGTACAGTAACATAATGTGGAACATCTGTGATTTCATTTTGTACCATTAATTTGCCAGTATTCAAACATATTCTAATTTATTTATTTATTTGTAACAAATGCTATTGCAATCTTGACATGTTAATTATGTCTATCGAGATGGGAAACCTGCATGCTATTGTTGGCCATTCTATGTACTTTCATATTTCTGCTTTCACAGTGTTTCACATTCTCGTGTTTTCATTCCTTGAATAGCGATCTCGCGAAACAGCTAGGTGACAAAGGACTCATTGTCTTTGAAGATTTTAAAGATGTGATCACAAAGAGTAAGTAGACGATTTTGTTGTCGTTTTTTGTAATGCAGTTACCTACTCTTAAGTCATATCAAAACATATTATGAAAGGAAGATGCATATATCTGGATTTTTTTTTTTTACAATTTATCCTACTTTTGGACAAATTTATCTAATGGATACTGCATACTTACGTTTCTCTGTTGCGATATTTTTGACACTTGAATTCCATGTCTTCTTATTGACTCTGTTTTTTTTTTCATAAACAGATGATAGATCTCTCCCAGAGTGTTTTAGGCTCTTTGATTTGTTTCATATACTTACGACTGACCATGACACAGTTACAAGGATCACCAAGGAGGTGCGTTAATCGTTATTTCACACTGGTTACATACCTTTGTACACAACAGTTAACTGTGCAGACAAAACTAAAACAGGTCGTGGTAGACTTTGCTGCCGAGAATGTTGTGTATTTGGAAATAAGGACAACACCTAAGGTACTACTTTTGAATACTTTTTTGTATTAATTCGCAATTTATGAGTGTATGGTGGAGTGAGCTAACTAGCTGTGTTTCTTTGCTCTAACTAGAATAATGAAGGCAAAGGGATGACCAAGCGATCTTACATGAATGCTGTTATTAAAGGTCTTAAATCTGTTGAAGATATTGATGTTGTTTTATTTGATTCTAACTTAAGAACAGATGGAAAATCCAGTTGTACATCTATGTGTGATTTGTCTGGTGACACAAAGAAAAAGAAGATATATGTTAGGCTCCTTTTAAGTATTGACCGTCGTGAGACAACTTCAGCAGCATTGGATACTGTATGATCAAAGATTCCACTTTAGCTTATATTCTGGATAAATCTTGGGACAATATCGAATAATTTTCTTCCTTTCACCAGGTTAATTTAGCCATGGAAATGAAGGACCAAGGTGTAGTCGGCATCGATCTCTCGGGAAATCCAGTTGTAGGTGAATGGTAAGAAATATTCTGCATGTGGCTTGAACTAAATGAAGACACGAGTCACACGATAATTACTTGTGTGCTAACATACCGTATTGCTTTCAACATTTGTTAAGGGAGACATACTTGCCTGCTCTAGAACACGCTAAAGATCTGGGGATCCCCATCACAATTCACTGTGGCGAGGTATGAAAACACATTTGAACAAGTTCTGAAAACACTGTCTCCTTATTATCATAATTTGCTTGACGCACCATTTGTAAATCTTTGCATAGCTTGTTTGACTGATGAAAGTAGAGCTTAGTGAACAACAGGTACCAAACAGGAAGGAGATCCAAGCAGTTTTAGATTTCTGCCCTCAAAGGCTGGGTCATGTCTGCTGCCTGAACGGTGAAGAATGGAAGAAGCTTAAGTCATCAATGATTCCGGTGACCTTCTTTCTGTTCCCTGGCTTTCATCATCTCTAGCTGTTCTGTGTGAGCCATGCTGACCTTACTTCTGAGACGAAATTTTGCAGGTGGAGATATGTTTAACCTCTAATGTTATGACCGGGGGCGCCCCTTCTCTAGAGCTTCATCATTTTGGTCCGTCCCTCACAATGTAAACCCAGAATCCATGACAAAAAACTAAGCTCATCAAGCATCTTAACGCTCCGAGTTTCTGTATTTGTGCAGCTGATCTATACAACACGAAGCACCCTCTGTCGGTATGCACCGACGACTCTGGACTATTTTCAACAAGCCTCTCGAATGAGTATTACCTCGTCGCCTCTACCTTCGGTATGCTCATTTCTCTTAGAAACAGAACCTGGGAAATCGGAACTTATTCTTCATTCCAACAATATATGCTGTCCTACGCAACACTGAATTTGATGTGTGATTTGTTAGGTCTTAGCAAGGATGAGTTGTTTCGGCTAGCTCAGGGGGCGGTGGAGTTTGTGTTCGCGGACGACGAGGTGAAGAAGTCCCTGAGGGCGGTATTCGAGCATGCGGCGGCGGAGAGGCTCGCGATGTAGGCGCTATTCAGGCATGTGGCGACGGAGAGGCTAGCGGCGTAGGCTCCATCGGCCTTGTTCTCCAGTGTATCCGTATTAAGGACCGTAGTATGAATCATGTGCTGTCAGTATAGATCAGGAGGAGGTGAACAGAAATCTTATGTACGTTGTGTGCCCCTGCCGGATCAGATAATGCGGCCATATTCAGTTAACCTGGATGGCAATCCAGTTTTGTTTCCTGAACCTCACCAAGTTGTTTGGTTTAGTCCTTTCTTAACTAAACTAGCAAATTTGTCCCTGAGTTGCTATGGATTGATCTTTCTTGATTTTTTTTCCATAGAGAATTTTTTTTTAACTAGAGATTATAGAGGGTGCCCTAATGGTAACCAAAGTGCCATCATGATGTAAATATGATTTCCATTTTATCTAAATGGCGCCGGTGTGTCCTGGTGCACCAAATCTCCACTCATATTTTTTGCCATAGAGAATCTCGGTACCGAAAACCAGTTTTTTCTTGAGGGGGACGTAGCTGAAGAACTGACGTGTTTCTTTTCGGTTATCTTCCCACTGTCAAGAGCACGCGATCTTCTTCGACTTCGCCGTGTACCCGGCCTCGTGGGATACTGTGGAATATGCAACCTGTGTCCAACAAGGGCACGTTTCGTCCGTTGATTGGAGTCCTGATCCGAGCCAGCAAAGGGTTTTGGCTGGCTATATAATGCAGCCGGCCCTCACTGGGGTTTTCTGGGCCTCCCATCCAGACGAAAAACAGCCTATGGAGATGAATCAGGAGCGGGCAACGGAGGTTGAGGCGAAGGCGTCCGGGTCGAGCGGCGACGAGGCGGCGACGGTCCTCAAGTCCCAGAAACCGGCGGAGGGCGACAAGGGTGAGGCCGGGAAGGGGCGGAGAATCCCTGTGAGCCAGAAGTACATCGACCTGCTGCTGAAGGAGAAAGCTACCGGCACCGGCGCCTACAAGGCGCCCAGGTCCATGGAGTATCTCGAGAAGTACTACGATGGTCCTCTTGATTTGCGCTCGCTCGCGGCCCGCAGCAAGGCTGCTATGGAGAAGGTGTGGGCTCGGGATGCCAAGATCCTCGAGCAGTATGAGCTCTATGGCTGCGCCTACGTTGAGGTCGAGGAGGACGACTCCGACGACGACGAGGAGGAGATCGACATGGAGAAGATCCGCCACTATCTCTCCAGGTGGCCGCCGGTGGCATAGTCTCCCGGATGCGACTTCAGAGTTCATGTCTGCCAAACTATACATAGTTTGGTGCTCGTAGCGTAGGAATATGCCCTGAATCCGGTAGGAATTGAACTATTTTCTGTGAAATTCATGCAGATTTGCACTGTTACAAAAGCTTGTGAACACTAATAAACCTTAAATCGTCGATTTATTTCCTTCTATATCCTTGACAATCCCCTTCGGTTGTGCGAGCTTTTCTAACGATCACGGAATTAGTCCTTTTTCCTGAAAACAAAAAAAGTTCATTAGAAACTTTAATTTTTTTGTTGACTGAGGATGATAATTTTGTAACAGTTTGTATTTTCCTTTTATTGTCACTCATGCCGTGTCGCGTGTGCTCGTTGCCCATGGACACCCCCACTTAAGCCATGCCCGTTAGATCGTTACATCAAGGCAATCTAGGGGTGAACTCTAGGCTCAGTGATGGGGCGGTCAGGATCTATTCTCTCGGACGTGTGTTGGCACATGACAAAGAGCTGCTCGGCGGGGCCCATCGTTTGTCACCGTTTGTAGCCATCGTCAAGTGGTGGTGGGCCCACTTAGCCATTTTGTGGTGTGCCATGATATTCGGCACATGGCAAAGAGGACGTAAGCTTTTTGCCATGGGGCCCACTTAGTATCGAGGCAATCGAGGGGTGAATTCTAGGCGTCGTCGGTGATGGGGCCGGTCGGGATCAGATCTCCTGGCGGTCTCATAGAGGAAGGTCTCAACAATGGGGGAAACTTCTCCGTGTCTTCCTCTGCTTCAGTGTCTTCCTCTGCTCATAGGCATATTCCCTGAATAATGTAGGAATTGAACTATGTCTTACCAACATTTGGTGAAGGCACCGATCTCCTATGGTTGGACCATAGTGGGAGGCGAGGCGGTGGGATGCCGAGCGAGCGAGTGGGTGGAGGTGCCCATGTTGCGTTCATGCCGGCACACCGGCTAGGGCAGCGACCTCCCAAACCAGCTAGAGGATGGGGACCGGCGTGGTGGATTTTGGTCAGCTTCCAGATTTTTCGGTGTTTTTGGCAGCAGTCTCGCTGCAACATCCAGGTGATTTGGACTAGACGTCACCCATGTCGTGTGAGCAGCACACGGGGGGCAGCAGATGCCCTAATATGTTACGCAGGAGTTTCGGAATTCGGGCGGCGGTGGACACCTTAGTCGTGAGGATGGCGTGGGGGACAAATCTTCAGTATGATGAGCTTCATTTGTCGAGGTCGATGGGGTATAAGACGTTATCTTCTTGGACCGTGGAGTTTCGAGACTGACTGCATTGGGATGACCCCTCTATTTCGGGAATGGTTTCAGAATCTGCACGCGCTTCGCACGACGTCTTTTGTCGAGGCGCCAAGTACGCCCGGGCATGGGCAGCCCAGCCCGATGACCCAACCCAAAATTAATACTCGGTCCAGGTCGTGCTTGTGTTTGGGTTGGGCTCGCGCCTAAAATTTTGGTCCGTTGTGTATTTTGGGTCAAGCCTGGGCCTGAAAAATCAGATAGTTTACATGGAAGCCAGACCCAGATCGACCGGAATGCTCTTTGTTGTCCTTTTGGTCCGGGCTCGAGACTACCATTTTTTGGTTCATGCCAACACGAACTCAGGCCAGATATTGCTTATGGGGCTTACCAGGCCCCGCCCATGGAATGCTCGAGTCTAGCGGGTCGGCATATGCCATAGTCAAGTCATGCATGTTACCGGAAGGTGCCGCGCACTATGCTTCCAAAGGCATCAAATCATGTTTATTGCTACTTAATACTCCCTCCGTTCAACAATAGATGACTTACATTTGTCTAGATACGGATGTATCTAGACACTAAAACATGTCTAAATACATCCATATATAGATAAGTGGAAGTCATCTATTGTTGAACGGCGGGAGTAGAAGGTGGTGCGATGGTGACTAGAAGCGTGGCGGCATGGGACGTCATCGGTTTCCAATATCTTCTTCAGCGGCATCCAGTTAGCGAGGCGTTGTTATCCGGTCAAGTGATAATCGTAGAGCCGGCTTCAACGACTAGTTTGTACACTCCGTTTGAAACAGTAGGTCGTTCACATGCGGCATCCCCTTATTGAGCGCGGTGGATCGAAGTTTGGTTTCAAGTTAAAATTTTTGAGATCGACACTCGGTTGGTATCGTCATCATTGACGCATGCACCCATTTCTTCTCGAAGAAATGGTTGTGTATTTTCGTTTTGTTGCTATCTTTTACCATTAGATTTGGTGTTATACCAAACTTTCCAGCTTTGATATGGTTGTGCTGTATTTTTAAGGGCTATTGGCTCATTAGGCCCAACAAATAACCAGAAATTGCAGACCCATTAAGCTTGTTGCATGCTATATACAAGAAGTGGGAGTGGGACTAAAATTTAGTCCCACGTTGTTAATTGAGAGAGAGTTGATCGCGTGACGCTTGTGTTTTCTATCTATTCTCGGGCTAGAGGAGAGAACAGAAAAACGACAGATATAGAACACCCAACTTACTCCCGGTCTCGTCACCATCTTCCAACTCACTCGCCTTCGTCCGAGGCTCGAATCAGACGCCGCCTCAGGCTTCATCACTGGATCCGTCTCTGCGGCAACCCAAACACTGCACGCCTTTCACTCCCTATTTCACGTATAATCGAGAGACTCAGAATATCGGTGTCTTGGGTAAATGCCTACCAAAGGGAGAAGATTACTGAACTTTTTTCTGTCCTCTTTGCTTCCTAAAATATTTTGGGAAAAGGCCTAGTCGGCCACCGCTTGCTAACGTCAATGAAAGGGTCATCGCGTGGGGCTTAGTTGGAAAGGTAGGTGTTCGGCATGTCCCTTGCTTGCGAACTTAATTAGTAGGGCGGGTAGCTTTGGAGATCCCATTTTTTACGTTTACCGTTGTCCCTAGACTTCACTCTTTCAACACTTGTCTACTTTCAAATAGATCCTCAACTGCTACCGCTACGATGAATCCCATTGTGGACGGCGGGGAGCACAAGAAGGCGGGAAGCACATTTTTTTGCCAAAAGTCATGAGCAAACTATGAGGTATCTATAGTTTAAATTTGACCCGTTTCCATCTGAGTCGGCCGAAACTTGTGTTTTTCAAAATAGGTGGATGGAAACCTCTTCAGAGGCAACAGTTTGGTTATTTGTGCATATAACATGGTCTAGTATTTTTTTTTAAATGCAGTTCTCAAGTTTTGCAACATATTTGTGGTAGGTCCATCGCAAAAACCCATTTTTGACACTCGGAAAATGAAAAATGATTTTTTTGTACAATGAAACGGGAAACTTCCTCCGTCAATATTGTTCGTGCTCCCAAGATGCATGTTTGTATAGAATAAGGGCATATTCCAACATGGTTTGCAAATTTGGTGCCCAAATTTGACTTGTTTTCTCCATGAACCCTAATTTTGACACCTAATTTGGTTGGCTGACCATAGCCCATACACTAACCATCTCACGTAGTAAAGTTCTATACATGATGAAAAATATTATAGGGATCTCATATTTAAATTCCTCTCATTTTTCTAATTGATATGGACATATTATTTGTTAAATTTCATTTACGGATTTATATATATAAATTATTCAATATTAAATAGAAAAGTAAAAAAATGTTAATTATTATTTGAATTCAAGATTATTATTAGTCATTATTTTTTATTTAAATAATTATATGAATTCACAAAATAAAAGAGTGTGACATGATGGTCCAATGGTTAACAAGATTGATTGGATACTATTGTTAGCAAAACATCCGTTGTTTCTAGGCAGCTCACAGGGAAGGAACTATGAAGTTAAGCGTGCTGGGGTTGAAGCAATCTGTGGATCGGTGACCGATAAGAAAGTGTTAGTAGAAACGAATAATTTAGACTCAAATTAAAAATGGTTAGAGACAAAGATAAATATGTCTATAGTGTGATTATGTGGTTAAACAAGTGAAATAAAAAAATCGAAAAGAAAATTAATTTTTTTTAAAAAAAAATCGGTCTACCCCTACACCGACGGGGAACATGTTTACGTCGACGGGGTCCGGCCGTCGGCGTATAGCCTACGTCCCGTAGTGCACATCCCGACCAGCCCACAGTCTTAGTCGCAGGTGTAGCCGTACCGTGGGTCAATGATTGAAGGGAATATGCCCGAGAGGCAATAATAAAGTGTTTATTATGTTATTCCTTGTTTATGATAGATGTTTATTTCTCATGCTAGAATTGTATTAACCGGAAACGTTGATACATGTGTGATTAATAAACAAACCAACGTTCCTAGTGAAGCCTCTCTTTTAACTAGCCCGTTGATTAAACAGATGATCAAGGTTTCCTGATCATGAACATTGGATGTTGTTGATAACGGGGTCATGTCATTAGAAGAATGACATGATGAACTTAAATCCTAAACTAAGTATAACAATACGATCAAGTCATTTAGTTTTGTTGTTATGTCTTACATTCGGAGTAACATTATTCCTTAGACCATGAGATCATGTTAATCACTAATACCGAAAGAATACTTTGATGACATCAAACGTCACATCGTAAAAGGGTGACTATAAAGGTGGCATTGGATATTCAGAAAGTATTGGTTGAAGCTCATGGATCAAGAATGGGATTTGTCCATCCAATATGACGGATAGATATACTCAGGGCCCTCTCGGTGATATCACATCGACACCGCTTGCAAGCAAGTGATTTGATCACTAGGATGCTATATCACGGGAACGAGAAAAGAGTACTTGTCGGATAACGAGATCGAACAAGGTATAGTGGATACCGATGATCGGATCTCGGACAAGTAATATATCGCGAGACAAAGGGAAATCGTTACGACATTGAAAGGTTCACACGATCACGAGAGTCATCGTTGAATATATAGGAGTCATCACGGTTTTCCAGACCCCGCTGTTGATTATTGATCGGAGAGGAGTCTCGATCATGTCTATAATATTCACGAACCGTAGGGAGACACACTTAAGGTTCGATGAAGCGTTTAGAGAGGATACGGAATGCCGAAGAATATTTTGGGCAGCTCCGGAATTGTTTCGGGGAAAATTGAAATAGTTCAAGGGGTTTTTCGTCGAACGGTTGTTAATAGAATTAACAAATGGTTCGAGGTGCTGCATGCAAATGTTTGTTAATGGAATTAACAAATATAAATAAAGAAATAAAAATGTTTTATTTATTTATTAAAGAAAAACCTTTGGATTTTCCAAGTGGGAAATTAAGGGATTTTTGAGTGGGTTTGAGTGGAGCTTCCACTCACATGAAGAGAGGAAGGGGTGGGGGCACCCATGTCTGGCCGCACCCCCCCTTGGGCTGCCTCCCCCTCCCCTATAAAAGGAGGGTGAGGGCTCTCTCTTCCACACACACTTGCTCATACATTTTCCCTTCCATCCGCTGCTCCATTCCGTGGTCTCCGGCTTGGCGAAGCCCTGGCCGTGGGATTCTTCACCACCACCACGCCGTCGTGCTGCTGGAATTCCGGAGGGATCCTCTACTTCCGCAACACGCTGGAACGAGGGAACGGAAGTCTTCATCGAGCCGAACGTGTGACCGATTACGGAGGCACCGCCGGATTGCGGTGCTCTTCTTCTCGCTCGGGATCGGCGTGAGAACGACTACGCCAACAACGAGATCTTTTCTCGTACCACTTAGAGTCTTCGAGGGTATGTTATCTCAAGACTCTCTTTCTCCCCGTTGCCTTTCATCTCATAGATTAGATATTGGCCATTTGGGTTTATCGCGCGTAGGAAAATTTTTGTTTTCTATGCTACGTTCCCCTTCAGTGGTATCAAAGCCGGATCTATGCGTAGATGAATTGTACGGGTAGAACACATAGGAGTATGTGGGCGTTGATGATCATGTTTTTTGTCTCTTTGAGTATTTTATGATCTTAGTGGCATAGTAGGATGAAGCTGCCCCGGACTAAGTTTACGTGTACTATGTACGCGAGAATTGTCTCACATGTGACTAAGGGGGTGTCCGTTTCTCCTACTATAGTTAAGATCTAATCTACAAAGGGTTGTTAAAAATATGTTTTATCAACGTTGTGGTTCTTGTACGTAGGTATGAACGGTTCTATCCTCGTAAGCCCAAAGCCACGTAAAACATGCAAAAATAAATTAGAGGCGTCTAACTTGTTTTTGCAGGGCATGTGATGTGATATGGTCAATGTTACAAACGTTATGTATGAGATGATATCTTTTGTAAATTATTGACATACCGGCTAGAGCCATATGGTTGTCTTATTTTATGGCCTGCGTGTTGTATGTCATATCCATGTGATATGTTGTAATGAACAATCAAGATGGAGGTGCCACGGACCTTGGTGCCACGCCGGTGGAATGATGGAGATCATACCATGATGCACGAGATGGAGATCAAGTGCAAGAAGGACCATATCATATCACATTATCCATGCATGTGATGTTTATCCTTTTATGCATCTTATTTTGCTTAGATCGCGACGGTAGCATTATAAGATGATCCCTCTCACTTAATATCAAGATAATAATGTGTTCTTCCTTAAGTATGCACCGTTAAGAAAGTTTGTCGTTTCGAGACACCACGTGATGATCAGGTGTGATAGACTCAACGTTCGCATACAACGGGTGTTTTCAAGCCTAGCATGTACAGACATGGCCTTGAAACACATGCAATACAATGGTTCTACTTGGCGAGCCTAGCATGTACAGACATGGCCTCGGAACACGTAACCAAAAGATAAAGCATGAGTCATATGAATGATATGATGAACATGTTGATGTTCGCCTTTGCAACTGCACCGTCTCACGTGATGATCGGTTTCGGTGTAGTGAATTTGGTTCGTGTAATCACTAAAGACAACTAAGAGGGATGTTGTTTTTGAGTGGGAGTTCATGGGATAATTTTAGAATTAACTTGAACTTAATTTATCATAAACATAGTCTAAATAGTCTTTGCAAATATGTTGTAGATCATGGCACCACCTACCTTCAATTTCAATATATTCATGGAGAAAGAGAAATTAGCGAACAATGGAAGCAACTTTACCAATTGGGCACTTAACCTGAGGATTCTCCTCACCGCTTGCAAGAAGCTCTATGTGCTTGATGCACCTCTAGGTGACCAGCCCGCTGCTGATGCTTCTGATGAAGATAAAAATGTTTATCTGACTCAACAAGAAGACCACAGTATAGTTCACTGCGGCATCCTCTATGGATTAGAGCCAGAGCTGCGAAAACGTTTCGAGAACAGCACTGCTTATGCCACAATGGGAGAATTGAAAATGATTTTCGATACCCATGCCGCAGTTGAGAGTTATGACGCTTCAGAAAAGTTCTTTAGCTGCATGATGGAAGAGAACAGCTCCGTTAGTGAGCACGTACTCAAAATGTCTGCGTACGCTGATAAGCTCATAGCCTTGGGAATATCGATTCCCAATGAGCTAGGGATACATCGTGTTCTCCAATCTCTGCCACCTAGTTACAAGAACTTCGTGATGAACTATAATATGCAGAGCATGAAGAAGTCTCTTCCTGAGCTTCTCTCGATGCTTAAAACTGCTGAAGTGGAGATCAAGAAAGAACATCAAGTGTTGATGATCAATAAGACCACTAGTTTCAAGAAAGGCAAGAAAGGCAAGCCAAGGGTAAACTTCAAGAAGGGTGGCAAATCTGTTGCTACTGCTGAGAAGAAAACCAGGCATGGCCCTAAGCCTGAGACTGAGTGTTTCTATTGCAAGGGTACTGGCCACTGGAAGCGCAATTGCCCCAAGTATCTGGCAGATAAGAAGGCCGGCAAAGTGAACAAAGGTATATATGATATACTTGTTATTGATGTGTACCTTACTAGTACTCGCAGTAGCACCTGGGTATTTGATACTGGTTCGGTTGCTCACATATGTAACTCGAAACAGGAGCTGCAGAATAAGCGACCACTAGCAAAGGATGAGGTGACGATGCGCGTCGGCAGTGGATCAAGAGTTGATGTGATCGTCGTCGGGACGCTACCTCTACGTCTACCATCGGGATTAGTTATAAACCTCAATAAATGTTATTTGGTGCCCGCATTAAGCATGAATATCGTTTCTGGATCTTGCTTAATGCGGGACGGTTATTCCTTTAAGTCCGAGAACAATGGTTGTTCGATTTATATGAATAATATCTTTAATGGTCATGCACCTGAGAAGAATGGTTTATTTCTTTTGAATCTTGATAATGTTGATACACATATTCACAATGTGAATGCCAAAAGAATTAAGTTAAATCATGATATTGCTACTTATATGTGGCATTGCCGCTTAGGTCATATTGGTGTTAAACGCATGAAGAAGCTCCATTTTGATGGACTCTTAGAATCACTTGATTATGAATCATTTGAAACATATGAACCATGCCTTATGGGAAGATGACTAGAACCCCGTTTTCTGGATCTATGGAACGGGCGACAGACTTACTGGAAATCATACATACTGATGTATGTGGACCAATTAGTGTATCGGCGCGCGGTGGATATCGTTATTTTATCACTTTCACAGATGATTTGAGTAGATATGGGTATATTTACTTAATGAAACACAAATCTGAAACGTTTGAAAAGTTCAAAGAATTTCAGTGTGAAGTTGAAAATCATCGTAACAGAAAGATTAAATTTCTACGGTCTGATCGTGGAGGTGAATATCTAAGTTACGAGTTTGGCATGCATATGAAACAATGTGGAATAGTTTCACAACTCACATCTGCCGGAACACCACAGCGTAATGGTGTTTCCGAACGTCGTAATCGTACTTTATTAGATACGGTTCGATCTATGATGTCTCTTACAGATTTGCCACTATCGTTTTGGGGTTATGCACTAGAGACCGCTGCATTCACTTTAAATAGGGCACCATCTAAGTCCGTTGAAACGAAACCGTATGAATTATGGTTTGGAAACAAACCTAAGCTGTCATTTCTAAAAGTTTGGGGATGCGATGTTTATGTGAAGAAGCTTCAACCTGATAAACTCAAACCCAAAGCGGAAAAATGCGCCTTCATAGGATACCCTAAAGAAACAATAGGGTACACCTTCTATCACAGATCCGAAGGCAAGATTTTTGTTGCCAAGAATGGATCCTTTTTGGAGAAGGAGTTTCTCTCGAAAGGTGTGAATAGTCGGAAGGTAGAACTCGACGAGGTTATTGAACCTTCTCTTCTTGGAATGGCGAGTAGCGCAGCGCCGGAAGTTGTTCCGGAGCCGACCCCGTCAGATGAAGAGAGAGTTAATGATCAAGATCATGAAACTCCAATAGAGGAAACTGCCGCACCTCGCATGTCAACTAGGGAGCGTACAGCTCCTGAACTATACGGAGATCCCGTATTAAACTTCATGGTAGATGGAGGTGATGACCCTGCGACATATGAGGAAGCGATGATGAGCCCAGATTCCAACAAATGGCTTGAAGCCATGAAATCCGAAATAGGATCCATGTACGAAAACCAAGTTTGGACTTTGGTAGATTTACCCAATGACCGCAAGGCCGTTGAGAACAAATAGATCTTTAAAAAGAAAACTGGCGCTGATGGTAATGTGACCGTCTATAAAGCTCGACTTGTCGCAAAAGGTTTCCGACAAATTCAAGGAGTTGACTATGATGAGACTTTCTCACCAGTAGCGATGCTTAAGTCAGTTAGGATTATATTAGCAGTTGCTGCATTTTTCGATTATGAAATATGGCAGATGGATGTCAAAACGGCGTTCCTTAATGGTGACATTGAGGAAGAGTTGTATATGATGCAACCCAAAGGTTTTGTTGATCCTAAGGATGCTGACAAGGTGTGTAAGCTTCAACATTCCATTTATGGACTGAAGCAAGCATCCCGGAGTTGGAACCTCCGTTTTGATAAGGTGATCAAAGGTTTTGGATTTGTCCAAACATACGGAGAAGCTTGTATTTACAAGAAAGTGAGTGGGAGCTCTGTAGCATTTCTGGTACTATATGTGGATGACATATTGTTGATTGGCAATGATATAGGACTTTTAGAAAGCGTAAAAGGTTATCTGAACAATAGTTTTTCGATGAAAGACCTCGGTGAAGCAGCTTATATATTGGGCATCAAAATCTACAGGGATAGATCAAGACTCTTAATTGGACTTTCGCAAAGTACATACATTGACAAGATTTTGAAGAAGTTCAAAATGGAAGATAGTAGGAAAGGGTTCCTACCTATGTTACAAGGCAAGATGTTGAGTAAGACTCAATGTCCAGCTACAGCAGAAGATAGAGAAAAGATGAATAAGACTCCCTATGCTTCAGCCATAGGTTCTATCATGTATGATATGCTATGTACAAGACCGGATGTGGCACATGCTATTAGTTTGACTAGTAGGTACCAATCCAATCCAGGTTTGGAACACTGGACTGCGGTCAAGAATATCCTAAAGTACTTAAGAAGAACTAAGGACATGTTTCTCGTATATGGCGGTGAAGAAGAGCTCGTCGCAAGATGTTACGTCGATGCTAGCTTCGACACTGATCCGGATGACTCTAAGTCTCAGTCCGGGTACGTATTTATTATGAATGGAGGAGCTGTAAGCTGGAGGAGTTCCAAGCAATCCGTGGTGGCGGGATCATCAACAGAAGCGGAATATGTTGCTGCCTCGGAGGCAACACAGGAAGCAGTTTGGATGAAGGAGTTCATATCCGAACTAGGCGTGGTTCCGAGTGCGTTGGATCCAATGGTTATCTATTGTGACAACAATGGTGCCATAGCCAATGCTAAGGAACCAAGGTCTCACAAGAATTCCAAGCATATCAAGCGCCGTTTTCACTCCATCCGTGAACATGTCGCAGATGGGGATGTGAAGATTTGCAAAGTACATACGGATCTGAATGTGGCAGATCCGTTGACTAAAACTCTCTCAAGGACAAAACATGATCAACACCAGAACTCAATGGGTGTTAGATTCATCACTATGTAATATAGATTATTGCCCCTAGTGCAAGTGGGAGACTGAAGGGAATATGCCCGAGAGGCAATAATAAAGTGTTTATTATGTTATTCCTTGTTTATGATAGATGTTTATTTCTCATGCTAGAATTGTATTAACCGGAAACGTTGATACATGTGTGATTAATAAACAAACCAACGTTCCTAGTGAAGCCTCTCTTTTAACTAGCCCGTTGATTAAACAGATGATCAAGGTTTCCTGATCATGAACATTGGATGTTGTTGATAACGGGGTCATGTCATTAGGAGAATGACATGATGAACTTAAACCCTAAACTAAGTATAACAATACGATCAAGTCATTTAGTTTTGTTGTTATGTCTTATATTCGGAGTAACATTATTCCTTAGACCATGAGATCATGTTAATCACTAATACCGAAAGAATACTTTGATGACATCAAACGTCACATCGTAAAAGGGTGACTATAAAGGTGGCATTGGATATTCGGAAAGTATTGGTTGAAGCTCATGGATCAAGAATGGGATTTGTCCATCCAATATGACGGATAGATATACTCAGGGCCCTCTCGGTGATATCACATCGACACCGCTTGCAAGCAAGTGATTTGATCACTAGGATGCTATATCACGGGAACGAGAAAAGAGTACTTGTCGGATAACGAGATCGAACAAGGTATAGTGGATACCGATGATCGGATCTCGGACAAGTAATATATCGCGAGACAAAGGGAAATCGTTACGACGTTGAAAGGTTCACACGATCACGAGAGTCATCGTTGAATATATAGGAGTCATCACGGTTTTCCAGACCCCGCTGTTGATTATTGATCGGAGAGGAGTCTCGATCATGTCTATAATATTCACGAACCGTAGGGAGACACACTTAAGGTTCGATGAAGCGTTTAGAGAGGATACGGAATGCCGAAGAATATTTTGGGCAGCTCCGGAATTGTTTCGGGGAAAATTGAAATAGTTCAAGGGGTTTTTCGTCGAACGGTTGTTAATAGAATTAACAAATGGTTCGAGGTGCGGCATGCAAATGTTTGTTAATGGAATTAACAAATATAAATAAAGAAATAAAAATGTTTTATTTATTTATTAAAGAAAAACCTTTGGATTTTCCAAGTGGGAAATTAAGGGATTTTTGAGTGGGTTTGAGTGGAGCTTCCACTCACATGAAGAGAGGAAGGGGTGGGGGCACCCATGGCTGGCCGCACCCCCCCTTGGGCTGCCTCCCCATCCCCTATAAAAGGAGGGTGAGGGCTCTCTCTTCCACACACACTTGCTCATACATTTTCCCTTCCATCCGCTGCTCCATTCCATGGTCTCCGGCTTGGCGAAGCCCTGACCGTGGGATTCTTCACCACCACCACGCCGTCGTGCTGCTGGAATTCCGGAGGGATCCTCTACTTCCGCAACCCACTGGAACGAGGGAACGGAAGTCTTCATCGAGCCGAACGTGTGACCGATTACGGAGGCACCGCCGGATTGCGGTGCTCTTCTTCTCGCTCGGGATCGGCGTGAGAACGACTACGCCAACAACGAGATCTTTTCTCGTACCACTTAGAGTCTTCGAGGGTATGTTATCTCAAGACTCTCTTTCTCCCCGTTGCCTTTCATCTCATAGATTAGATCTTGGCCATTTGGATTTATCGCGCGTAGGAAAATTTTTGTTTTCTATGCTACGTTCCCCTTCAATGATCGTGTGGTTCGTCAACCCGCAAAACTCCCGTCTGCTCTACACCCGTGAATTCCACTACGGTTGCGAGCTCATCACCTTACTCGCGCCAGCATCTTCACCACTACGAGGGCATGTTCCCCCGGGGCCGGCTCATCCACATCCTGCGCTTGAACTGACGGTCGGCGGCGGCGACGACTGTGCAGGGCCAAGGTGTCGTCGACGTTTGCATAGAGAGCCGGCATACATGTTGGCGAACGAGGAGTTGGAGATGGCCGCAGGCCGATCGATACGGGCTGCGCGGCCAATTTAAACTAGTGCAGTGCTACCTTGCTCCGCGGTGTGGTACTACTCGCTCCGTTCCATATTAGATGACTCTCACCTAGATGTATCTAGTACTCCCTCCGTTCACTTTTATAAGGCACACTTCCTAGCATTTCAATAGTAAGAAGTGAGCCTTATAAAAGTGGACGGAGGGAGTACTAAAATATGTCTAGATACATCTATATAAGAGTCATCTAATATGGAACGGAGGAAGTAATTATTTGTGTCCGCACTCGTACGTTTTCTTCGCTGTGTTTGATCCGGTCAACACAGGCATTGGACCAGCGGAGACCAGCATCAGTCTCATGTGGTCCATTATGTCTGGCGAATTGATCATTCTGATGTGACTACTGACTACCACAAAAGGAAAAACATCCGCATTTTCGTACCACCCTTTACAAGAAGCAAAACATTCCAGAGCATTGTCATACCACCCTTCACAAGCATATCTGCAGGAAAGCTAAATTAGCATGACTCTACTTCCCCTTTTTATCCTCCTATTATCGATTTGTTTCTGCAAATCCGATGACCGCCTAACACCTGCAGAGCCAATCTTGCCTGGCGACAAGCTCATCTCGAATGGTGGCGTCTTCGCTCTTGGTTTCTTCTCCCCAGAAAACTCCACTGCAAACCCATATGTAGGAATATGGTACCATAACATCCCGGAGCTGACATATGTGTGGGTGGCCAACCACGATGACTCGATCAGCGGCGGTTTGTCCGGCGAGTTGGTTCTCACCAACAGCTCTGACCTTGTCTTGTCGGATTCCAAAGGCCGTATCCTTTGTAGAACGGCGAACAATGTCACCCCTGGGCTTGGTGGAGCTGTGGCGCTGCTGCTCGACACAGGGAACTTCATCGTCACAGTCGCCGAGCTTCACACAGATTTGGCAGAGTTTTGACCATCCAACCGACACCATCCTCCCCGGTTTCAAGCTATGGGCCAACTACAAGACCCACACAGCAGTGCGCATCGTTGCCTGTGTTAAATGACAGGCTTGTAAGTTGTTTAGACGTGTAGATTTCTCATAGTTGTTGTAACTATATGGTGAAGATATAAACCGTATAGATAGTTTCCTTGACCTACAAGTTGTAAATCTCCCTGTACCTATCCGGTCGTTTGACCACTATATTAACACGAAGGGAGAGCCGAGAACAAGGCATCGCATTACGCCAAACCATCACGAGCGTTTACATGGTATCAGAGCGAGGTATCGTCCTCTCCACCGCATCCATGGCGACTTCGTCCTCAACAAACCAATCCTCGCCCTTCGCCGCGGTGAACATCACCGAGAAGCTGTCAAAGGGGAACCATATCCTCTGGAAGGCGCAAGTCCTGCCGGCGATCCGCGGTGCCCAGATGGATGGGTACCTGGACGCCACCCGCGCCGCGCCAAGCCCAGATCGCGACACGGTGGTCGAAGGCAAGCCAGCCAAAGAACCAAATCCGGCCTACGGGCCATGGATAGCTGCAGATCAGCAGCTCTTGAGCTTCCTCCTCACCATGCTGTCGAGGGAGGTTCATCTCCAGGTTCACTCTGCCGCGACGTCGGCGGCGCTCTGGAGCGCCATCGAGTAGATGTTCACGTCGAGGACGCGCGCGCGGACCGTGAACACACGGATCGCGTTGGCCAATTCCCAGAAGGGGAACACCACCATCGCCGAGTACTTCAGCAAGATCCGCGGCCTAGCTGATGAGATGGCCGCGGCCGGCAAACCACTCGACGAGGAAGACATTGTCTCCTACGTATTGGCCGGCCTCGATGGGGACTACAACTCCATCGTCACGTCTATGGCAACACGGGTTGAACCCGTGACGGTGTCCGAGCTCTACTCCCAGCTGTTGAGCTTCGAGACACGGCTGGATCTGCTCCAAGGGGGTGGACATCAATCTTCCGTGAACGCCGCGGTGCGCGGCGGACGTGGTGGCTTCGGGCGCGGAGGTGGCCGCGGCGGCCCGGCACCACAAGGTCGTGGCAATGGAGGCTACGGCAACTACGGTGGCAATCCAGGCTATGGCAATGGAGGCTATGGTAACGGAGGCTACGGCGGCAACTATGGTCATCATGGTGGCCGTGGCAACTACGGGCACGCCGGAAACGCAAACGGCGGCTACGGTGGCGGGAACGCCAACGGCAACTACGGTGGCAACCCGCGCAACACCAACAACAGCGGGAAGCCACGCTGCCAACTGTGTGGCAAAGGTGGCCACACCGTCGGCAAGTGCTGGGAGAGGTTCAACCCAGACTTCACACCCGTGGAGGAGAAGAGCGCCAGTTCTGCAACGACATCACCACACCCGTACGGCGCCGACTCAAACCCGTGGATTGTTGACACGAGTGCAACAGACCACATCACGGGGGATCTCCACAAGCTCATGATCCGTGATAAATATCATGGTCATGATCAAGTTCATGCCGCAAATGGTTCAGGTATGAGTATCAACCATATTGGTCATTCTTTTGTTAGTACCAATGATCGTGATCTTCATCTTAACAACATCTTGCATGTTCCACAATCAAACAAGAGTCTTCTTTCAGCTCATCGTCTTGCATTTGATAATAATGCATTTCTAGAATTTCACCCATATTCTTTTTTTATTAAGGACCAGGCCACCAAGAAAATCCTCATCCAAGGCAAATGTAGGAGAGGATTGTATCCACTTTCGTCCACCCACATTGATTCAAGCAAAAGTGCCCTAAGTGCCATCAAACCATCATCGGAGAGGTGGCACTCTCGTTTAGGTCATCCTTCGTCAATAATTGTCAAGAGAATTATTAGTCAAAATAATCTCCCTTGTTCTAGTGAAGTCAATAATGAGTCTGTATGTGATGCTTGTCAAAAAGGCAAAAGTCACCAACTCCCCTATCCACAATCCTTTAGTGAATCTAGTGCTCCTTTAGAGCTTGTTTTCTCAGATGTATGGGGTCCTGCTATTGAATCTGTTGGACGAAAAACATATTATGTTAGCTTCATTGATGATTTCAGCAAATTTACTTGGATCTACTTACTTAAACATAAGTCTGAAGTGTTTCAGAAATTCCATGATTTCCAAAGTCTTGTGGAAAGACAATTTGATAGGAAAATTCTTGCTATGCAAACAGATTGGGGAGGAGAATATCAAAAGTTAAATTCCTTCTTTACACAAGTTGGCATATCACACCATGTTTCATGTCCCTATGCACATCAGCAAAATGGTTCTGCTGATAGAAAACATAGGCACATTGTTGAAGTTGGTCTATCACTTCTTGCATATGCATCAATGCCACTTAAATATTGGGATGAAGCCTTTATTGCTGCCACATACCTTATCAATCGTATGCCTAGTAGAGTTATCAATTTTGAAACTCCCTTGCAAAGATTATGCCATGAAAATCCCAATTATTCATCTCTTCGCGTTTTTGGGTGTGCTTGTTGGCCTAACCTTAGACCTTATAATTCTCGCAAACTAGAATTCAGGTCTAAAGAGTGTGCTTTTCTTGGCTATAGCAATCTTCATAAAGGCTTCAAATGTCTCGATATTTCCACTGGTAGAATTTATATTTCAAGGGATGTTATTTTTGATGAAACAGTTTTTCCTTTCTCAAAACTAAATCCTAATGCCGGTGCAAAGCTAAGGGCCGAAATTCTTTTGCTTCCTTCGGACCCTAATAATCCCTCTGATCACGGGAGGGAAAACATTAATGATCATATGGAAAATGATACTCCTGAATTTTGTGGTTCTAATGGTGCAAAAAGTGTGCCAAATTGTCATTTTATGCCACAGATATGGACAACGGAGACAGACACGCGATCCCAGGAGGATTCGCTGACGCGCACCGATCCCGAGAGATCGCGGGTGGAGCTGCAGACGCGCCAGTCTGCGCGACAGGAGGGCAGCGCGGGGGAAAACGCGTCCGCGCACGCGTCCCCACCGAGCGCGCGGTCACCACACGCCCGTGGCCAGCAGGCGCGCGACACCTGGCGGCGCCAAACACCAGGCGCTGGCGCGGAGGGCGCTGGTCGGGGGAGCTCCCGCGACGTGGCGGCTGGAGATTCGCCACAAAATCCGAGCCCCCAGGCGCATGATGGCGCTAATGATTGCGCAGGATCAGCTTCGGATCCTGTGAGCCCGGGATCTGCTGCGGATACCCCATCTGCAGCCCAACCTGTGCAACAGATGCATACAAGATCAAAAAGTGGTATTTTCAAACCGTATATCCCCAAGGATGGTACGGTCAGGTACGCGTATTTAGCATCTTCCGGTGAACCAGAAAATTTGCAAGATGCGTTAGAAGATAAAAATTGGAAAGAAGCTATGAAAGTAGAATATGATGCTCTTATAAAAAATAGAACTTGGCATCTAGTACCACCTAGTCAAGGAAGGAATCTAATAGACTGTAAATGGGTCTACAAAATCAAGAAAAATTCAGATGGTACTATAGATAGGTATAAGGCTAGGTTGGTAGCAAAGGGGTTTAAGCAACGTTATGGAATTGACTATGAGGACACCTTTAGTCCAGTAGTTAAGGCTGCTACTATCAGATTGGTTTTGTCTATTGCTGTGTCCAGGGGATGGAGTCTTCGACAATTGGATGTGCAGAATGCGTTCCTTCATGGTGTTCTAGAGGAAGAAGTATATATGAGACAGCCACCAGGTTATGAAGATAAAACAAAACCATATCATGTGTGTAAATTGGATAAAGCACTATATGGGTTAAAGCAGGCTCCAAGAGCATGGTACTCAAGGTTGAGCATGAAACTACAAGATCTTGGGTTCACACCATCAAAGGGAGACACTTCACTTTTCTTCTATAAAAAAGGGAAGGTCACAATTTTTATGCTTGTTTATGTTGATGATATAATTGTTGCAAGTTCATCACAGGAAGCCACAAATGCTTTGTTGAGTGATTTGAGAAGTGATTTTGCCTTGAAGGATCTAGGAGATCTTCATTATTTTCTTGGCATTGAAGTAAAAAGAAGCAATGATGGTGTTTTGCTCACACAAGAAAAATATACTAAAGATATATTGTGCCGTGTAGGAATGAAGGGGTGTAAACCTGCCACTACTCCTCTTTCCACCACAGAAAAACTGTCCAAGCATGAGGGGGAAGTGTTGAGTGAAGAAGATGCCACCAGATACAGGAGTATTGTTGGTGCTTTGCAGTATCTAACCTTGACAAGACCAGATATTTCATTTTCTGTTAATAAAGTTTGTCAATTTCTTCACTCTCCTACTACATTGCATTGGACAGCTGTGAAGAGGATATTGAGATATCTTCAAGGAAGTATATCAACAGGACTGAAAATTGGAAAATCATCATCCACTCTTGTGAGTGTTTTTTCTGATGCTGATTGGGCAGGTTGTCCTGATGACAGGAGGTCTACAGGAGGATTTGCAGTCTTCTTTGGCTCGAATCTTATTTCTTGGAGTGCCAGGAAGCAAGCTACTGTGTCTAGGTCCAGCACAGAGGCAGAATATAAAGCATTAGCAAATGCTACAGCAGAGGTAATATGGGTAGAATCTCTGCTTGATGAACTTGATATTGATCATCCTCAACCTGCATGCTTGTGGTGTGACAACTTAGGAGCCACCTATTTATCAGCCAATCCAATGTTCCATGCTAGAACAAAGCATATTGAGTTTGACTTCCATTTTGTAAGAGAACGACTTGCGAAAAAATTGTTGGATATTCAGTTTGTTCCTACAGGGGATCAAGTGGCAGATGGCTTTACAAAACCATTGCAAATTCGTCAGTTACAAGCCTTCAGACACGATCTCAACCTTGAGATGTTGAGATCGAGGGAGGATGTTAAATGACAGGCTTGTAAGTTGTTTAGACGTGTAGATTTCTCATAGTTGTTGTAACTATACGGTGAAGATATAAACCGTATAGATAGTTTCCTTGACCTACAAGTTGTAAATCTCCCTGTACCTATCCGGTCGTTTGACCACTATATTAACACGAAGGGCGAGCCGAGAACAAGGCATCGTATTACGCCAAACCATCACGAGCGTTTACAGCCTGGAAAGGTCCTCAAGACCCGTCCACCGGGAAATTCTTCCTCAGCGGTGACCCCAGCACGGGCTTCCAGATCCTCGTGTGGCGTGAGACAGCCTCGGACAAGAACGGATACATGTGGTCCCAGATCGTCGACGATGGGGGGAGATCTCCTTATCCTACAACATGGACAGCAACTCTCGGAGATCACACATGAAGCTGGACTACACGGGCGACTTGATTCTCAGGATCTGGATTAACCAGGCATGGCTGGTTTTGTTCCAGCTCCCAGGGGATGGTTGCCTCCACTACGGCTCCTGTGGTCCGTTTGGTTACTGCGACACCACAGGGTCCACCGAAAAATGCAGGTGCCTCGATGGGTCTGAGCCGGCGGACGGCTTCAGTGTCAGCTTCTCCAGAGGATGTGTGCGCAAGGAGGCGCTGAGATGCCGCGGCGACCAAATCTTGACCTTTCCAGGGATGAAGGTGCCTGACAAGTTTGTGTATGTGAGGAACAGGAGCTTTGAGGAGTGCACTGCTGAGTGTGATCGCAACTGCTCCTGCACTGCGTATGCTTATGCCAACTTGAGCAGTATCCTCGCGACGGGTGGCCCGTCAAGATGCTTGCTTTGCATAGGGGAGCTTGTTGACTTAGAGAAGGGCAGAAGGCGACCGGCTCACTTGGTGCCAACCTGTACATTCGGCTTGCGGGCTCTCCTGGTACGTACGGTTCCATGGCTTCTGTTGTTCTTTTGACCTGCTGTGACATCGCTGTCTTAAAATGTATGCGGAGTCACCTCTCTCGATGGATCTTGATAGGAAAACCAGCACGGGAAAACTCGAACACCAACCTTTTCTATCAAGTAGTATATAATCGTTATTATTGAACAAACTCATCAATTGGCATCTCTTCCAGAATCATTTCAAGTGTGCTATTTGTTCAGCTCACAGATTTGTAACACTAGCTAGCAATTACTTTTGGTGTCTGCAAATATTTTTATTTCTTTATCAAAAAAAAAAAATATTTTTATTTGAAACAAAACCTGAGATACATTTTTTAATATCTGCTTTGGTGTATGCAAGTACATCGATATGTCTTACTCATTGAGAAGAGGGTGAATGCATACTCTCACAAGCTATGCTTGAATCCTGATGCAGTAGTCTTTTTCTTCACAGGACACAGTTCTGCAGTAAACAAGAAGAGCCATGTTGCTGTGGTATTAAAGATTGTATTCTCAGTTGCATCATTCCTGCTGATACTCACATGCATTTATATTGTTCTCGTATGCAAAGCCAAAAGGTAGAACAAGGGATGCTAGTTTCCTGTAATACGATGCTCATATAATAAGGTTGAGTGTTGACGTTACTGATATATCTGTAGGGATACGAATACGTGTAAACAAGAAAAGAGAGGTTCTGGGACACTTGAGCATTTCGCAAGAAGTTTGGGATCAAAATTTGGAGCTCCGGTCTATTAGTTTCGAAGACATCTCCACTGCAACAAAAAAATTCCATGACACAAACGTACTTGGAAAAGGAGGTTTTGGAAAAGTCTATAAGGTTGTATACAACTCTGACCCTATCGACTAACTGCAGCTATGGAAAATACATATAATTTTCTCCTGGTTAATCTGTTTTAATGATGATTAAATGACATAGGGAACACTAGAAAAGGGAATGAAAGTTGCTGTTAAACGGCTTAACCAGGGTTCTGAGCAGGGGATAGAGCATTTTAGAAATGAAGTGGTTCTCATAGCCAAGTTGCAGCACAAGAATCTAGTTAGACTTCTTGGCTGCTTTATTCATGAGGACGAGAAGCTTCTTATTTATGAATATTTTCCCAACAAAAGCCTAGACAAGTTCATTTTTGGTATGTTCTAATCACATACTCTAGAAAGTAATCTTGAATTTGCCTGAACAGCTTACTGGATGCACCGCACTCATGTACGTCCACATCCTCTTCTTGGCAGATAGTGAAAGGAAGTGTATGCTTGATTGGCCAAAAAGGTTCAACATAATCAAAGGGGTAGCTAGAGGACTTCTATATCTCCACCAAGATTCGAGAACGTCGATAATCCATAGGGACCTCAAACCAAGCAACATCCTGCTAGATGCAGAGATGAACCCGAAAATATCAGATTTTGGAATGGCAAGGATCTTTGGAGGCAAGGAGCAACAAGAAAGTACCAGACGAGTTGTTGGGACGTAGTAAGTAACCCTTGGACTAGCTCTTGATCTCAAAATCTTATTTATGCGCTTGAAGTAACTGAACTGCGCAATACTATTCAAACAGCGGTTACATGTCGCCCGAGTATGCGATGGAGGGCATCTTTTCCGCCAAGTCCGACACCTACAGCTTTGGCATTTTGGTGCTGGAGATTGTCGGTGGATTGAAGATCAGCTCCCCTCATCATCTTGTGATGGACTTTGAAAACCTCGTATCGTATGTAAGTGTTACCTGACCTGTTATGAAATGCTTGAGATTCTGACGACTTAGCAAATTATAGATTACGAACTTGGACGTGATGTTTCAGGCATGGAACCTGTGGGGAGAAGGAAAAGCAAGGAATTTTACGGGGAGCTGTGTGTCCAAGTGCATCCACGTCGGGCTCCTGTGTGTCCAAGAAAGCAAGGGATTTCGCTTGATGAAGTGTCCAAGTGCATCCACGTCGGGCTCCTGTGTGTGCAGGACAGCTCCAGTGCTAGGCCGCTCATGTCGTCGGTCGTGTCCATGCTGGACAGCGAAAGCCATGCCACGCATAATTCCCAAGCAGCCTATGTATTTCGCACAGATAAACCACGGAACCGAGGCCATCAATGGCGCGAGCCTTACAGCGATAGAAGGGCGCTAGCTGGCTGTCCTTATGATCTCACTTTGATAGCCGAGTAACTGTAATTTCGCTACCAGTTAAATAAGTGAGATTACAAAAGAATGTACTCTGCGTCATTTGTATCTGTGGAAGTACCATTTGCGATAGAGAGGTGGGTGTTCTTCATGGGCTGATACGACCCGTATGAGTGGTGCTGTGTCATTTGTATCTGTGGAAGTTCCTGATAATTTGATTCAGTGTATACGTGTTTTCATGCGTATTTCTAGCAAGTGGCGGGTCCGCTGATGTTGGCAGCGGCTCGTACACACACCTTGGAAAAAATCTGGTTGAAATTAAATTCATGTATAGCGCCAGCCTGCTGGTGTCACTATCATGATTTACTGCAGCTGCTATCTCGACTTCACCAATCTACAACTAGTGGACCTGGAATCTGGCCAAATACAATGTTCGAAGGAACAGAAAAGTCCGAGCAGGGTTTTGTTTGAAATGTGGCAAAAGGCTTGCCGTTTCATTGTTTAAGCAGGAAAGAGGGGTTCACAAACGGAGACCTTATCAAATGTTTGGATGAGCAGAAATGATTTTATCTTCAGAGGTTTTCAGGCTGATCCGAATAGATGCAGAGCTCTATTCAAGACTGAACTGAGGTGGTTGAAATACATGGCCAACATGAAGAAATATGGTATATTTTCAGCTTGGGTAGATAGCTTTGTTTCATTGTTTGATTTTATTCCTTTTGCTTTGTTTTCCTTGTATCTTGTACATTGTATAAAATAAAATAAAAATAAAACTACACAGTAGAGTCCTACTGTTTCCATAAAAAGAGAAGTGTACTGTTTATGTATATAGTTGCTGATGATAGTTTACTGTCGGTTCATTTGATTTAGACTTGCTATTTTTCCATGCAAGGTTATGTTTTGTTTTGAGAATTACCATGTAGATTAATGTAACGGTGCCTTTTCTGCTTGGTGATAGGGCAATTTCAACAGCGCCACTCAAACTGTAGGCTTTACGCTGCTTGTTTGCCGAGTTAACACATTCCTCGCCCTCTGTCTTAAGCCTTCACCGAACTAATGCAATGAAAGTTTTTTGAGAGTCATCGTACATGGTTACAAATATATAAACTTAAACTGTTTGGTAGGAAAAAAAATGCAAAACCTTCTAACCATATCTTCTGTTGTTAGCACACAAAAAAGCTACAGACAACCTAGATGAAACGGGAGCGGTAAACATTCTGAAAAGTATCTTGGGTCAGTTACTCCTGTTGAAGTAGGCTCCTGGGTTGCAGCTAGTATACAGGAAAGCTGACAGAGCAACAGCCATCAGAATTAAACAGATTCCGTTTGTATCATGGAAACGAACGACATGGTTCTGTTTCAGGTCATCATTCATTTGTACCATCCAGTCAGCACGTATCTCAGCCAGAAGCAGAATAGGCATGAAAGAGCCTGCCACCCATGAAGATACGAAGAGTTACTACCTCAAATCAAAATACACGTCCAAAAGAGAGAAGTGGAAAGGAAATGAACAGTGCGAAAAAAAACTTATAGAACTCAAAACGACGAGACAGAAAAGTGATATCAGATGGTTCACTCTAGTACGATATGGAAATGGATAATATCCGTATCCAAATAAAATTATGTGAGCCAATTTTGACAATTCTATTACGATATGAAAATTAACCAACCTAAGAGTAATAAATTGATCAAATGTAATTTGTGTGATTGAACTTTAAACTACTACCTCCAATCCACAAAAAGTGTCGGGGCTAAATAACTTACCATGAACAAATTTCTTGTTATACTACCGACACTCTTTTCAGATAGGACTGGAGGGAGTATTTCTAGACAAATTTCAGTACTAGATACATCTATTTGAGAGTCATCTAATATGGAACGGAGGGAGTATTATATAGCTATATTTATCACTGTACCTTTCTATAGTTGACTCGCTATAATACATTAGTCTACTATTTTGCTATATCCGTTCCGTTCCGGATTGACAAAACATCTGATTCATATTCGTACTCGCATTCGAGTAGAATCCGCTCCGCATTTGTATCCGACAACATCCATATTTGTATTCGTATTCGTTTTAAAAATATGAAAACGGATGTGGGAAGGGTTCTATCCGATCCGCATCCAATCCGTTTCCACCCCTAAGAGTGGAGATGTCAGACAACTACTTCCATTAAAAAATATAGCTTGGAAGGAAATCTAGTAACTACCTAAACTACTAAAGCATAAGATCAGCTGCACCAAACAACATAGCTAGTGAGTAGTGACACGGATTATATATTAAACATGTGAGCTAAGTTGGATTGATTAGGGCTCCAGTAAGGCTATATAACTGAATAGTTATGCTGAATTTTGATTTGGCCACAGCATGGCATCGCTCTTTCTTAGGTTTTACTGCTGGTAGAATATATTGGAGCCTATTTGCAATCGTCGAGTAATCCACTATACCTTCAGAAGTCAAGGAAAGAATTGCAAGGAAACGAAGTTCGCAGCAACAGTGCATTTCAATTTTACCTGAAATATAAGAAGCCTTATGCAAAGGGACTTCTCTGAGCACTTCCCAAACAGCCTAAGGAATATGTTAACAAGGTTACCATCCTTGGTACCTGTCAGCAGTCCTGTTTGTGTATCAAACCTACATCAAGCACAATATATAATTTTATTACAAGTTCAAAACCATATTGCAATGAATTCTATCAACAGCTTCGTAACAAAAGAAATGAATCAGTACCTTGGCAACCTATGTCTTGGGCAAGGAACAAAGTGAAAGAGCTGTACACAACAGGCACCAATTTAAAGCAATAAGCAGACAATATACTTGATCATTTAAAAAGGTAAATATACCAATGAAGAGGCAATTATGAAATCAGTTTCTCCGAACCTGTGGTACTGAGCACAGGAAATTAAGAACCTGAGGTAAAAAGAAGAGCAATAATGTCTCACTGCAAACAGAAAATATTTTTATTAGCTGCAGTTCTTATTCAAGAATGGATACAGAAAACCATATGGACAACTAGCGTATATACTACAAATATCACAAGAGTGCGTATAAGACTCATAGACGGCACAAGAAAAGGTTGGGTTCACAACCAAGATGGTTTTTCCCACACCACACAGTTAGGATGTCAAGATATATGGTCAGATATGAGCAGTGGAGGTCTACAAGCATCATATAAAATGTTCAAGAACTCGATCCTGAATCCTAGCGAAACAAATACTAGCTATTGTCTACTCACACCGCTGTCAAATTCCTGAATTGCTCTCCTCCCCAACAGACCCAACCCAAAAGTTCCCTATGAGATCTTTTTACTCAGTTCACTAACATGGATACATTAGAATAAATAGAAGCGCGAAACAAGGGGAAGTGATACTTCTGTGCACATGCACCCAGAACAACGATGATTAGGAGTACCTCATTACAGAAAGAGGACTGCTAATTGGTAACATACCATTCCATGAACAGCCAAATGAAGACTAAGCTGGAATAACTAAGAAAATATTAAAACTTACGGAGAGAACTGAGGATTTTACCTGAAATGACCCAAAATACCAACCACGGCTAAAGTCATCCCAGCAAAATAGGTGTAGGTATCACCAACAAAAACAGATGAAGGATACCTGAGAAGCATGCATACAAGGTGATCCATTTTAAAAATTGACTTTAAAAAAAATTAAAGTAAGGTACCATGCTCTCAAGGTCCTTACCAGTTAAAGCCCAGCAAAGCTAATGACGTGGTCAGGAAAGGCAGGACAAGATAAATAGAGAAAGCATGAGCTTGCTGAGTTTCAAGGTCTTTAGAAGATCCTATGCGCATTACATTATGTATCAAAACCTAGAAAATGCCATAAAAATCAGTACACAAATGGTACTCAAAATTAAAGAACAATGTACTTCATACCGCAGCAGATATGACAACTGTCTGCCCAACTTCAAGACCATTCAGGCCTGCATGTATGTTGATTGAATTTGTACAGAAAACTGCTAACAAGAGCATGAAGAGCTTGTACATCCAACCTGCATGACAAAGAAAACGAGAGGTGGGTGCTGGCATTCTATTATCTAGTGTGTACATCTTCTCTGTCTAAAGAGAAGATAATCTAGAGCAGAACTTGCATCCAATAGGCAAATAAGTGAACCGGCACAAGTGTATCGCAGCGGTACAGGCACATGGATGTCTCAATTCATTCATTGTTGAGGTTGCATATAGTTTATCTTTGAGATTTCCCAAGATACTTTGAAGCAAACGATGTACGACATGCGCTTGGTTGTTGTTGCTAATGAAATAAAATTATAAAAAGCGTCAATGCTTCCACCTTAAAAATGTTTGGAACCACTCATTTTTACTGTGTCAAAATCCACTTATTTGGATTTGTAAACATACCTAACTCCAGAACTTCTACTCCAACATAGGATGCTAGAGGCTTTGGAATGATGATGGAAGTACCACCAGCATATGCCATCAACAGAGGAAGTGCTGCAATTGTAGGCAGCAGCAGTTTCCTGTTCAATGTAGGCCATTCCAAACAAATTTATCAGAAACAAGAAAGTGATATTACTGGAGTAAACTGAATGACACTCTGAGAAAGAACATACACTCTCCATGGAATATCAAGAACATCATCGATAAATCCAAGAAGAATCATAAAGCAGACTGACGCTAATGCTGCATTATATTCAACAAGCCACTGCGAACATCAACAAACATGAGTTTCAGGGCATAACATACATTTCACGAATGTAAGGAACGATAACTTCTAGTCATAAACATACAATGGAATCTGCTGCGAAGTTGAAATGTTGAAATAGAATAGCGATGACCAAGTAGACGATCCCAACAACAATGCCTAGTGACTCAGGCCTGCAAAGTAACTTTAACATTAAGACAATAAAAAATGTAAACTCACAGATTTATATCTCCAAGCCGGATGATGTAAAAAAAAATCATTTGAATTGCATAAGGTGGGTACTTCTGAATTTTTCGAATTGCCCCTTCAATGTACAGATGAGTATGTGCACAGTTCTGTATAATAATGCTATAGTTCAGTTTCTCTTTCAGAGTTTGTATAAGAATGTTCAGGCACGTATATCATGTATCAGTATCATAGCCCAAAGATTGCATTCAGAAATGTATATTCAAGAAAGGTCCTTAAGACATATATCTTTTGTCCTTTATTTTTATTTCAAGTATATGTTCTTCAAGGAAGTAAGAACTTTGGACAGCAAGAAAGACCGTGTATTTATTGTTCCGAGATATTTTCAGTTCACGCTAAACGGAAGGACATGGAATGGTGCATGAACTCTAGATATAGGTCAGGTAAAGCAAATACTTAAGCACGGTTATTCGAGTCAAAGAACGTAAACTAGGTCCGCTTTGATTAGAACTTGTTTACTGTTTATAACCTCCAAAAGGGACAACAACCTGGACAACAGAATCAACACCGACCATCGATCCATCACTCAAGGAAATTCCACTGCTATTATCCCAATATATGACCCTCCAGCATCAAACCGTTAATTTAGCCGATGCGACTATGATGTGTTGGTGTCTAATACCAAATGCATGGATTTCAACTGAGCTGAAATTGCTTCTTGTACTCCGTAGTTTCTACCATGAACCATAGCAGCTACCAATGCGAGTCCCCCCTCTCTCTCGAGCTTAAAAAACGTCTCTGATTCTCTGAAGCTGCATGGTTTGGAACAGTATAGCAGCAGCACTGACACCAAAGAAATACTCCCTGAAGCTAAACTCTGAAACCAGGTTAAATTTGCATCTAAAGCAATATTATACAACAAAAATCTACACCTAAAGCAATAATATCCGCAACACTACTTCAAAACACAGAGACCGCTTCAATTACCGAAATTGTACTCGTGACTCACACTTTGATCTCGCCCATGGGCAAGCCTTTCTTGTTGATGTCCTTGCCGAACATTCCGCGACGGAGGAGGTAGCGGGCGGCGACGGGGATGAGGCGGAGCACGACGAAGAAACCGCCGAGGCTGATGGCCCCGCAGATTAGGATGGATCGCCGCAGATCGGCGTCCAGGGGGTAGTGCACGAACGCGAGGTACGAGAAGGGCGCAAGGAAGAGCGCCATCGCCGCGAGGACCACGCGAAGGTTCGGCGGCCGGAGGACCAGATCCCCCGGTGCTGCCGCCGCAGCAGCGGTCGCGACCGGCGGCGGCCTCGTGGGCCCCTCGGTGGCGGCGACGGGCCTGCGACGGGCGGCCATTTGAGGTGGGGTTCGGAGTTAGTTAATTCGCTCGCGGAGGAGCTAGCTGGAAGCCTCTATCCTGGAGGTGTAGGGCGAGGGCGGCGGCGGCGCGGTGTCTCGCCGGCGATGGGGTCGGGAGCGCGGGAGGGCTTATAGTTGCGGCCGTCCGGTGACGTGGAGATATCTCATTGGCAGCAATCACGTGTTTGACGGGTACTGGAGAGACTTCCGTGGAACAAAACTCAACCCGCATAATTTCCCGGAAGACGAGAATCTCTATTTCACAGTAATCTTGTTCATATTTCGTGATGAGCAGTATGCTTGCGATAATAACGAACAATTTTTTTAAATTCTAATTATCCAGATATATATTTTAGACTTTTTTATATTAATCCATACCCTACTCACTCCATCGCATAATATAAAATGTTATTGTCCCACAATATATAATGTTATTGGTTACTAACACATTATCTTATACTAGCTAAATACACGTGCATTGCTACGGGGTGACACAGGTAACCGAATCACCGTAAGCGCCATACACACAACATATTTATCTTTATCCATTGTATCAGGGCTATAAAATATACTCGAAATTAGATCTCACTAGCTGCCACGAGCTAACACAATACACGTCAAGCACTTTTCAAGAAGTGATAGCATTTGCCACATCGGTCTTCATCTGAATCAGAGAATCTTCGGCAAAAAGTAGATGAAATACCGACAGTGTCCCCCGGCGCACTCTAACGCTCCGCGCACAACAAAAACAAATATGTCAAGGGTGGATCCCCTTGCCGTAGACCCGTGTATAAAATAATCATATGTCCCATCTGAGTTGAACCAGACTCTATAAGTTACTGCAGTCACATAACTCATAATCAGATTAACCCTTCTCTCGTCAAAACCAAGTCATCATATCTCTAAAAAAATCTCATTCTACCCGGTCATGAGCTTCGTCCATATCCAATTTCACCGCACAATATCCATTTCTTCCTTCTCTCCTCCCCTTCCGTGCATGGAAACACTATGCTACAGCTACATTGTCTATGATCAACCACTGGTACGAAAGCACTTTGGGACTAACTGATAATCTCCGGAAGAATCACCTTCAGCTGATTTACAAGTATTTTGGAAATGATCTTGTAAAGCACATTGCAAAGTCTAATCGTCCTAAACTCAGTAATCATCTCTAGGTCGTTCACTTCATGAATCAACACAATGGATGCATTGTTCCATCCAGGTGGTAGGACTCTTGAATTTAAAGAATCCAACACTTCTTTCGTCATTGTTTCTCTAATGAGTAGCCAATATTTTTTGAAATATATGGCATGCATTCCATCCGTATCGAGGGTTTAAAGTCACCTATCGCATGTAGGGATTTTTTTTTTACTTATTACTCTATATAAGGCATTAGCAGCCTTTCATTCATCTCAGCTGTTATTCTTGGAACTAACTTCTGCAAAAGCTCCTGGTCTTGATGCGTCCATTTTGTATCACTATTTTATATCGTAATGTACTATTATTCATCAATATATTTCATATTTAGACATGATACTTATGTTATTTCATCTATTTTGCATGTTTTACAATTATTGGAGAATAATTCACCTGGACCAGAAATCTGTTGGAAAAAGCACCGTCAAGATAATCTATTTCTGAAGATCAGAAGAAGAAGGGAAACATCGGAGAAGTCTTATATCACTAGATGACGGAGCTAGCCAGGAGGGGAGCCAGAGGGGGGCCACCAGGGGTCCACACCACCTGGCGGTGCCCCCCATGTTCGCGCCGCCACGTGGTGTGGCCACCCTAGCCCACCTCTGGCAGAGCCTTTTTCGCGTACTTCATCCTCAGGGAACCCTAAGACCTAGAGAACCATCGAGGAAATATTCCGCCACCTCCTCGGGGCGGAAAACAATAGAGAGAGAAAAAACTCTCTGGCAGGGAGAAATATGCCGGGGAAATTCCTCCCCGGAGAGGGAAAATCATCGACATCGTCACCGTCATCGCATCGGGCATCATCAAGATCGTCATCGTCATCGCCATCACCGTCGGCACCATAATCCTCACCATCCACCTTCGTCCCTCTGTAACAATTAGGGTTCTATATTGTTGTTCTTCACTAGATCTCTCTCCCGGTGCGAATTACTTGTTTGTAGTTGATGCTTACGAGATTTATCGGTGTTTGCACTTTATGACCAGATTGGTATTCATCATTATATCACCTCTGATCATGATCCATATGATATCTTGTGAGTAGTTCGTTTAGTTCTTGAGGACATGAGAGAAGTCAAGATGTTAGTAGTGAAATTATGTTGAAGTACTCCCTCTGTCTCAAATTAATTGTCACAAAGATAGAAAAAAGTGGATGTGTCTAGACATAATTTAGTGCTAGATAAATCCACTATTGTCCCACTTTGTGACAATTAATTTGAGACGGAGGGAGTAATATCTAATGGTTTGATATTTAAGTTGTGGTGCTATTCTTCTAGTGATGTCATGTGAACAACGACTACATGACACTTCACCTTTATGGGCCTAGAGGGATGCATTGTTTATTTGGCTACTAATTGTGGGGTTGCCGGAGTGACAGAAACCTAAACCCTTTTAGGAAACCGGTGCACGAGGGAGTGTAGGATCCCAGAGTTTAAGGTTGTGGTTAGATTTATCTTAATTACTTTCTTGTAGTTGTTGATGCTTGCAAGGGGTATAATCACAAGTATGTATTAGTCCTGGTAGGGCGGTGCATTAGCATATGTTCACCCACACAACACATATCAAAACAATAAATATTAATCAACTGTATGAAGCAAAAGCGCTTGAAGAAATTCCCATGTGTCCTCGAGAACGTTTAGTCATCATAAGTAAACCAACCGGCTTGTCCTTTGCTCTAGAAAGGATTGGGCCACTTGCTGCAATTATTACTACAGCCTTTTATTTACTCGCACTTTATTTATCTGCTATATCAAAAACCACCAAAAACCTGTTTGCTAGTATTTACAATGAAACTTTTATCCAACCTTCTTGTCAACACATTCTTCTCCCTGTTGGGTTCGACACTCTTATTTATCGAAAGTACTACAATACACACCCTATACTTGTGGGTCATCAAGACTATTTTCTAGCGTCGTTGTCGGGGAGTGAAGCACGATTGGGAAGTGGAATTGGTAAGAAAACCTTTACTGTGAGTGATGTTTTTATTTACGTATGCTGCTTTATTTCATTTTTTAGAGATCTCCATTTAATTCCCTATTTGGGAGTATTGCTGCCACTGCAAGGGTAGTAGATGACCCGTCGTCTTCTCAATTGGATCCTTTTAAAATACCTATGAAAATTGTTGAACGTTGATGGTGCAAAGGTTAACGAGGGAGTGGTTGCTTCCTGATGACTTTGAAATCCCCAGAAAACTCAGGTGTGCACTCGTTGGGAAACCCCAAGAGAAAGGCTATGAAGAGTGCACGACAAGTTTTCCCTCAAAAAGTAACCAAGGTTGAATCAACCAGTAGGAGAAAGAAACCATGTCTGAAGGTTGATGCAGCTGATGTTGGCAAGGCGCACCACCGGTTCAGCAGCAACATGGAATCTACACAACACAATCAAATTACTTTGCCCCACCGAAGCAGTGAGGTTGTCAATCTCACCGATTTTGCTGAAACAAGGGATTAGACGTATAGTGTGGAAAATAGTATTTGTTTGCAGTAGATGAAAGAGAACAATGATTGCAGTAGGAAAATAGTGGTTGTATATCATTTTAAAGAAATGGACTGGGGTCCACAGTTCACTAGAGGTGTCTCTCCAAAACAGATAGATAACATGCAGCTAGGCAATTGACAGATATAAAGGTTGCACCGTAGTGCATATGCATGACATGATGATTACTATGTGATTCATGTGGGCATTACAACAATATACATAGACCGTTATCCAACTGCATCTATGACTAATAATCCACCCTCAGAGTGTTATCCGAGCAAACCTTGGGTATTAAGTTGCAAGCATCAGATAATTTCATTAAGCAAGGTGTGTAATGTAAACAATTAAATTATCCTTAGACAAAGCATTGTTGTTTTTCTCCCTAATGGCAACAGCACATCCCTCACCGTTACATTTCTGTCACTCGAGCGTGAGTGAAAGGGAGGAATGAACCCACTATCAAGCATAACTACTCCATCTTGGAGTTACAAGCATCAACTTGGCCCGACCATCTACTAATAACGAAGATCATGCAAGATCATAAATAACATACACATGAAAGAACACGATAGATTGATAATCATTGGACATAACATTCAATATTCATCGGATCCCAGCAAACGCAACATGTAGCATTACAATAAGATGATCTTGATCATGTTAGGCAGCTCACAAGATCTAAACATGAAGCATAAAGAGGAGAGAACAACCATCTAGCTACGGCTATGGACCCGTAGTCCAGGCATGAACTACTCATGCATCACTCCGGAGGAAGGCATGGTGATGTAGAGCCCTCCGGTGATAATTCCCCCTCCCGGCAGGGTGCCGGGGAGTTCTCCAGAACCCTCCCGAACTAGGATTGACAATGACGGCGGCTGCGGATGTTTTTGGTGAAAAAGGCTCGGGTATTTAGGGTTAACCTGAGGAGAGGTATAAATAGGCGAGAGGGCAACATCGGTGGGCGGCCAGGGGGGCCAAACCACCCCTGGGCGTGGCCAGAGGGGGGCGCGCCGCCCTATGGTGTGGGGCCCCTGAGGCCCCCTCCGGACTTCGTGTATGTGACAGATTTATAAGACTTTTGGGCTTTGTTTCGTCGAATTCCAAGAATATTTCTAGAACAAATTTTCTGAAACCAAAAACAACAGAAAATAGGAATTGGCTCCGTGGCATCTTGTCGATAGGTTAGTCCGAGAAAATCCATAAAAATGGCATAAAGTGTATGAGAAACATGTAGCATATGACATGAAAACAACATGGACCATCAGAAATTATGGATACGTTTGAGACGTATCAAGCATCCCCAAGCTTAGTTCCTACTCGTCCTCGAGTAGGTAAACGATAAAAAAAAAAATTCTGAGGTGACATGCTACCGACATAAAATTGATCATCATAATGTAAAGCATGTATACTAATATCAAATGAATAAAGGTTGTGGTTTATAGTTGATATCAAATAGAGTAATGTGTAAACCACTAAGTTTAACAAAGTAAAACTTTTCAATGAATCAATACTAAAAGATAATCCATTGTGCAAAGTATATTAAAGATGATTTAAGCTTCAAGAACAACAATATAATCATCCTAAGCATCAAACTCTCACAACAACTCCTATTAGGATCAAGTCAAGTGACAACAATATGCACGCAGGAAAATCATCAAACTATTTGTGCACTCAAAAATAAGAAAGCGCTCTATATTGGTCCCTGACACCAGGATGTTATGGCTAAAAGAACAATATGGGGGGTTTGGAAGGTCAATGGAAGAAAATCTCACACAGCTGAAAGTGATCATTAGACAAGAGGAAGTCTTATAATCGAAGCTATGCAAGGAGTAGTGATTGCCACACAACGAATGCACATAGAGCTATAAGTGTATGAAAGCTCTCCAATGGAACTAGTGGGGGTGCATCCAAATTGCTTGCTCACGGAGACCTAGAGCACTTTTGAGGAGGCTCATCATTGCAATATACAAGCCAAGTTCTATAATGTAAGTTCTCCACATAGTTATGCAAGTCATAAAATGAAAACTCTCTCCAAACTGAAGTATTGGTGCTAACAAAGCACAAGTGTGGAATAAATGATAGTAATTCACCCCCCTCTCTCTTTATTATCTCTCTTTGGCCCTCTTTTTTTTTGCCTTTTCTTTTTTTATATATAACCTCACTGGTAGGGGCAACACTCTATTTACAATGAATCATCACACTTTTAGTACTCATAACTGAAACTAAAATATCTCTGATGTATAAAACTAAATGCTCCCTCCAGTGTAGCAATATGCAAAATAACAATGAAACGAGAAACATAATGATGATGGATGTTGTATGGCAGTATATCTCGGAATGGCTATGGAAATGCCATGATAGGTAGGTATGGTGGCTGTTTTGAGGAAGATATTTTATGCTTATGTGTAGGAGAACAAAGTCCCCCCACGGGGTTTGGATGCATTGGCGAAGTTTGCACCAACTCTGAATGTGAGAATGGGCAATGCATAGTGCCGAAGAGGCTAGCAAATATGGATGGTGGAAGTGCCAGAAAACCGCAACTTAAAATCACGAGTTAAAAGATTACAACTAGAAATATGATCATACAAGGCATAATTAAAATCACTCCAAGAGGGTCCGTGGCAGTGACAAGTCACTGTTGGCTACCCCGACCGTAACGCGTAAAAAAAAGTCATTACGATTGTTATTAGCAGAGGAGGTCATATACCATTATACTACCAACTGGTTTTTCGAGTGTGACACAGTTTCAAGCTTTTAGACCAACCATTAATTGTTTTTTACTTTACTAAACCAACAAGTTTACCACTAAGCATATTAATATCTCAAAACAACAACAAATATTCAAGTGAAACAATTTAATGATCTACAAGAGTATGCAAGTCTTTCCCAACATACCATCTACCACATGTAGCATTTTCTATTTCCATAAAACACCATTCAATAAATATTTGAACAGAAACTCTACAACTAATATAGAAATGAAACAAGAGAGTACTAATACTACTCTACTAGAACTAACAGCTCTGAATAAGAGATGCATGAAAAAATAGGAGCTAAAAGGATTTGCAGCAGCTAGAAGAAAAACTAAGAATACGAGCATGGAAGAAAACAAGTATTCATATGAAAAAGCGGAGCGTGTCTCTCTTCGACACAAAGAATGCTGGGTTCCAAAAATATTTATTGCAGCAAAGAAAACAAAACAAAAAAACAAACATACGCTCCAAGTAAAGTGCATATGATGTGACCGAATAAAAATATAGTTTCACTAGAAGTGACCTGATAAATTGCTGATGAAGAAGGGGATGCCTTGGGCATCCCCAAACTTAGAAGCTTGAGTCTTCTTAGAATTTGATGGGATGAACCACGGGGGCATCCCCAAGCTTTGTATTTTAACTCTTCTTAATCACATTATATCACCCTCTTCTCTTGACCCTTGAAAACTTCCTTCACACCAAACTCAATGTAATTCTCATTAGAGGGTTAGTGCACAATCAAAAATTCACATGTTCTCCATGGAAACAAGAATTATTAATAATTTTTAAACATTATCTACATCCACTGATGTTTTGTGAAGCAAAGAAATCCACTCTACGTAGTAAAAGAGAGAATGCAAGTAAAAAAGGCAGAATCTATCAAAACCAGAACAGTCTATAAAGACGAATTTTTTCAGGGCACTTACGTTGCTGAAATCGAAAAACGCAAAGGTATAATTTTTTATTTGGAATTAGCTGAGGAATAAGCACAAAAATTTTCAAGTCATTTTGATCTTTCTGTGATTTATGCGATTTTATACGGTGGACAACAGAAATCTGTTTCCTGCACAGAAATCCAAATCTAACCTCAACTTTCACTAGAGACTTTACTTGGCACAACAAATGCGAGAACATAAAGATACAAAGGAGTTTCTAAATAAGTAAACAACACCTTGACTCAAAGAAAACAGAAGAAAACAAAGCAAAAAAATAAAACCATGGGTTATCTCCCAAGAAGTGTTTTTCTTTAACGCCTTTTAGCTAGGCATGATAATTTGAGAAGATGCTCACATGAGAAATATGAATTGAAGCAAAAGAGAGCATCAAGAAAAAAATGTATAACAAAATTAATTCTAGCCCACTTCCTATGCATAGGAATATTGTAAATAAATAAATTAAAGTAGGTCAAATTAGAAATCATGGGAAGGTCGAACAAGAGCAATTTCAAAACTTTCAACAAAAATAAGGTGTTTTAGTAACATGAAAATTCCTACAACCATATTTTCCTCTCTCATAATAATTTCCAATAGCATCATGAACAAACTCAACAACATAATTATCACATAAAGCATGTTTTTCATGGTCTAAAAGCACACAATTCATATCAAGCTCAAAAATAGTGGGATCAAAATTAAAAATAAAGACCTCTTGTTTACCACTTTTAGCAATAGCAAAACAAGATGATTGGTCACTCTTAAAAGGTATGGGACACATTATAGCAATCCTATTTTCAGTAGCACTATAATTTATAACATCAAGTAACATAGAACCATCATCTAGAGCATTATCATATAAATTTTATAAACAAACTTCCTCATTATCAAGCATATCAATAGTTGGAATAAATAGAGGATTATCATAGAATTTATCAAAGTAGCATGGATTATCATAGATAACAGTAGAAATATCATTCTCACAAGTTTCATTCATGGTAGTATCAAGGTCACAAGTATGCAAGTATCAAATTCATCAAAAAGGGATATTTCAAAAGAATCAATAGGATCATCACAGTTATCAATATAACACTCATCCTCCTTTGGTAAGCATGGAGGGCAATCAAATAAGGTATGAGTTAAAAAGTTACTCTCACTGGGAGGTAGACATGGGTAGCTACTCCATTTTTCCTCCTATTGATCATCACTCTCCTCCTCTTTTTTCATCCAATGAACTTCCAGATTCAACAATTTCCTCTTCCATAGGCTCCTGCAAGGCATTAGTCTCTTCCTTAGGTGGAGAGCATATAGAAATATATTTAAGAATATAGCCATTTCCTTCCTTATAATTATCAAAGCAAAATTCAAATATATCATAAATCTCATATTTATAAGGTGCATCATCAATATTTTCAAGCAAATAAGCAATTTCGAATGCACCCTTCCAAGCAATAAATTCTTCAATTCGTTCCACATCATAAAAGTCATAATTTCCTTAATATAAGAAGATATGACAACATTATCATTATACTCACATTGAAAAGGGAGGTGTTTATACCTCCTACAGCAACAAGATTTATCAAAGCAATAAGTAACATTATAAGTCGAGCACAAGTTTTTAGCATAGTTATTCAATTTATTAATTTGTACCCATAATTGTATCCCTTTTTTTGACAAATGGTATTCCTTATAATATTCTTGTTGTTCTTCCATGAACCCAAAGAAATCAAACATTGATAGCAAGCATGATAAAGCAAGTAAAAAGAGAAAGACAAAAAACACGATAAAAAAATAACAACTAGAATAAGAGCTATTTTTTGTGTTTTTGATATAGACAAGCAAACAAGACAAAATAAAATAAACTAAGAAAAACAAAAACAAAGTAAAGATATTGGAGGTGAGAGACTCCCCTTGCAGAAATCCTCTTCCTCCTTGGCAACGGCGCCAGAAAACTTGATGGTGCAAAGGTTAATGTGGGAGTGGTTGCTTCTTGATGACTTTGAAATTCCCAGAAAACTCAGGTGTGCACTCGTTGGGAAACCCCAAGAGAAAGGTTATGAAGAGTGCATCGGCAAGTTTTCCCTCAGAAAGAAATCAAGGTTGAATCGACCAGTAGGAGAAAGAAATCACTTCCGAAGGTTGATGCAGTTGATGTTGGCAGGGCGCACAGCAACGTGGAATCTACACAACACAATCAAATTACTTTGCCCCGACGAAGTAGTGAGGTTGTCAATCTCACCGGTTTTGCTGACAAAGGATTAGACGTATAGTGTAGAAAATAGTATTTGTTTGCAGTAGATGAAAGAGAACAATGATGGCAGTAGGAAAATAGTGGTTGTATATTAGTGTAAAGAAATGGCCGAGGTCCACAGTTCACTAGAGGTGTCTCTCCAAAACAGATAGATAACATGGTGGGTAAACAAATTACAGCTGGGCAATTGATAGATATAAAGGTTGCACCTTAGTGCATCTACATGACATGATGATTACTATGTGATTCATGTGAGCATTACAACAAGCTACATAGACCGTTATCCAACTGCATCTATGACTAATAATCCACCCTCAGAGTGTCATCCGAGCAAACCTTGGGTATTAAGTTGCAAGCAACAGATAATTGCATTAAGAAAAGTGTGTAATGTAAACAATAAAAATGTCCTTAGTGAAAGCATTGTTGTTTTCTCCCTAATGGCAACAGCACATCCCCACACGTTACGTTTCTGTCACTCGAGCGTGAGTGAAAGGGAGGCATGAACCCACTATAGAGCATAACTACTCCCTCTTGGAGTTACAAGCATCAACTTGGCTAGAGCATCTACTAGTAACGAAGAGCATGCAAGATCATAAATAACATACACATGAAAGAACATGACAGATTGATAATCATTGGACATAGAATTCAATATTCATCAGATCCCAGCAAACACAACATGTAGCATTACAATAATATGATCTTGATCATGTTAGCCAGCTCACAAGATCTAAAAATGAGGCATAAAGAGAAGAGAACAACCATCTAGCTACTGCTATGGACCCGTACTCCAGGGATGAACTACTCACGCATCACTCCGGAGGCAGGCATGGTGATGTAGAGCCCTCCGGTGACGATTCCCCCTCCCGGCAAGGTGCCGGGGAGTGCTCCAGAACCCTCCCAAACTAGGGTTGACGATGACGACGGTTGCGGTTGTTTTCGGTGGAAAAGTCTCGGGTATTTAGGGTTAACCCGAGGAGAGGTACAAATAGATGAGAGGGCGACGTCAGTGGGCGGCCAGGGGGGCCACACCACGCCTGGGCGCGGCCAGACGGGGCGCCTATGGTGTGGGGACCCTAAGGCCCCCTCTGGGTCCCCTCCGGACTTCATGTACGTGACAGATTTATAAGACTTATGGGCTTTGTTTCGTCCGATTCCGAGAATATTTCCAGAACAACTTTTCTGAAACCAAAAACAGCAGAAAACAAAAATTGGCTCTATGGCATCTTGTCAATAGGTTAGTCCTAGAAAATCCATAAAATGGCATAAAGTGTATAAGAAACATGTAGCATATGGCATTAAAACAACTTGGAACATCAAAAATTATGGATACGTTTGAGATGTTGGATAACTGCTATTTTGGAGATGGAATTGACCATCCTAGTGATTATTTACTCTTTATACATGAATTATGCGAGTTGTTCAGGTGTGCAGGTATTTCAACGGACCAAGTTATGAGGAAATTATTCTCTTTATCACTTAAGGGAAGAGATGGAGAATGGTTTAAAATGCTGAAGACTGACCGATCTATTGGATGGGAAGAAACTTTAGCTCTCTTTTATTCTAAATTCTATCCTCCCAGTGTGATTCATATGGATCGGAATTAAATATATAATTTCTGGCCTCATTATGGAGAGAGTATTGCCCAAGCTTGGGGGAGATTGAAGTTATTAATGCTCAAATGTCCCATTCATGATCTCCCGGTAATATTGTTATCAATAATTTTTATGCAAGGCTTTCTCTTCATGATAAGAATTTATTGGATGCTTCTAATTTTGGATCATTCACACTTATGAAAGGATAAGCTAAATGGGATCTTCTTGACCGTATTCAAGAAAATACTGAAGGATGGTAGAATGACAAAGGAAGAAAGTCAGGTATGAATTATGATTATGAATGCATTAAATCTTTTATGGGAACCAATGATTTTCATAATGTTAGTGTTGATTATGGTCTTGACTCTCAAATTCTTTCAAATTGTTTTAAAGATTTTGCGTCCTATCTTGATATTCCCAAAAAGGAATGGAACAAGTACCGTGCACCTTATAAAGATACTGTTAATTGTGTTCCTGCTAAAAATATAGAAGTTCATACTGTTAATCCTGTTGTGCCTGAACCTTATATTGAGAAAATGCCTTTCCCTGCCAAGGTAAAGGAACATTCTATTATAGCTATTATGGCTAACAAAAGTACAAAGAAACCTATAGAACCTGATGAACAAATAACTGTTGAACCTACAGTAGCAATAGTTAAAGACCTTGTCTCTGAAAGTGTAGAACATGGACACATTGTCTTCTGTGAAGATGCTTCTAATATTGTTTCACATCCTAGTAGATCTAGGAAAACTAGTGTTCATGTGCTTTCAGTTAGGATAGGAGATCAGTGCTATTATGGTTTATGTGATATTGGTGCAAGTTCCAGTGCTATTCCTGATGAGCTTTATAGATAAATCATGCATGAAATTGGTTCTTGTGAACTTGAAGAAGTAGATGTGGTTATTCAGCTTGCTAATAGAGAAACTATCTCTCCAACTGGTATTGTTATAGATGTAGAAGTTTTATGTGGTAAAACTAAATATCATGTTGATTTTCTAGTACTTGGTGCAGCTGCTAGTAAAACTTGTCCTATCATTTTTGGTAGACCTTTCTTGAACACTTGTGGTGCTGTTATAGATTGTAAGAAAGAGAAAATATTGAGTAAATTTGATGGAAAATCTTATGATTTTAATTTTTCTAAATTTGCTAGATCTCCTTATGAAACTGAATTGCCTAATGAAGATTTTAGAGTTGAACAACTTGCCTCTATTGCTCTTGCTCCTAACAATGCTTTGCAGCAATACATGGAGGGCCACAGAAGTGAGGTCTTTATAGAAGAAAGAAATGAGATTGACGATATTCTTCTTCATCAACCAGCAATACTGAAACACAATTTACCTATGGAAGAATTGGGCACCACATTACCACCCAAGGAGGATCCCTTTTTTATTTAAAACCTTTACCTCATGATCTTAAATATTCTTATATTGGTGATAAGAAAACATATCTTGTTATTATTAGTTCTAAACTTTCAGGTAAAGAAGAGGAAATGTTATGGGAAATATTGAAGAAATACCGAGGATCTATTGGATATATTCTTGATGATTTGAAAGGGATTTCCCCTGTTATATGTCAGCATTCTATTAATATGGAACCTGATGCAAAGCCAGTTGTTGAACATCGATGCCGTTTAATTCCTAAGATAAAGGAAGTGGTAAGAAATGAGGTATTGAAACTCCTTGATGCTGGTATTAATTATCCTATTATTGATAGTAGATGGGTAAGTCATGTGCATTGTGTCCCTAAGAAAGGAGGAATTACTGTTGTGCCAAATGAAAATGATGAGCTTATTCCTCAAAGAGTATTAGTTGGTTATAGAATGTGCATTGATTTTAGAAAAGTTAACAAAGTTACTAAGAAAGATCATTATCCTTTATGTTTAATTGATCAAATGTTAGAAAGATTGTCTAAGAAAACTCATTTTTGCTTTCTTGATGGTTATTCTGGGTTTTATCAAATCGTTGTTAGGAAACAAGATCGAGAGAAAACAAATTTTACTTGTCTTTATGGAACTTATGCTTATTTTTGGTTTGTGTAATGCTCCTGCTATGTTTCAAAGATGCATGTCTGCTATTTTTCTTGGTTTTTGTGAGGAGATTGTGGAAGTATTCATGGACGATTTATCCGTCTATGGGACTTCTTTTGATAACTGCTTGCACAATCTTGATAAAGTTTTGCAGAGATGTGAGGAAACTAATCTAGTTCTTAATTGGGAGAAATGCCACTTTATGGTAAATGAAGGAATTGTTCTTGGACATAAAATTTCTGAAAGGGGTATTGAAGTGGACAGAGCTAGAGTGGAAGCAATTGAGAAAATGTCCTGTCCTACGGATGTTAAAGGTATTCGTAGTGTTCTTAGTCATGCTGGTTTCTATAGGAGGTTTATTATAGATTTATCTAAAATATCAAAGCCTCTTACTAATCTCCTCCAAAAATATGTACCTTTTGTTTTTTATGATGATTGCGAAGAAGTTTCAAAACTCTAAAGAAGGCTTTGATATTGTTCAACCACCTGATTGGAATTTTCCCTTTGAAATTATGTGTCATGCTAGTGATTTTTTTTGTAGGTGTTGTTCTTGGACAAAGAGTAGATACGAAATTGAATGTTATTCATTGTGCTAGTAAGACTCTTGATACCGCTCAAAATAATTATGCTACCACTGAAAAAGAGTTCCTAGCTGTAGTTTTTTCTTGTGGTAAGTTTAGACCTTATATAGTTGATTTAAAAGTTACTATTCATACTAATCATGCTTCTATTAAATACCTTATGGAAAAGAAAGATGCTAAGGCTAGGCTTATTAGATGGGTACTGCTTTTACAAGAGTTTGATTTGCATATTGTAGATAGGAAGGGTGCTGATAATTTGTCTAGATTGGAAAACATTGCTTATGACCCTATTCCTGTTAATGATAGTTTTCCAAATGAACAGTTGGCTGCAATAAAATTAAACTCCCGAGATAGTCCTTGGTATGAAGATTATGCTAACTTTATTGTTTCCAAGTATTTGCCTCCAACCTTTACAGCTCAGCAAATAAGGAAATTCATTTATGACTTGAGGCATTATTTTTGGGATGACCCACACTTATATAAAGAAGGAGTAGATGGTATTATGCGAAGATGTGTTCTAGAACATGAACAACGAGAGATATTGAGAAAGTGCCATGGTAGTGCTAATGGACGACATCACGCTGGAGGTAGAACCGCAGAGAAGGTTCTACAATTTGGTTTATATTGGTCTACTCTCTTGAAAGATGCGCGGAAATTTATTTTATCTTGTGATGAATGTCACATAGTTGGTAATATTTCTAGATGCGATGAAATGCCTACGAATTATTCTCTTGTTATTGAACCAGTTAACTGTTGGGGTTTTAACTTTATGGGTATGTTTCCTCCTTCTAATGGTTATATTCATATACTTGTTTTTGTTGATTATGTTACTAAATGGGTAGAAGCTATACCTACAAAGAGTCTTGATGGTGAAACCTCATTAAAAATACTTAAAGATGTTATTTTCCCTAGGTTTGGTGTGCCTAGATATCTTATGACTGATGGAGGTTCTCACTTTATTCATGGCGGTTTTAGAAAAACCCTTGCTAAATATGATGTTAATCATAGAATTGCCTCAACTTATCATCCTCAAACAAGTGGGCAAGTAGAATTATCAAAAAGAGAAATTAAATCTATCTTGCAAAAGGCCGTTAATAAATCTAGAAAAAAATGGGCTAGTAAGTTAAATGATGCTTTATGGGCTTATAGAACTGCTTATAAAAATCCTATGGGTACGTCTCCTTATAAAATGGTTTATGGAAAAGCTTGTCACTTGCCTTTAGAATTAGAACACAAAGCTTATTGGGCAGGGAGAGAACTAAATAGAGATTTTAAACTTCCCGGTAAGAAAAGGATGCTTGACTTGAGTTCTTTAGATGAATGGAGAAGTGAAGCCTATGAAAATGCTAGACTCTTTAAAGGGAAAGTTTAAAAATGGCATGATAGGAGAATTCTTAAGAGAGAGTTTCATGTTGGTGATAAAGTTCTATTGTATAGGTCTCGTCTCAGATTTTTTGCAGGAAAATTACTCTCGAGATGGGAAGGACCTTTCGTTATTGAAGAGGTGTACCGTTCAGGTGCAATCAAAATTGTTTCACTTAAAGATAACACTGCGCAAGTGGTGAATGGGAAAAGACTCAAACATTATATTTCTGGAGATTCTTATGATGAAGATGTTGATACTATTCAAGTGGTGACTCCAGAGGATTTTATTAAAGAGAAGATTCCAGAAACCGCAGAGTTTGTTTTCGAATAAGTAACAATTTTGGTAAGAAAAAGTTCGCGTTTCATCTTCCAATTTATATTTTTGTTGTTTTTAGAAAATATGAAAAATAATGACCCGAAAAGGGGTAGGAGAAGGCGCCCAAAGGCACCACACCACCTGGGGGCGCGGGCCCACACCTGGCCGCGCCATCACATGGTGTGGTCGCCTCGGAGCCCGACTCCAACCCATTTTCGCCTTGCACCTTCCTTTTGTTACGTAACTTTTCGCTATATAATCCCCCAGATCCCCCGAGGTTCGTATATCGTTTTCTCGTCGTGTTTTCATTTCTATTGTTTCTGCCATATTTCGTCTTCACATTTAGAGCCACGATGTCCTCTTCCGGACCTCCCAAGGATAGCTTCTTTGTGAACGTCTGATGGCGTGTAGTTGACGGGAAACTTCTTGCCGACGATGACTTTGAAATCCCTGGCAACGGCGCCAGAAAACTCTTGATGCAAACGTTGGTAAACCCCAAGTGGAAGGTTATGAAGAGTGCAGCGGTAAGTTTTCCCTCAGAAAATAAACCAAGGTTGAATCGACCAGTAGGAGGACAAGCAATCGCTGAAGGTTGATGCAGCTGAGGTGGCAGGGCGCACTACCGGTTCAGCAGCAACGTGGAAGCTACACAACACAATCAAATCACTTTGCCCTTACGTAACAATGAGGTATTCAATCTCACTGGTTTTGCTGAACACAAAGAGGTTGAACGTATGGTGTGGAAAACAGTAGGAAAACAATATGAAAGCAGTAGGTGTTTTATCAGTATGAGGAAAATGGACCGGGGTCCACAGTTCACTAGTGGTGTCTCTCCGTGAAAGATAAATAACATATGTGGTGAAGAAATTACAGCTGGGAAATTGACATAAATGAAGGCTGCACCGTAGTGCATATGTAAGACATAAAGATTACTATGTGATTCATGCGGACATTACAACAAAATACATAGACCGTCATCCAACTGCATCTATGTCTAATAATCCACCCTCCGAATATCATCCAAACAAACGTTGGGTATTAATTGCAAGCAACAGATTATCGCCGTAAGCAAAGTGTGTAATGTAAAAAAATTAAACTAGGTAAACATTGTTGTTTTCTAACTAATGGGAACATCACATCCTCCATCCGTCACGTTTCTGTCACTCGAGCACAGATGCAAAGGAGGCATGAACCCACTATCGAGCATAAATACTCCCTCTTGGAGTTACTAGCATCTACTTGGCCAGAGCATCTACTAATAACAGAGAGAATCCAAGATCATAAATAACATAAGCATGAACATAACATGATAGATTGGTAATCAAAAGACATAGCATTCAGCATTCATCAGATCCCAACAAACACAACATGTAGCATTACATAAAGATGATCTTGAGCATGTTAGACAGCTCACAAGATCTAAACATGAGGTACAAAGTGGGGAGAACAACCATCTAGCTACTGTTATGGACACGTAGTCCATGGATGAACTACTCACGCATCACTTCGGAGGAGGGCATGGTGGTGTAGACCCCTCCCTTGATGAATTCCCCTCCCGGCAGGGTGCCGGGGAGAGGTCCAGAACCCTCCCGATCTCGGGATGACGATGATGGAGGCCTCGGGTGTTTTTTGGGATGAAGTGGTATATTTTTTGGGTTTACGTCTCGGGAGGTATAAATAGGCGAAAGAGCAAAGGCGATGGAGTCCGGGGGCCCACACCACCCCATGGCACGGCCAGGGGCGCCGCCCTATGGTGTGGGCCCCCTGAGGGTCTCTTCGGGACTCCGTGGAACCTTCGGGAATTCTAAGACTTCCGGGCTTCGAATTTTCCAATTCCGAGAATTTTCCAGAACAACTTTTCTGAAACTAAAAATAGCAGAAACACAGGGAACTGGCTTTGTGGCATCTTGTCAATAGGTTAGTGCGGAAAATCGATAAAAAATGACATAAAGTGTATAGAAAACATGTGGGAAACAATAAGAAAACAACACGGAACATCAGAAATTGAGGATACATTTATGACGTATCAACATCCCTAAGCTTAGTTCCTACTCGTCCTCGATTGGTAAACGATAAAAAACACATAATTTCTGAGGTGACATGCTACCAACATAAACTTGATCATCAATAATGTAAAAGCATAAGTAAGCTGAGATCATAGAACTTCAACACAAGCATGATAGATAGAATTTTAATAATAAAGCATAGCAATCACCTTGCATCATGAAAAGTAACACAAATAAAAGATCATGAATAACAATACAACAAAAGATATACGTTTGTTTCAAGTATAGAGAGAACATGTCAAAGTGATATTTCACTAGTCCTTAAGAGGGGGTCAAAACATAAATGCCAGGACACCTTCAAAGTTCATGAGGAAGACTAGGACAAATAATTATAGAACAAGCAATAACACACCATGAATCAATTAATAATGTTTCTGGGACAAATGAACATAAAACTCAGAATGGCAACTATGCTCTCTCAATTGTGCATAATGTTAGAAGATGGAGACTCAGCATAAAAGTAAAAGAAAGGCCCTTCGCAGAGGGAAGCATGGATCACTCATGTGCTAGAGCTTTTATTTTATTAAACAGAGGTAGAAAAAGCTTGACACTCCCCCCAACCATCTTTCACAAACCATGTCTAACTGAATCCTCGGGTGCCTGCCAACAATCACATACTGTGGAGGAGTGTCTATATTTTAAGAGAGGTGTATGCTTATGTCAACGAATGGTAAACAGAAATACAGTATGTCACAAGCCAGCTAGACTTCACAAAAGCGGCTCCCATAGAAGGACGCATCTGGGTAGAAAGTCATCCCTCTTTCTCTTTTGTTTACACAATTACGCTTTGACTGATAAATTAGGGGAGAAAATAGTGAAGAGAATTCGTGTTATTAATTTGGGGCTGGGCACCCCGCTGCCAGCTCTTCTATCATTGGATAAGCGGATTAAGCCACTAGTCCAGGGTTTGAAAGTCCAATCAACAAGTGAGATAAAGATTCTCTATTTACGTCCTCATGAGCTAAAACAGGAGCACAAAATAGGAGTAATTTTGAAAGTTTTAAAGGTAACACATTAGCAATTTACTTTGGAGAGGCGGTTAATTACCACATGTAGGTAGGTATGGTGGACATAATGGGAAAACTTTGGTTTTTGGGATTTGCATGCACGAGTAGAGCTCATACTCAGTACAGGTTGAGGCTAGCAAAAGACTAGGAGCGACAAATCAAGAGAGCATAAGAGCCATAATCATGCATAGCGACGTAAACATCATTAATCATAGCATAAGTGGTACCACAAGTTCAAAAACTAAATGATCATGGAGGCTATTCATGACTGGTTCATAGTCATAAACATGGTGTGAGCATGCGCCAAGTCAACCAAATAAAACATTCAAAGGAGAACACCACAAATTTATGCTTCAATATGACAAGAACAACTGATGATTCTTTCAATGGCACATTAAACACTCTCATCTATTTGAGGCTAATCATGCTACTAAATAACCACAAGGATTTAGAACTAAAATAACATCTAGCATGTTATGAAAAGGTCTAGCCATAAACTATACAAGCTTCTACTTGCACCGTTAAAAATTCTACCTCAAGTAGCAGTTTCTTTTCCCAAAAAGCACCATACAAAACATGCTTTAACAAAAAATCTCTAAATGCTACAGCAAGCAAACATGAGAGGAGTCACATAACACTACTAAAACTAACAGCTCTAAATAAGAGATGCAACGAAAACGAGAGCTAAACAGGAATTTTTGCAGCAAGTAGAAGAAAAACTAAGAATAATAGCATAGCAAGTATTCAAACGAAAAAGCGGAGCGTGTTTCTCTCCCAAACAAAGAATGCTAGGGTCCAACTATATTATTTCAGCAAGTAAAAAAAATAAAACAAAGGAAAATGAAAGAAATCAAAAGAAAAACAAACAAACGCTCCAAGTAAACTTCATATGATGTGACCGAATAAAAATATAGTTTCACGAGAAGTGACTTGATAGATAGTTGATGAAGAAGGGGATGCCTTGGGCATCCCCAAGCTTAGATGCTTGAGTCTTAATATTCTTGGATGAACCACGGGGCATCCCCAAGCTTTGACCTTGCACTCTTCTTGATCACATATATCACCTCTTCTCTTGATCCTTGAAAACTTCCTTCACACCACACTCAAACAGTGATTCGCATTAGAGGGTTAGTGCAAAAATTAAAAATCCATTGGTTCTATATGGTACAAGTGCTATTGATACTTTTAAACATTAGCTACAACCACTGATGTTTCGTGAAGCAAAGAAATCCACTTGATATCGCAAAAGAGCAAATGCAAGAAAAATGGCAGAATCTGTCAAAACCAGAACAGTCTCTAAAGACGAATTTTTTCGACGCACTTACGTAGCTCAGGTCGAAAAACTTAAAGAACGAAAAAGTTGCGGAATTAGCCAAGAAATAAGAATTAGAAATTTCAGGTCATTCTGATTTTCTATGATTTATACGATGTTTTACGGTGGACAGTAGAAATCTGTTTCCTGCGCAGAAATCCGAAAACCAAGTCCAACTCTCGTCAGAAACCTTACTTGGCACTACTAAAACATGAAAAGAAAGATACAAAGGAGTTGATACAGAAGTATACAACGCCTTGAATCAAATAAAACAGATAAAAACAAAGCAAAAAAATAAAACCATGGGTTATCTCCCAAGAAGTGCTTTTCTTTAACGCCTTTTAGCTAGGCCCAGAAAAGTAGAATCATGTATTTTCAAGTGAAGAGGCATCCAAATCATTACGATATTTACGCTTACCTTTCTTACCCTTATTTTTACCTTTAGGGAACTGATGGCCCAAGCATGGTTTGGAAGTGAAAATCATGGTACCTTTCCCCATATGAATAGTTGCTCCTAAGAGCTTCAGCAGAGATCTTCCGAGGGTAATTTGTCCTCCTCCTACACATTCAATAACAAGATAATCAGTGGATACCATTTTTCCTAGGATTTTTGTAAACACTCCCTCAGCTATCCCAATGGAAAATATAGTGGTGTTATTAACGAGAGGAATTTCTTCTCCTCCCTTAGCAAGTCCCCAAAGGTTCAAAGATTCATAAATCTCTTTAGGCATAAGACAAAATTCAGACATAATATCACAACGAGCATGAAACGTTCCACCATTTATAGAAACCTTCACCAAAGAAATCATATTTGAGGCTTCAGAATTTATTGCGACATAATCAAGATGTTCACGAATCTGGCCATAACCTTCTTTTAAATAATAAATATGTGACTCAAGAGTATTCAATCTAGCATAAATACTTGCAAAGGCTTTATCAGAACTACTGGGTAAACTGTAGGTTGCAATTAATATTTTTATGGCACTAAAAGCTTGCTCTCCATCACAATGGATGAAATCTCCTCCTACCACAGTATCCAAAGCGTATGTATAGCAAAGAACAAGATCAAAGTAAAAGCTACGAAGAAACAGGCTCAGAGTCATTTCAGGTTCAATTTTGCAATAGGAATAAAAACTCTAGACCAAGATTCCTTGAAAATCTCATCACTCCCTTGTTTGAAAGTGAAGATCATTTCCTCATGTGACATGGTAAGAGGAACACGAGTATTCATTTTAAATAGACTAAAACAGGAATGAAACTAGAGCTTTTTTTTGTGTGTCTTTGATAAAGAGAAGCAAACAAGACAAAATAAAATAAACTAAGCAAAATTAAAACAAAGAAAAGAGATTGGAAGTGAGAGACTCCACTTGCAGAAATTCTCTTCCTCCCCGTCAACATTGCTAGAAAACTTTGTTGATGACGTGTATTTGACGGGAGACTTCTTGCCGATGATGACTTTGAAATCCCCGGCAACGGCGCCAGAAAACTCTTGATGCAAACGTTGGTAAACCCCGGGTGGAAGGTTATGAAGAGTGCAGCGGCAAGTTTTCCCTCAAAAAAGAAACCAAGGTTTAATCGACCAGTAGGAGGACAAGCAATCTCTGAAGGTTGCTGCAGCTGAGGTGGCAGGGCGCACTATCGGTTCAGCAGCAACGTGGAACCTACACAACACAATCAAATCACTTTGCCCCAACGTAACAGTGAGGTTGTCAATCTCACCGGTTTTGCTGAACACAAAGAGGTTAAATGTATGGTGTGGAAAACAGTATGAAAGCAGTAGGTGTTTTATCAGTATGACGAAAATGGACCAGGGTCCATAGTTCACTAGTGGTGTCTCTCCGTGAAAGATAAATAACATGTGTGGTGAAGAAATTACAACTGGGCAACTGACAGATATGAAGGTTGCACCGTTAAGGATGGAAATGGGGCAGGTTTGGACGGATATACCAAATCTAGATCCAAATCCGAATCCATCAGCCTCACTATGGCATGCCCATCAAAATATCCATGGGCATGGATGGTGCCCCATATCCAAACCCGCCGGATACCCGGATATCCATGGATATCCATGAGTTTATGCACTTTGTACATCAACATAACAATATTTCAACAGTAATATCAGCAAAATAGTAGCACTGCAGCAATATTTCGGCAAAACAACAACACTATAACAATATTTCAGCACTACATGAACATTTGAGCAGCAAAAGTTCATGATTTAAACGATAATATATGATATAATTTTATGCTGAATGCATTGTAATATCAAAGCAACAATGTTAGTCGGGTATCCATTGGGTATCCATGGGGCGAAACCTTTGCCCGTTCACACCCCATGAGTTAATGGATATCCGCCCCATGAAATCCGTGGGCGTAACTAGCTCTCCAAACCCTTGCCCACAGGGTCAAATATCCATGGATACCCGGATCAGTGGATAAAATTTCCATCCTTATGCATCGTAGTGCATATGCAAGACATAAAGATTACTATGTAATTCATGCGGGCATTACAAAAAAATACATAGACCGTCATCCAACTGCATCTATGTCTAATAATCCACCCTCCGAATATCATCCGAACAAACATTGGGTATTAAGTTGCAAGCAACAGATTACCCCCGTAAGCAAAGTGTATAATGTAAACAATGTAAACACCGTTGTTTTCTCCCTAATGGCAACAACACATCCCCCATATGTCACGTTTCTGTCACTCGAGCACAGATGCAAAGGAGGCATGAACCCGCTATCGAGCATAAATACTCCCTCTTGGAGTTAGTAGCATCTACTTGTCTAGAGCATCTACTAATAACGAAGATCATGCAAGATCATAAATAACATAAGCATGAAGATAACATGATAGATTGATAATCAGAAGACATAGCATTCAACATTCATCAGATCCCAACTAACACAACATGTAGCATTACATAAAGATGATCTTGATCATGTTAGGAAGCTCACAAGATCTAAACATGAGGTACAAAGTAGGGATAACAACCATCTAGCTACTGTTATGGACCCGTAGTCCAGGGATGAACTACTCACGCATCACTTCGGAGGAGGGCATGGTGGTGTAGACTCCTCCGGTGATGAATTCCCCTCTCGGCAGGGTGCCGGGGAGAGCTCTAGAACCCTCCCGATCTCGGGATAACGATGACGGCGGCCTCGGGTGTTTTTCGGGACGAATTGGTATATATTTAGGGTTTACGTCTCAGGGTGTATAAATAGGAGAAAGAGAAAAGGCGGTGGAGGCCGGGTGGCCGCACACCACCCCATGGCGCGGCCAGGGGCGCGCCGCCCTATGGTGTGCCCCCCTGAGGCCCCCCTCCGGTCTCTTCGGGACTCCGTGGAACCTTAGGGAATTCTAAGACTTCCGGGTTTCAAATTTTCCAATCCCGAGAATATTTTCGGAACAACTTTTCTGAAACTAAAAACAGCAGAAAACAGGGAACTGGCTCTGTGGCATCTTGTCAATAGGTTAGTACGGAAAATCGATAAAAAAATGACTTAAAGTGTATAGCAAACATGTGGGAAAAATAAGAAAACATGGAACATAAGAAATTAAGGATACGGTTATGACGTATCAACATCGTCAACCCGTACAAGAATGAGTTTAAGATGCATACCAAAGAGTTGCTGCTCAAGGATGGGGTGGTGTAGAAAGAAGATATTCAGGGTCCTAAAGGAGAAGGCAGTCTGGAAGCTAGGATGGAAGAGCTGTGTAGCTCCCTAACTTTTGATAAAGATAGAACACCTGTGTATCCTGCTATTCCCAGGATCTCTCATAGCATACACATGACATAAATGAAATATTCATTGCAATGGCATCATTCTACATTGTTGATCCAGTGGATAAGAAATAAAATAGTCTTACAAATGGCATAGTCAACATGGACTATCCCAAATAACAAGGTTTCAAAGTAGACACAGCGGAAATAAAATCATCAATGAGTCTTCTTCATCTTCATGTGCCACAGGCAGAACATGTTGGCGATAGACTCGAGATTCTAAATGAAATCCTCACTCGTCTTCATATTTATCTGCACGTTGGAATATGCAGCCCCCGCGGGGGAGGAAGTCAGTAGAAACAATGTACTGGCAGTGACACTTGAATGGTGGCATTTTTGAGGAATGAACTAACTACATGATATTTGGCTGGTGGAGTCTGGGCTATTTGCATAAAGCCAGTTTTGTCCTATATTTTATAAATCATTGTAAATCTTTGGAAACTCAACATGGGTAGACACACCATGTAGTTTGATAAAGGCATCATGGGTAGACACAACATGAAGTTTGATAAATTCATCATGGGTATACACACCATGAGTTTGAAAAGTTGTGCTGAGCTCTATACTGGTTCCTAATGATTCATGCAGTTGCTTCCAGAAGTGTGAGGTAAACTGGGTACCCCTAGCAGATACAATACTCTTTAGAACACCATGAAGACAGACAATCCTCTTCATGTATATATCAGCCAACTTAGCACTGGTGTAAGTGGTCTTTACTGGCACAAAGTGTGCTATCATTGTCAGACGGTCAGCCTATTTCCAATTAGAATCATACCCTGATTTGGTTCGAGATAATCCAGTGATAAGGTCCATACCAATTTGTTCCCATTTCCTTGGCGATCTTTCATCATGTTGTTGTATCCCTTGAATGCAAACACCAGGCTATTTCTAACGAAAGACTCAAGGTAGGCAATATCTTCCATTGCATGATTCCTCCAAGATTGGCTTTGTCCTCACCAAAGTTTAGCACGTTACGGCAACACTTTCCTAACTTAGGGATATAATTATATCTTACTCTTCTATGGTTTAGGTTTAACATCGTCGTCACTCGACTAAGGCTCAAGGCAAACATAGTTCCTTCAATCCAACATAGTAAGAGTGAATAACATGAGTAGTAGGAATGGTGATCAGTCCATCCTGCACCCATATCATTTTCCACATGTAGATTGATGAACTACGTGATCTAACACTCGGTCATCCTCACTTGTCTGACAGAAAGTTTCCAACCTGTAAGACAAACCTGAACTAAACTATAGTTTCTCCAACTAGTGGGGTTGCATAAACTCTTTGCACCTTTAGTTGAATAGTTGCATCTTCTTCATATGTCCTTCTCATAGTGTAGGTAGCTTTCTATGATGTCTTAGTTTATGTGACTCTGACTCCACATGTCTATCATCTCTTCTTGATGGACTTGTAGCTCCTTAGGATAGAGGTGGCTTGACCATGGATGTGATTTGTTCCTTCACACAGAAGAACATAATTCTGAGATCTTTGGTATTCCTCAATTTGGATGGTTGTCTCAAAAGGTTCTCTTGGATGCGAAGTCAGTAGTTGCACTCCAATTTAGAAACTCTCTATGGTTGGTAAAGGGGTATGGTGTTGGGTTTGGTTTGGTTTAGCATGGATGAGTAGAGATTTAGAAAGAGACTAAAGAAGGTTCTTATCCAAACACAACAGAGCAAGGAAAATCATCTTACAAACAACATCTAACAAGAATATAGCAAACATTCATCACTCCAATCATCAAGGTTTAACAAAAAACCTAGTATTGTCATAACACACACAGTTGTATGATCAATACACTAACACGTTAACGTTGTTCTAACAAGGTAACTAGATTGATGGTCTCATATATATCTTCTTGATTTTATTCAAATCCTTATCTTAATGTCTTGAGGTGTTGATCTTCATGTTGAAACCAAAGGTCATGTGAAAACTATTCCTCTCACTCCATGATTTTTCACCAACCATGTCTTGATAGAAAACAAGAGGTGGGTCATCTATAACAAGAGAAGAATATTTTGAAGTGAATAATAGATGAGAGAATATGAGAAAGGTTAAATGCGATGTTCTGTTTCTATAGGTTTGAAGAAAGTATATTTTCAATCCTAGGGTCTTTTCTAGTTCTAATCCAAACTTAGGGTCTCGATCCTACAGGAAACTCTATGCTCTGGTACCATTTTGTAGCGCCCTACCTTTTAATAACGTTAGAACACATGTGTATCCTGCTATTCCCGGGATATCTGATAGCATACACATGGCAAAATGAAATATTCATTGCAATAACATCATTCTACATCGTTGATCCAGTTGGCATAGTCAACATAGACTAGCCCAAATAACAAGGTTTCAAAGTAGACACATCGGAAATAAATCATGAATGAGCCTTCTTCATCTTCATGTGCCACAGGCAGAACATGTTGGCGATAGACTCGAGATTCTAAATGAAATCCTCACTCGTCTTCATATTTATCTGCACGTTGGAATATGCAGCCCCCACGGGGGAGGAAGTCAGTAGAAACAATGTACTGGCAAGTGACACTTGTATGGTGGCATTTTTTAGGAATGAACTAACTACATGATATTTGGCTGGTGGAGTCTGGGCTATTTGCATAAAGCCAGTTTTGTCCTATATTTTATAAATCATTGTAAATCTTTGGAAACTCAACATGGGTAGACACACCATGTAGTTTGATAAAGGCATCATGGGTAGACACAACATGAAGTTTGATAAATTCATCATGGGTATACACACCATGAGTTTGAAAAGTTGTGCTGAGCTCTATACTGGTTCCTAATGATTCATGCAGTTGCTTCCAGAAGTGTGAGGTAAACTGGGTACCCCTATCAGATACAATACTCTTTGGAACACCATGAAGACAGACAATCCTCTTCATGTATATATCAGCCAACTTAGCACTGGTGTAAGTGGTCTTTACTGGCACAAAGTGTGCTATCCTTGTCAGACGGTCAGCCTATTTCCAATTAGAATCATACCCTGATTTGGTTCGAGATAATCCAGTGATAAGGTCCATACCAATTTGTTCCCATTTCCTTGGCGATCTTTCATCATGTTGTTGTATCCCTTGAATGCAAACACCAGGATATTTCTAACGAAAGACTCAAGGTAGGCAATATCTTCCATTGCATGATTCCTCCAAGATTGGCTTTGTCCTCACCAAAGTTTAGTACGTTACGGCAACACTTTCCTAACTTAGGGATATAATTATATCTTACTCTTCTATGGTTTAGGTTTAACATTGTCGTCACTCGACTAAGGCTCAAGGCAAACATAGTTCCTTCAATCCAACATAGTAAGAGTGAATAACATGAGTAGTAGGAATGGTGATCAGTCCATCCTGCACCCATATCATTTTCCACATGTAGATTGATGAACTACGTGATCTAACACTCGGTCATCCTCACTTGTCTGACAGAAAGTTTCCAACCTGTAAGACAAACCCGAACTAAACTATCGTTTCTCCAACTAGTGGGGTTTCATAAACTCTTTGCACCTTTAGTTGAATAGTTGCATCTTCTTCATATGTCCTTCTCATAGTGTAGGTAGCTTTCTATGATGTCTTAGTTTATGTGACTCTGACTCCACATGTCTATCATCTCTTCTTGATGGACTTGTAGCTCCTTAGGATAGAGGTGGCTTGACCATGGATGTGATTTGTTCCTTCACACAGAAGAACATAATTCTGAGATCTTTGGTATTCCTCAATTTGGATGGTTGTCTCAAAAGGTTCTCTTGGATGCGAAGTCAGTAGTTGCACTCCAATTTAGAAACTCTCTATGGTTGGTAAAGGGGTATGGTGTTGGGTTTGGTTTGGTTTAGCATGGATGGGTAGAGATTTAGAAAGAGACTAAAGAAGGTTCTTATCCAAACACAACAGAGCAAGGAAAATCATCTTACAAACAACATCTAACAAGAATATAGCAAACATTCATCACTCCAATCATCAAGGTTTAACAAACAGCCTAGTATTGTCATAACACACACGGTTGTATGATCAATACACTAACACGTTAACGTTGTTCTAACAAGGTAACTAGATTGATGGTCTCATATATATCTTCTTGAGTTTATTCAAATCCTTCTCTTAATGTCTTGAGGTGTTGATCTTCATGTTGAAACCAAAGGTCATGTGAAAACTATTCCTTTCACTCCATGATTTTTCACCAACCATGTCTTGATAGAAAACAAGAGGTGGGTCATCTATAACAAGAGAAGAATATTTTGAAGGTGAATAATAGATGAGAGGATATGAGAAAGGTTAAATGCGATGTTCTGTTTCTATAGGTTTGAAGAAAGTAGATTTTCAATCCTAGGGTCTTTTCTAGTTCTAATCCAAACTTAGGGTCTCGATCCTACAGGAAACTCTATGCTCTGGTACCATTTTGTAGCGCCCTACCTTTTAATAAAGTTAGAACACATGTGTATCCTGCTATTCCCGGGATATCTGATAGCATACACATGGCAAAATGAAATATTCATTGCAATAGCATCATTCTACATCGTTGATCCAGTTGGCATAGTCAACATAGACTAGCCCAAATAACAAGGTTTCAAAGTAGACACATCGGAAATAAAATCATGAATGTGCCTTCTTCATCTTCATGTGCCACAGGCAGAACATGTTGGTGATAGACTTGAGATCCTAAACGAAATCCTCACTCGTCTTCAGATTTATCTGCACGTTGGAATATGCAGCCCCCACGGGGGAGGATGTCAGTACAAACAATGTAATGGCAAGTGACACTTGTATGGTGCCAGTTTTGAGGAATGAACTAACTACATGATATTTGGCTGGTGGAGTCTAGGCTATTTGCATAAAGCCAGTTTTGTTCTATATTTGATAAATGATTGTAAATCTCTGGAAAATCAACATGGGTAGACACACCATGTAGTTTGATAAAGGCATCATGGGTAGACACACCATGAAGTTTGATAATGCCATCATGGGTAGACACACCATGAGTTTGAAAATTCATCATGGGTATACACACCATTAGTTTGAAAAGTCATCATGGGTAGACACACCATGAGTTCAAAAAGTAGCACAGAGGGGTAGACACAGCATGTGCACTAGGAAAAAGGTTTCCACCAGGTTTTAATTTATTCATAAAAGACGAGGAGATCTTTCAGGACCAACTCTGTCTAGTTTCCTCAAATTGCCCATAACCGGGGACACGGCTAAGATCTTGGTTTCTAACTCCGCAGAGGTTGCGCACTTTCACCTTGAGACTCATCCTCCCCGAGAGAAGGATGAGACAATATCTTTGGGAAGAGGGATTCAACCATACAAGCATGACTCGTTGCTCCTAAAATTATACCACCCCATGTCATACAATAGGATGAACCCCCACAACTTACTTAATCTTGGCAGAGCCCATATTACCTCAAGGCTGCACTAGAAGCTAACTATACATTGAAGACCTACAGATCTCTCTATTCCTGGGTGGCAACCAACAAGTGTACTCTCAGGTGACAACCACCACATACCATGGCCCTCGGAGTGACCCAGGTGACAACCACCATGGACATGGCCCTGAGTAGCCACTCAACATAAACCAAGCAATTACCAATCCACCCAGGTGTTTCATTGGGTTGTTAATTTTCATAGTTTCATAAATACCACAACTAAAATGAAGCAGTAGCAGTTGTGATAGTAGTCTAGTATAGCTAAGCTAGTATCTAGTAGGGTTTCAGGATGGCTACACACTACTAGGTGTTCTGAGCATAGAATATACTTGAAAAATAATAAAAATCACCTATGATGCATACTACTGAAAACACTAATGCAATTGGTAAAAAAAAGTGGGACATGAGCATCACTTGCCTTGTGAGGGTTGGTATAAAAGCACTATATTCACAAATAGAACATTGCTCTCAGTACAATCTAAACAATACAAATAAATAACAATAAACAAACAATTCACCAACAACAAACAGATACAACAAAATATACAATACAGAAGTATAACGAGTTATTCAACTTGATTGGTGTTAACATGGACAAGGTTGTGACACGTAATTCAATATGCAAAAATAATCATGATGAGATGGATATTGTTTGATCTTTTATGGACAAGTTCAAGTTTATCATAATAATTCAATTTATGAAAATGAATTATAGTGGTTTGAGTTAGGCTTAACACTTAATTCAATTTACAAAAAGAATTATGGTAAAAGGGTTTAGGTCTAGCTACTAGGGTATGGGTTGGTCAAGGTTTTAAGTTTGAAAGGTTCAACACTAGTGGATTCATATTGTCAAGGAGGTTCCAAGAGTTCACCTAAGGGTTATCTTATTTACTTCAATATGATAAAGGAAACAATGTGGGAAGGTTTAATACTCAATTCAATGTACAAAAGGAATTAAGTTGTTTGGGTCAGGCTTTCCACATTGACAAGACAAACTTGTCCCAAGGGTTGGTCTTTTCTCACAAGAATCACACAAGGTTTTGGTCTAAGAGTTTTAGAAAACAAATCCATGATCAAAATGATTTATTTCATGGCTTTGGGTACTAGAGTTAAAGCACTTCACAATTTATCTTGTAGATTTACAAAAATTCTTGGGCTATGGGTTTCTGTTCCAAAGGTTACTTTCCATGTGGTTAACATATAATGGGTGTTGGTTTTGATCAAAATGGTCATACCACAATTTTCCTAAAAGGGGTTTCATCAAGCAACACTTAATTTATAATGGCTGACTACTATGGATTGTTTATAGGACAAACTAGCATGGAATGGGTTCTCTGGTAAAAAATAGTTTTGTTACTGGTCCCTCTGGTCTAAGGTTGCTAAATGGAACAAATTTCCAGAAGAAAACTAATTAAAATTATTTACAGAATTAAAACTAGGTGCAAAATACTCAATTGGTTGTTTAAATTCTCAACTCCATTCTAGTTGGTTCAATTATTATTTTGGTACAAAGGGTAAGAAAGTACACATCCTAAGGATTCCGAAAATATTTTGTTCGCAATTTTTTGGATCTGTAGAATTTGAATTATGCCAAAATTCATCAAACAAGCCTATTTGAATTTGAATAAATTTTAAATGGTCAAATTTGAATTTGGCCAGTGCCAAAAGTTTCTACATGTTTAGGGGATTTCAAAAAGTTCAAGTTTGTTAAATTTGGCTAAGTGGATCAAAAGTTATGATGGTTGCAAGTTGTAGGGACTTCTCTGTAAAACTATTTTTCTATTTTTATTCGGGAATAAATTCACAGACGGGTTGGGATTCAGACTGGCTATCTGCCGCGCGGGGCGATGGGCAGGGAGTGGGTTTGCGCCAGGTTAGGCACTGTGCGGGCGGCAGATTGCTAAACGACACCCAGGCACACGTGGCGCAACCCTATTTGCTCGGTACCTCTTCGGGTTAGTGATCTAATCACTGCCGCTGATTTCAGATCGGACGGCTGAGGGCGAGGGAGAGGAGCTCACCGGTGAGGATCCGCCGAAAAATGGCGCGCGGTGGCCGACACACACTGGATCTCGACGGCGGTGACGTTCCAGGATGTCCCAGAGCACGGGGAGGCGACGACGTTGCGTGGCGCAGCACCACGAGCTCGATGGAGAAAGTGGACCCCCGGCTGGGCACTAAGGCGACTACTACTTGTGGACGGAGACAACGCGTCTCCGGCGATATACGGGAGGCGATGGCGCGGCCGATTTCTGCTCCCAAAAAATTCAAGTGAGCGGTCGGGGAGGAGCGCAAGAAGGAGGGAGAGAGAATGGGCGTCGCGGAGAGTGTCGGGATGGACTCACCGCACCGGAATCGGTGTTGAACGGTGGCAGAGAACGGGAACTCCGACGAGTAAAATTGGCGAAGTGGACCCACAGTTTTGAGGGAGAGGAGAGGGGAAAGAGAGAGGAGCTCACGGGGCACGTATTGAGTCAGAGAGGGGCGCGGGATATGTACGGGGGAAGGGGATCATGGGCGAGTTCTTCCTCGGGTTGAAGACGTGGGCATGTCATCATGACGTCAGCATTTTTTTTTAATTTCCTGTTTGCCTCATTTCTTTTATAACTTCTGGTTTAATAAACCAAATGACCTCATTTAAATGTCTAAAATCTTGTAATTGGAATGTCTATCAAATAGAAAACTAATTTTGTTGTTTCCAACAAATTTAAATTTTCATATTTTGGAAATACAATTAATCCACTAATAGTACCTAAAACCATTTATAAATAGAAAACTAGAAATAATTAGAAATGGGGTTTTATAAAAATACAGAAACATTCTAATAGTCAAATACTATTTTTGAAACCCATTTCAACTCATTTTCTTATTTTTATATTTTTAGAAAATGAGGGATTTACAAATAGCAACTTATTGTTATTTTCCACATAGAGAATAATTAATTGAAAATATGCTCAATTATAAATTAGAAACATAAGAGATTTGAGAATACACTTCTCTAAGTCCTTTTCACAAAACAAATTGGTGCAAAACATTTTGTTACTTAATAATAGACATAGTAGTTGAAAAGTGATATGGTTAATTTTGGGCTTTAAAAATATTTTCAAAATAATAGTCAGATAGAAAACAATGGCTTAAATAAGGTTTGCTATAAAGAAGCAATCATTTTGAAATAATAAAACTTATTTGGAAAGGTTTAGGTTTTATGGGAAACAGAGGCACTTGGATGTTATTCCCAATAACATTGAAATGTGTATTGTTTTTTTTTCTTTCATCTCACTTGGTTTTTGGTGACTTGATTAACATTAAAACAAAAAGTTTCAATTTTTTGTTATTTTTTGCACTTTCTAAAAATCAGGGATGTTACAGACTACCACCCTTAAAAGAAATCTCGGCCCGAGATTTGGGAAGGCTAGAAAGAAAGATAGGTTTGGATAGTTGGGCTTAAAACAACTGGGTGGGCTACCACCCTTAAAAGAAACTTTTGTGGGTATTCTAAAACTCTTGTCTAACTGGTTACTGGGTTTACTATATCTTCAGCTGGAGTCATTCTTCATCATCTGTATTATTCTTGTATAGCATACATCAACACCTTGTTGGTATTTGGGGTCTTAGTCCAAGTATACAATCTTTAGGGTTGCATCTCTTATTATTCACTCCCTATAAGGCCTCGTTCGTTTAATCCACTCACCAAGTGGATTGGGGTGGATTGGAGGGGAATTTGACTTGTTGGGGATTTAATCCACCTCAATCCCTTTCAATCCCCTTCAAAACTAAGGAAACCGATCAAGGCCTAAGGTGTGTCTATTCTCATGGCTTGAAGTGTATCTTTACTCTAGATGGTTTGAGTAGAATTTTCCCTTTCATTAGAGTTGCAGGCCAATATAAGTCTGTTGGGTTACCTTTGACACTAAGGCTCTTTGGGTCAATAAAAATCTTTGGTCAATCTAACTTTCTCTTCAGCTTCTTGGATGAAGTTAGGACCAAAGAAATTTTCTTTCTCCTAGGCCACTCCATAACAAGGTGTGGTGCATTTCTTCCCATACAGAGCTTCAAATGGTTCCATCCCAATACTAGCTTGATGACTGTTGTTGTAGTAAAAATTCTGCATATGGTAAGTTGTCATCCCAACTAGATCCATGGTCTAAAACACATGCTCTAAGAATATCCTCTAGAATCCGATTCACTCTCTCAGTCTGACCATCTGTTTGAGAATGAAACATTATGCTGAACTCTATTCTGGTTTCTAATGATTCATGCAGTTGCTTCTAGAAGTGTGAGGTAAATTGGGTACCCCTATCAGATACAATACTCTTTGGAACACCATGAAGACAGACAATCCTCTTCATGTATATATCAGCCAACTTAGCACTGGTGTAAGTGGTCTTTACTGGCACAAAATGTGCTATCATTGTCAGACGATCAACCTCTTTCCAATTAGAATCATACCCTGATTTGGAAGGGGAGCCAAAGAACAAATATTTTTGGGTTTTCGAATTAAAAACAAGAACAGAAGGAAACAAACAAACAAATAAAAATATTTTTGGATTTTTTATTATTAAACCGAAACGAGAAAAGAAAGCAAACCAACAAAAGAAAATAAAGAAGAAAACAAAGAGAAACAACAGAAATATTTTTGATCTTTTTTTTGGAAGGCAAGAACAAAACAATAAAAACAAAGGGACACGAAAGAAGCGAAAGGAAACAAAAACAAACGAAAGAAATGAAAACATGGATACGCAAAGAACCGACTGAACATGATATAAAGATGAGTGTGATGTCGGTATACCTCACCCCAAGTTTAGGCTTTTGGCCTAAGTGGAGATCATCCCCAAGGGGACCATGAGGTGGCGCCCCCGTAGTATGCTGAGGAGGATCCCTTCTCCTGATATGTGCTCGAGGACGCGATAGTGTACTCTGCGGTGTAGTCCTCGGAAAGCACGTCTCGCCTCGCCTGCTGCCTGTGGAACTCCATCAAGCTCAACTGCTCATCTATCTCTCCCTTGGGGCGCGACCATGGTGCCTTGTCAACTTTGAACAAAGAGGACTGCGGCAAAACAACTTCCCGCTCATCTCCGTCAACAAATAAAACTCTATATACTAAATGATCAACAGTAGAGTTAGAAGTGATAAAATGATTAGCCTTCATGAAAACAAGGTTAAGTCTATAAGGAGCAATTAATTCATCATCAGGAGCAATAGAAAGGCCTAGAGCAGTTGCTATACGTGTAGCAATAATGCCCCCCATAAATGGGTCACTTAGCAGCAAGGCAGCGAGCAATGAGAGAACCAAGGTTATACTTCTTGCTACGATTAAGTGCAATATCAATAAAAGCAAGGTGATAGCTAGAAATGTTGCTAGTGTTCTCCCTACCAAGGATACTAGTAGCAAGATAATAAGTGAAATATCTGAGGGCACGAAGTTGGATGTTTATTATCTTCCCACGCTTGGGTGAGCGGCCATCATCATTGGTGCTTTCTCGATAGAGCGCCATGAGATCAGCGGGTCTCTCCTAAATCCTGCACGCTGTCCCGGAAGCGTTGATACCTATAATGTTACAAAAAGTCTCCAAGGTCAAAGAAAAAGAACTACCATATATCTTAAAAGCAACAGTGGGGCCATAATGTGCGTTTTGAAATTTAAAGCTCTCAACAAAAGTTTTTGTGAGAGTAGAATACTGGAGACTTTCATCCTCCATGTAGTTGGTTAAACCAACTCTTTCAACAAGCATCAAGAAGTCATCCATTAGACTTGCACTTCTCAAAAATGTAAAACATGGGAAGCTAGAAGGATTATCAATTCCATCACCTCCAGCATCGTCGATGTTTGGTGCAATAAGGTCTTCGTTATAATATGGACTCACTAAGGTGGATGAACATGAGGGCCTTGTTCTTCTAGGAGAATCACTCCTAAATATTTCTCCAAAGTTATTGACGTCCATTTGTGAAATTTTTCAACAGTCATCACAAAAATTGGTTTCAAGCAACTACAGGGTGGAAACTACCATAGAGACTTATAGGAGAGCTAAACATGCATCAAATCTATATTATGTCTACTCAAATCAAGCATGCAAACTCACATAAGTTGTCACCTACAGTACCAAAACACTCAGGAAATACTCCACCAAATAAAATTCTACTTGGATAATCGGAGGAGTCACATGCCGGAGAGCAAATACACCAAATTTGAGCACAAATGATGGACTGAGCAAAGAGATCGAAAAATCTCGAGGAAGAACAACAAGAACTCGGGTTCTAGGAAATGTTTTGAGTTTGTGGGGGCGAGAGAGGAAACTTTGGAAGGGGAGAGAGTTTGTGGAGGGCCAGGAGGGCCCACACCATGTGCTGGTGCCACCAGGGGGAAGGCCATGCCCCCTACGGTGTTCCTGACTGGTGGGTCCCCCTAGGGTCTTGTAACATCCCAAGTATGAAAAACTCCCAACTTAGAATGTTTGTTTCTTGTTTTTGTTTCAAGTGCATCATGTCATCATAATGCATTCATGTATAATTTGAATTTCAAATCATTATGTTTCACACTTGGTCTGTTACAACTTTTTCAAATAAAACATTCAAATCAAACCATTTATTTGTTTCCAATAAACTTGAATTTCCAAATAATTAACTTGCTAAATTTTCAATATTTTCAATTATTGCAAAATTCACTCAAATTCAATTAAAATTCAAACATCCAAAAATATTTAAATTTTTTGAAAACAAAACATCATGCAACTGGGCATTTACAATGCTTAATCCATATAAATTAATTTCATGAATTTTGAAACCCAAAAACTCTTTCAAATTCATTCCTTTGCCTTCTCTACAAAAAAAAACAACAGGAAAAAAAAAGGAAACCAGTGGGGGGAGGCAGGCCAGCCCAATTGGGCTGAGCCCACCTCAACGCCAAGGCCCAAGCGCCCCACGATGCGGTCATCTTCTACCTCTGTACGGAGACAGAGAAAAGGGGAGGCTCCCCCACCTGCAAGCTTTTCCTCCTCCCCCTCCACCTACTTAACTCCCCTCTCCCCTCCAAACCCTAGCTCTCCCTCTTCCTCTTCCACAGCCGCCGCCTCCCCTTCACTTCTTCCTCCCTGGATCCCCTTCGTTCCCTGTAATTCTCTGTACCCAAGAACTCCATTTTTTTCTGGCCGGAAGTTAGAGGTGATGGTGAGGTGGTTGTGATCGTCGACGGGGGTTCTTCCTCGCGGAAATGGAATCGCTGCGGTTACACCTCCGTTTTTGCTGAAGGAGGCGCGGCCGGAGACGGCCCCAGGCGACCGCGCCGTCCACGTTTTCCGCCGTCGATGTCGCTGCGACCATCTCCATCCGCGTCCGCCTCCCGCTCGCCAGGCCATCGAGGTGAGCGCCCCTGCCCCCGTACTCCTTCCCCATTGTCTCCCTCGCACCACGCAGCACCCGCAAGCCCAGCACCCCTCAGGCACACAGCGATCGCAGCCGGCCTCGTCGATCTGTTCCTCGTCATCGTTCAGTCGACTGAACGTGATTCAGTTTCGTCCAGCCGCACCCCCCACCTCAAAACCCATCGCGATCTGTATCCATCACCAATCGCAGCAACAGCCCAATGGCTTGGGCCCTCCCAACGCGCACCCGAGACCCGAGTTCGAGTCCCCCGAGTAGCAAAAACCACCCCTTTTTCGGCCTTTTTCTTTTTTTGCCCGAAATCCAGAAAAACAGATCTGAGGCTTTACTTGTAAAATCCATAACAAATTGAATATTTCTCCAATTTCAATGATTCAAGTTTCTGTGGATTCAGAATCTTGTGCTCTTTATATTAGTCACAAAGTTGCAACATGTTTCTGTAATAAATTTTGCACTAAATAATTAAATACAGAAAATGCAATAAAAATTAGAAACTTTGGGAATTCATAACTTGAGTTTGGTTCACCCAAATTGAGCAAACTTGGGCTCTAAAAATTTGTCTTAACAAACTCTACACAGTGGTATTTTATTTGGTCACAATTGAATTAAATTTGAACATGTTTCCTTCTGTTTACTAAAAAGGGCATAATAAAAATGGTTATGGAAAAATGCATAATAAATTCAATAATGCTCCAAAAATTATGTTCAATAGCTCAAATGTGCATTGAAAAATTTTATACATGTTTCAACCTATTCAATACAATTTGTTCACTGTTTTTCCTAATTAAAATTGGGGTAATAATTCAATACTTTAATTACACCTTTTAAATTGCAAAATTCATAACTTGGGCATAGAATTTCCAAATTCAACAAACCAAATATGTTTTCCATTCCATTTTTCATAAACTTTGCAAATATCAACTTTGTGTTCTGTTTTAAATAAATTAAATTGCTGAAAACAACTGTTTCTTAATTAAGGCATTTAAAATTGTCAAATTAATAACTTGCTCATTTTAAATCCATTTTCAACAAATGAAATATGTTTTCCATCTAAAATTTTGTGTTCTTTCCAAATATGAATTTTGTTATCTGTTTTGAACCTTTAAAATTGGTGAAAACAACAAATGCTTGTGTAACTCACTTAATAAGCCAAATTTCATAACTTAATAAATAAAATTCCAAACTTGGTAAACAACATTTCAAATTGAAGCTAATGTTGTTTTCTTATTGTTTTCATCATCCATGCATCATTCTAATCAACTTTCACACGATGATTATTTGTAGATCACTTAATTCAACCTTAATTCTTGGGCCTTTCTATATGCAACCCAAATTGCATATGGGCCCAAATTAAATATGTTTACCATGTCAACTAGCTTATCTTTGATGCATCAATTAAATTGTCATGCATCATCCCATGTTTGTGCATTACGCCATGTTATTGATTGTTTGTCTCTCTTCGTTGTTTGTTTGATTCTTCTCGAATAGACGACGACGTTGAGACAGACGAGGTTTACGATACTATTTCAGAGGAGTTAGCTCAGTACCAGGCTACTGAGTTTGCAGGCAAGTATTCACTCACAATAACCATTGTGTCCTTTACACACTTGATACCGATACTTTCCGTTGTCTAATCTGCTAGCCTTATGATTCGTTGCTTGTGTTCCGATCCTATCACATGTCATCCTGCAGCCATGAATATAGCCTCACCCTCCACACCTACAACCCTGTTGTTTGTTAGCCTGTGTCGTAGTATCATGCTTAGGTTTGTTGTGCTCGAGTCTTGTTGTCATTTATCTTATCACCTGTTTAGTTTGATAGATGGGCTTGTTATAATCCATATCATGTTAATGTTTGGGGTAATAATAATTTGATGATAAGGCACCGGCAGGAGGCCCGGGTTAGGGTTTTGAAGCATGCTAGTGTCGACCCTAAATAGGAAAAGGGTCTTGTCCTCTGATCCATGATGAGCGCGCTCACCGCATCCGGGTGGTCGTATGGAACCCCCCTCGACTTTGACCTGATCCGCAGTTTGTCCGAAGAGCCACACTTAGTTCGGGTGTTCCATTTGCGCATACGCATGAATGGGTCGCGCCCATGGTTGATGGTTATGATGATGATGATGCATATAGGGCGAGGCCTGTGGTGCCGGGGGGTGTGGTTTCCACCCTTGCGCTTAGGTTAGGTCGGACTGGCCGGGACCTTATAGCTCCGTGGCTCCTAGGACATGTTGCAGAGATGGTTCGAGTCGTGTTGAGTCCACCTGAGTTTTAGTTGGTGGCTCGAGTGTGTACGGGTACTGGAGCACACCCTGCAGGGATGAATCTTCTCGAGAAGCCGTGTTGTCCGCGGTTATGTGACGACTTGGTGAAAGTGCTGGCTAACAAGTACTCAGACAACTTACACCTAATTAATAATAATTGGACTAGTAATAGGCTTATTGACACAATAACCTGAACCTTCATTAATTCAACTGTGTGAGTTATCCTCGGATTGCTTCTTTGGATAAGGGGCGAGATCCAGGATGGGTTTGTTTGAGGTTAGTGGTAGTTGGCTCCGTTACGCTATCTTATCCCTTTCTTTTAGCCGGATGTTGTAGCGTGTTTCTGTAGTTGGTTAGTGCAGCCCGCTGCCGCACCTTTGTATCACCTATCTTCCGTTGAATCCAAAGCATCTGTACTTGGTGTTGACGGGTACACTTTGGTATCTTGTGCGTCTTGCTTGCCAGTACTCGTCTGTACTGACCCCTTTGGGGCTGCGTGTTCTGCAGACTACGTTTCCGAGGATCCCCATGGTGGCTACTACGTGGAAGATGACGAGGCTGCTGACGAGTAGATAGCGGACCCGGGCAGGATCCGAGACTTCGTGGATGGGATCCGTTCTTTTCGTTTCGGCCTCTTAGGCCTATTTGGATCTTGTCTGTACTCAGACACTTTGTTTGCTTCCGCTGTGATGTAATGATGACTTGTTGGGACATGTGTCCTCTGTATGACTGTATTTGCTATCTCTGCTCTAGTGAGAGCCTTTGCTGCTTATTTCTATTCCTTTGTGTCTTAGAGATTTGTTGTGATATCACTTGTTCAAATGTCGTTGACGTACCATGTGTGTATGTTATGAAGTACGTCGATGGAAGTATTCGGATTTCTATTGGATGGTTTCACAGACGATGAATAGTAGAGGATGGTTGTCACACGTTTACGTGTTGGCCTACTCATATTGAGATGCGGGTGCAGGTAGGCCCCGTAAGCCATTTATCTACTGTTTAGTGGGCCGTGAGTATCCTCTAAAAGTCCGGGTGCGACAGGTCTCCCATGTGGCTCTCTGTCTCATTTTTAACATAAAAAAATATTATAATTTGTCTGGAATTTTTCCAGAAACTTTATTTTTGAGGTATTTTCAGAATTTAATAATTAATACAAAGGTGGAAGTGGTGAAAACAAAATTATGGGTGGTGAAAACATGCATAACCATAGTAATCAGGATGAAAACATGGGGAAAACATGCTATGGATGATGAAAAAATGATTATACTAAAGTAGCAAGGTGATAACAGAATTAAACATGGTGAAAACATAATGGGAAGGTGAAAACATAGTGAAAAATTGTCCTCTTCATTCAAAATCATTTTGTTAACAAGGGTGATCAAGTATTGTTACCAGAACAATTTGTATATGAAGCAAAACTTTGCATATCACTAAATAATTATGTTACCTCAACCTGATAGACATAGTCCCAAGCATAATAATTTCATATTCTTTTGGTGGTATTGGAATGGGACAATAAAATTCTCCAATCTTGATGGTCTCAATATTTTTAGTTGAATTTAAACCATATATTCTATCAATCTTCTTGGGAAAATAAATAGTATGCTCTTTATCATTAACATTGAAAGTTACCTTTCCTTGATTGCAATCAATAACAGCCCCTGTAGTGTTAAGAAAAGGTCTCCCAAGAATAATAGACATATTATCATCTTCAGGCATTTCCAACACAACAAAGTCAGTTAATATCAAACAACTAGTAGCAACTTGAACAGGAACATTCTCACATATACCGACAGGAATAGCAGTAGATTTATCAGCCATTTGCAAAGATATATCAGTAGGTATCAATTTTTCAAGAGAGAGTCTCTTACAGAGAGAAAAAGGCATAACACTAACTTCAGCTCCCAAGTCACATTAAGCAGTTCTAGCATAATTATTTTTAATAGAACAAGGATAGTAGGAATACCAGATCTCCAAGCTTCTTTGGAACCTTGCCACTGAAAGAGTAATCAGCAAACATAGTGGAAATTTCCTCATTAGGAATATTCCTTTTGTTAGAGACAATATGTTTCATATATTCAGAATAAGGAGGCAGTTTAATAGCATCCGTCAAAGGGATTTGCAAAAATAGAGGTTTCATCCACTCACAAAACTTGTCATAATGTTCTTTTTATTTTGATTTGTGTTTCTTATTAGGAAAAAGCATTGCTTTTTGTACCCAAGGCTCTCTTTCATTACCATTTTTATTAGCAATGAAATCCTCCTTGGTATACTTCATAGTTTTAGTTTACTTTTCAGGTTCAGCTATAGTTTCTTCTTTATCAGAAGGATCACTTTTATGATTACCACTTCCAGTTTCAGCATCAGAAATAGATATACTATTAGGATCTTTAGCAGGTTCAGGAGATTCTACAACAATTTTATGTTTCTTGTTCTTTTTCTTAGACGGAGAACTATTGTTTTTAGGTTGTTGAGAATCTTGTTCAATTCTTTTAGGACGTCCTTCAGGATACAAGGGGTCCTGAGTAGAAACACCAATTCTAGTAATTATCTAACAAACATTTTTTTCTCTAGAAGCATTAGCTAGCATATCTTTTTGCACTTTAGTAAGTTGATCAATTTGAGTTTGAACCATATGAATTTTTTTAACAAGCATTTTAACATCATCAGAGGTTCTCTCAATAGTACCATGCAAATTATCAATAGCTCTAGAGTTTTCCATAATATGATTTTGCACTGTCATATTAAAGTTGTCTTGCTTAACAACATATTATCAAATTCATCTAAGCATTGATTAGGTGGTTTAGAATAAGGAATATCTCTATTACCAAAGTATTGGAGAGAGTGTACCTCAACTGTTGATGGATGAGGAATAGGCTTACATAATTCTTCTATAGGAGGTAAATTCTTCACATCTTCAGATTTAATACGCCTCTCTTTAAGAGATTTCTTGGCTTCCTTCATCACTTCATCATTTAATTCAATCATCCCTCTCTTCTTGGGTGTTGGATTGGTGTTGGCTCTGGTATAGGTGTAGTCTCAGGTATATTCCAATCATCATTATTTTTGACTATTTTAGCCATTAATTCCTCAGCTTGTTCGCAAGTTCTTTTCCAGAAAACACAACCAACACAACTATCCAGGTATGTCCTAGATTAAATAGTTAGTCCATTATAAAATATATCTAGGAGCTCGGTTTTAGGTAATGGATAGCCAGGGCTAGCTCTTATCAAAGAACAAAAATTTGTCCAAGATTCACACAAGTTCTCTCCTTCAATTTGCTCAAATTTAAAGATGTCCTCCACAACAACATGTTGGGCACTAGCAGGAAAATATTTTTGCAAGAAAGCATTAACCAAATCAATAGGACTAGTAATAGATATAGGTGACAGATTGTTAAAAAAAGTTTTAGCTTCATCTTTCATTGAGAAAGGGAAGATCTTGGTAACAAAATAAGTACGCAATTTAGTATCATCAGAAAATAAAATACTCAAAGATGAAAGCTCATTCATGTGTTCTATAACACTTTTACTTCCAGTTCCACAAAAAGGTTCCTTCTCAAAAATAGATATATATAAGATAAATCTAGAGATAAATCATAATCCTTGTCTCTAATGTGTATGGGAGATGTAGCAAATTTAGCATCATGAGAAGATTTATATTTAACAGCATGTCTTGCAAGAAGACTCTTAAGAGCACCTGCACCAGTAGTAGCCCGAGCTTCTTCAATAAAGTCATCATTAAGTTCAATATAGGTTTCATCAAGATCATCAGTAAACTCAGGTGAATTAACATGTGTACTAGCATTTTTAAGAGAAATTTCAGCATTTTCAATTTGTTTGGATTTGGCAATAGTAGCATCTAGGAAAGGACCTAGTGAACCAGTATCATCAAGCACAGTAGAAGCATCATCAAAAGTATCAGAAACATTTTCAGACTCAGCAGAATTAACAGTGTGTGTAGCATGTGGTGGTGTAAGCAGCTTACTCATAACAGACGGTGAATCAAGAGCAACAGAGGTGTTCAGAGTTGTACCTCTCCTTGTAGTGGATGGTAATATAGGAACTTTTCCATCATGAGTCTTACCCATGATGAAAGGCTTGCAGCGAACAATATCACGATGAAGTGAGCAATTAAATAAAGCTATGCTCCCTGGCAACGGCGCCAGAAAATAGTCTTGATGACCCACAAGTATAGGGGATCGCAACAGTCTTCGAGGGAAGTAAAACCCAAATTTATTGATTTGACACAAGGGGAGCCAAAGAATATTTATAAGCCTTAACGACCGAGTTGCCAATTCAGCTGCATCTGAAAGTAGACTTGCTCGCAACAATTTATGACTGGTAACAGTTTTGTAGCAACAATAATAATAAAATAACAACATGAGTAAAATAGTAACATCAGTAGCAATCATGGGAAAACAACAGGATGGGAGTACCGTAGGCATAGAGGGATTGGATGAACGGGCGTTGCATGGATAACATAGGTCATGTAATAATCTAAACATGGGCATCACAGATAATAATAAAGCATCGAAGTTCTAGGCAAACCATAGGCATGTGTTCCAATATAGTTATATGTGCTCGCGATGAGAAACTTGCACAACATCTTTTGTCCTACCATCCCGTGGCAGCGGGGCCTCTAGGGAAACAACTGGCAATTAAGGTGCTCCTTTTAATAAGTTGCAACAAAGGTAAACAACTTGCAGATATGATCAAGAAACATAATTATATTCATGAAACAATAACATGCTCAGATCTGATATCATGGCACTCTTGCCCTAGTGACAAGCATTAAGCATAATAAGTTGCAACAAAGGTAGAAAACACTAACAATAGATACTAAGCACTATGCCCTGACAATCTGGCATTATTACATGATGGATCTCATCCAATCCCTTCCATCCCTCCCAGCCTATAGCGGTTTTACTCACACATGGACGAGGGAAACATGGATGGTTGATGGAGAAGAGGTGGCGGTCTCGATGGCGATGATCTCCTCCGAATCCCCGTCCCGGCAAGGCGCCAGAATAGGAACTTGTGATCCCCGATTTGGGTTTCGAGGCGACGGTGGCGCTCTGTTGTGTTTCTATGGAATATGACAAAACCCCTCACATATTAGGTTTACGGGGAATATGTAGTCGAAAGGGGATCCCGAGGGGGTGGAGGTGGCCCCCACACCACCTGTCGGCGCGGCCTAGGGGGGGCGCCTGATGGCGTGTAGTTGACGGGAGACTTCTTGCTGATGATGACTTTGAACTCCCCGGCAACGGCGCCAGAAAACTTGATGTGTGCCTTGACTCGAGGCTGACGTTGGTAAACCCCAAGAGAAAGGTTGTGGAGAGTGCAACAGTAAGTTTTCCCTCGGAAAAGAAAAACCAAGGTTGAATCGACCAGTAGGAGGATAAGCAATCTCTGAAAGTTGATGCAGCTGAGGTGGCAGGGGGCACTACCGGTTCAGCAGCAACATGGAACCTACACACCACAATCAAATCACTTTGTCCCAAAGTAGAGTGAGGTTTTCAATCTCACCGGTTTTGCTGAACACAAAGAGGTTAAACATATGGTGTGGCAAACAGTAGGAAAACGATATGAAAGCAGTGTGAAAATAGTAGAAGCAGTGTGTGTATTATTAGTATGAGAAAAATGGATCGGGGTCCATAGTTCACTAGTGGTGTCTCTCCGCGAAAGATAAATAACATGTGTGGTGAACAAATTACAGCTGTGCAATTGAAAGAAATGAAGGTTGCACCGTAGTGCATATGCAAGACATAAATATTATTGTGTGATTCATGCGGGCATTACAACAAAATACATAGACCGTCATCCAACTGCATCTATGTCTAATAATCCACCCTCCTAATATCATAAGAACAAATGTTGGGTATTAAGTTGCTAGCAACAGATTATCGCAATAAGCAAAATGTGTAATGTAAACGATGTAAACTAGGTAAACACTGTTGTTTTATCCCTAAAGGCAACAATACATCCTCCATCCGTCATGTTTCTGTCACTCGAGCACAGATGCAAAGAAGGCATGAACCCACTATCGAGCATAAATACTCCCTCTTGGAGTTACTAGCATCTACTTGGCTAGAGCATCTACTAATAACGGAGAGCATGCAAGATCATAAATAACATAAGAATGAAGATAACATGAAAGATTGATAATCAGTAGACATGGCATTCAACATTCATCAGATCCCAGCAATTACAACATGTAGCATTACATAAAGATGATCTCGATCATGTGAGGCAGCTCACGAGATCTAAACATGAGGTACAAAGAGGAGAGAACAACCATCTAGCTACCTCTATGGACCCGTAGTCCAGGGATGAACTACTCACGCATCACTTCGGAGGAGGGCATGGTGGTGTAGACCCCTCCGGTGATGAATTCCCCTCCCGGCAGGGTACCGGGGAGAGCTCGAGAACCCTCCCGATCTCCGGATGACGATGACGGCAACCTCGGGTGTTTCTCGTGACGAAGTGGTATATCTTTAGGGTTGATATGTCGGGGGGTATAAATAGGTGAAAGGGCAAAGGCGATGGAGGCCTGGAGGGCCCCACACCACCCCATGGCGCGGCCAGGGGGCGCCGCCCTATGGTGTGGGCCCCCTGTGGCCCCACTCCGGGTCTCTTCGGGACTCCGTGGAACCTTCGGGAATTCTAGCACCTCCGAACTTCAAATTTTCCAATTCCGAGAATATTTACAAAACAACTTTTCTGAAACTAAAAACAGCAAAAAAACATGGAACTGTCTCTATGGCATCTTGTCAATAGGTTAGTCAGTAAAATCGATAAAAATGGCATAAAGTGTATAACAGACACGTAGGAAACAACATGAAAACAACATGGAACATCATAAATTAAGGATACGTTTATGACATATCGACATCCCCAAGCTTAGTTCCTACTCGTCCTCGAGTAGGTAAACGATAAAAACACATAATTTTTTAAGTGACATGCTACCAACATAAACTTGATCATCAATAATGTAAAAGCATAAGTAAGCCGAGATAATAGAAATTCAACACAAGCATGATAAATAAGATTTTAATAATGAAGCATAGCAATCACCTTGCATCATGAGAAGTAACACAAATAAAATATCATGAATAACAATGCAACGAAAGATATACGTTTGTTTCAAGTATAGAGAAAACATGGCAAAGTGATATTTCGATAGTCCTTAAGAGTGGGGCAAAACATAAATGCCAGGACACCTTCAAAGTTCATGAGGAAGACTAGAACAAATAATTAGAGAAAAGGCAATAATACATAATGAGTCAATTAATAATGTTTCTGGGACAAATGCACATAAAACCCAGAATGACAACTATGCTCTCTCAACTGTGCATAAAATTATAAAATGGAGACTCGACATAAAAGTAAAATAAAGGCCCTTCGCAGAGGGAAGCAGGGATCAACTCATGTGCTAGAGCTTTTATTTTATTAAACAGAGGTATAAAAAGATTGACACTCCTCCCAACCATCTTACAGAAACCATGGCTAACCGAATCCTTGGGTGTCTACCAACAATCACATACCGTGGAGGAGTGTCTATTTTTTTTGAGAGGTGTATGCTTATGTCAACGAATGGTAAACAGAAAATACAGTACGTCACAAGCCAACTAGATTTCACAAGAGAGGCTCCCATAGAAGGACGCATCTGGGTAGAAGGTCATCCCTCTTTCTCTTTTGTTTACACAATTATGCTTTGACTCATAAATCAGGGGCAAAAATAGTGAAGAGAATTTGTTGTTATTAATTTGGGACTGGGCACCCCGCTGCCAGCTCGTCTATCATTGGATAAGCGGATGAAGCCACTGCTCCAGGGTGGGAAAGTCCAATCAACAAGTGAGATAAAGATTCTCTATTTACGTCCTCATGAGCTAAAACAGGAGTGATTTTGAAAGTTTTAAAGGTAACACATGAGCAATTTACTTTGGAGTGGCGGTTAAATACCACATGTAGGTAGGTATGGTGAACACAATGGGTAATCTTTGGTTTTGGGGAGTTGGATGCACGAGTAGAGCTCATACTCAGTACCGGTCGAGGCTAGCAAAAGACTGGGAGCGACAAATCAAGAGAGCATAAGAGCCATAATCATGCATAGAGACATAAACATCATTAATCAAAGCATAAGTGGTACCACAAGTGCAAAAACTAAATGATCATAATGGCTATAAGTGACCGGTTCATAGTCATAAACATGGTGTGAGCATGCGCCAAGTCAACCAAATAAAACATTCAAAGGAGAACACAATTTTTTTTTGCTTCAATATGACAAGAACAACTCATGATTCTTTCAATGGCACATTAAACACTCTCAACTATTTGAGGCTAATCATGCTACTAAATAACCACAAGGCTTTATAATTAAAATAACATCTAGCATGATATGAAAAATTCTAGCCACAATCTATACAAGCTTCTACTTGCACCATTATAAATTCTACCTCAAGCAGCAGTTTCTTTTCCCAACAAGCACCATACAAAACATGCTTTAACAAAAACTCTATAAATTATACATAAAGAAAACATGAGATTACTCACATAAAACTACTAAAAATAACAGCTCTAAACAAGAGATGCAATGAAAACAAGAGCTAAACAGGAATGTTTACAGTAACTAGAAGAAAACTAAGAATACTAGCAAGTATTCAAACGAAAAAGCGGAGCGTGTCTATCTCCCAAACAAGGAATGCTAGGGTCCAAATATATTACTGCAGCAAGGAAAACAAAACAAAACAAAATAGAAACAAACAGACGCTCCAAGTAAACTTCATATGATGTGACCGAATAAAAATATAGATTCACTAGAAGTGACCTGATAGATTGTTGATGAAGAAGGGGATGCCTTGGGAATCCCCAAGCTTAGATGCTTGATCCTTCTTAAAATATGCTTGGATGAACCACGGGGGCATCCCCAAGCTTTGACCTTGCACTCTTCTTGATCACATATATCACCCTCTTCTATTGACCCTTGAAACCTTCCTTCACACCACACTCAAAGAGTAATTCACATTAGAGGGTTAGTGCAACAATAAAAAATACATGGGTTCTGTATGGTCACAAGTGTTGTTGATAATTTTAAACATTAGCTACAGCCACTGATGTTTCGTGAAGCAAAGAAATCCACTTGACATCGCAAAAGAGCAAATGCAAGAAAAATGGCAGAATCTGTCAAAACCAGAAAAGTCTGTAAAGACAAAAAAAATCAGGGCACGTACGTTGCTCAGATAAAAAAAACTTAAAGAACTAAAAAGTTGCGTAATTAGCCAATGAATAATCCCAAGAAGTTTCAGGTCATTCTGATTTTTCTATGATTTATACGATTTTTTACGATGGACAGCAGAAATCTGTTTCCTGCGCAGAAATCTGAAAACCAACTCCAACTCTCGTCAGAAACTTTACTTGGCACTACTAAAACATGAAAAGAAAGATACAAAGGAGTTTATACAAAAGTATACACCCCCTTGACTCAAAGAAAACATAGAAAAATAAAGCAAAAATAAAACCATGGGTTATCTCCCAAGAAGTGCTTTTCTTTAACGCCTTTTAGCTAGGCTCAGAAAAGTGGAATCAAGTGTTTTCAAGTGAAGAAGCATCCAAATTGTAACTTGTTCGAATAATGGAATAAAAAGGCAACTTAATTCTCTTTCTAGGAAAGTGTTCCATACCTTTCTTGAGTGGGAACTGAACTTTAATATTCCCCTCTTTCATATCAATAACATCACCAACAGTTCTAAGAAAAGGTTTTCCCAAAACAATTGGACAAGAAGCATTGCATTCAATATTCAAGACAAAAAAATTAAAATGGGGACAATATTATTATTAACCATGATAAGAACACCATCAACTCTCCCCAAAGGTTTCTTTCTAACATTATCAATAAGACAAATATCCAAATAACAAGGTTCCAATGGTGGTAAATCAAGAATATCATCGAGTTTCTATGATAACAGAGATACTAGAACCAAAGTCACGTAGAGCATTGCAATCAAAATCATTCACTTTCATTTTAATAATAGGTCCCCAACCATCATCTAGCTTCCTAGGGGTAGAGGCTTCACATCTTAATTCATCCTCTCTAATTTGCATGAGAGCATTTGTAATATGTTTTGTGAAAGCCATATTCATAGCACTAGCATTAGAAAAACTAGCAAGATTTTGAAAGAACTTAATAAATTCAGTTATGTTGCAATCATCAAAGTCAAGATCATTTTTATCAAAGGTAATGGGACCATTGTCTCCCATATTTCTAAAAATTTCAGCACTTTTATCAGGAACATTTTTAGCAGTTTCAGGCAGTTTTGCATTTTTAATAGCAGAAGTGGGAGTGTTTACAACACCAATTACTTTACCATTGATAGTAGAAAGTTTTCTAGCATGAGAAGCTTCAGTTTTACTAGTGGTGGTAATGGTGCAAACATTAGCTATATTATTCGTTCTAACTATTTCATCATCTCTTTCCCATCTAGCATGCAGTTCAGCTAACATCCTAACATTATCATCAATTCAAATTTGTATGGCAGTCAAAGTTTTACTTTCTTTAAAATCATGAGGCATAACCTTTAGTTTCAGAAAATCAACATCAAGAGCAAGACTATCCACTTTAGAAGCAAGAACATCAATTTTGCCAAATTTTTCCTCAACAGATTTATTAAAAGCATTTTGTGTACTAATAAAGTTTTTAAGCATGTTATCAAGATCAGAGGGTACACTTTTATTGTTGTTTAAGGAATTACCATAAGAATTACTATAAACATTGCTATTATTAGGAGGATAAGGCCTATAATTGTTGCTACCAAAATTATTCCTATAAGCATTGGTGTTGGAATTATTATATTTAATGAAGTTCACATCAACATGCTCTTATTGAGCAACCAAAGAGGCTAAAGAAACATTATTTGGATCAATAGGAGCATGGCCACATAATAGCATCTAGTCTATCACTCAAAGAGGAGGTTTCTTGAACAGAATTTACCTTCTTACCAGTTGTAGTTCTCTCAGTGTGCCAGTCATAATAATTTAACATCATATCATCAAGAAGCTTTGTTGCTGACCCCAAGGTAATGGACATAAAGGTTCCTCCAGCAGCTGAATCCATAAGTTTTCTTGAAGAAAAATTCAGACCTGCGTAAAAGGTTTGGATGATCATCCAAGTAGTCAGTCCATGAGTGTGACGATTCTTTACTAAAGATTTCATTCTTTCCCAAGTTTTAGCAACATGCTCATTATCAAGTTGCTTAAAATTAATAATGCTACTTCTTAAAGATATAATCTTAACATGAGGATAATATTTTCCAATGAAAGCATATTTACACTTAGTCCAAGAATCAATACTATTTCTAGGCAAAGACAACAACCATTCTTTAGCTCTTCCTCTCAAAGAGAAAGGAAACAATTTCAGTTTAATAATATCTCCATATACATCTTTACATTTTTGCATCTCACATAGTTCAACAAATTATTAAGACGGCAGCAACATCATCAGTACTAACACCAGAAAATTGGTATCTCATAACAAGGTTCAATAGGGCAGGCTTTATCTCATAAAAATCAGCAGTAGGAGCAGGTGGAGCAACAGGTGTGCTAATTAAATCATTGTTGTTGGTGCTAGTAAAGTCACACAACTTAGTGTTCTCAGGAGTAGTCATTTTAACAAGACTAAAAACAGGAATATAACTACAACTAGAATAAGAACTTTTTGTTTTTGTGTTTTTGATAAAGAGAAGCAAACAAGACAAAATAAAATAAACTAATCAAAACAAAAACAAAGTAAAGAGATTGGAAGTGAGAGACTCCCCTTGCAGAAATTCTCTTCCTCCCCGGCAACGGAGCCAGAAAACTTGTTGATGGCGTGTAGTTGACGGGAGACTTCTTGCTGATGATGACTTTGAACTCCCTGGAAACGGCGCCAGATAACTTGATGTGTGCCTTGAATGGAGGCTGACGTTGGTAAACCCCAAGAGAAAGGTTGTGAAGAGTGCAGCAGCAAGTTTTCCCTCAGAAAAGAAACCAAGGTTGAATCAACCACTAGGAGGACAAGCAATCTCTGAAGGTTGATGCATCTGAGGTGGCAGGGCGCACTACCGGTTCAGCAGCAACGTAGAACATACACAACACAATCAAATCACTTTGTCGCAATGTAGCAGTGAGGTTGTCAATCTCACCGGTTTTGCTGAACACAAAGAGGTTAAACGTATGGTGTGGGAAATAGTAGGAAAACAGTATGAAAGTAGTGGAAGCAGTGTAAAAACAGTAGAAGCAGTGTGTATATTATCGGTATGAGAAAAATGGATCGGGGTCCACAGTTCACTAGTGGTGTCTCTCCGTGAAAGATAAATAACATGTGTGGTGAACAAATTACAGCTGGGCAATTGACAGAAATGAAGGCTGCATCGTAGCGCATATGCAAGACATAAATATTACTATGTGATTCATGCGGGCTTTACCGCAAAATACATAGACCATCATCCAACTGCATCTATGTCTAATAATCCACCCTCCGAATATCATCAGAACAAACGTTGGGTATTAAGTTGCTAGCAACAGATTATCGCAATAAGCAAAATGTGTAATGTAAACAATGCAAACCAGGTAAACACCGTTGTTTTATCCCTAAAGGCAACAACACATCCTCCATCCGTCACGTTTCTGTCACTCGAGCACAAATGCAAAGGAGGCATGAACCCACTATCGAGCATAAATACTCCCTCTTGGAGTTACTAGCATCTACTTGGCTAGAGCATCTACTAATAACGGAGAGCATGCAAGATCATAAATAACATAAGCATGAAGATAACATGACAGATTGATAATCAGAAGACATGGCATTCAACATTCATCAGATCCCAGCAATTACAACATGTAGCATTACATAAAGATGATCTCGATCATGTGAGGCAGCTCACGAGATCTAAACATGAGGTAGAAAGAGGATAGAACAACCATCTAGCTACTGCTATGGAACCGTAGTCCAGGGATGAACTACTCACGCATCACTTCGGAGAAGGGCATGGTGGTGTAGACCCCTCCGGTGATGAATTCCCCTCCCTGCAGGGTACCGGGGAGAGCTCGAGAACCCTCCCGATCTCGGGATGACGATGACGGCGGCCTCGGGTGTTTCTTGGGACGAAGTGGTATATCTGTAGGGTTGATATGTCGAGGGATATAAATAGGCTAAAGGGCAAAGGCGGTGGAGGCCTGGGGGCCCCACACCACCCCATGGCGCGACCGAGGGGCGCCACCCTATGGCGTGGCCCCCCTATGGCCTCCGTCCGGGTCTCTTAGGGACTCTGTGGAACCTTCGGGAATTCTAGGACCTCCGGACTTCGAATTTTCCAATTCCTAGAATATTTCCAGAACAACTTTTCTGAAACTAAAAAAAACAAAAAAAAACAGAGAACTGGCTCTATGGCATCTTGTCAATAGGTTAGTCCGGAAAATCGATAAAAATGACATAAAGTGTATAGAAAACATGTAGGAAAAAACACGAAAACAACATGGAACATCACAAATTAAGGATACGTTTATGACGTATCAGCGCCCAGGGGTGGTCTGGGCCCCTCCTGGCCCCCCTCCAAGTGTCCTTCTGGCTCCCGGGGTCCTCTGGTGATATAAGCTCAATGCGGTCTTTTCTAGGCAATTTCTCGAAAGTTGATTTTTCTGCACAAAAACGAGACACCAAGGCAATTCTACTGAAAACAGCGTTAGTCTGTGTTAGTGGTATCCAAAACCCACAAGTTTAGAGGAAAAAAATAATAAAAGTGTTCGGAAAAGGAGATACGTTTTGGACGTATCACGTACCTACCTATATGTGGTATTCAACCGCCACTCCAAGTAAATTGCTTGTGTGCTACCTTTAAAACCTTCAAAAATAATACATGTTTTGTGCTCTGTTTTAGCTCATGAGGATGTGGGTAGACAGTCTTTATTTCACTCGTTTATTGGACTTCACACACCTGGACTAGTGCCACATCCGCTTATCCAACTACTAGAAAGCTAAACCCCCGTTAGGAAACTGAAACTGTTTTGCGCTTATACATGTTTTGTGCTCTGTTTGCCGGAGTGACAGAAAGCTAAACCCCCGTTAGGAAACTGATGCACGAGGGAGTGTAGGATCCTAGAGTTTAAGGCTGTGGTTAGATTTATCTTAATTACTTTCTTGTAATTGCGGATGCTTGCAAGGGGTATAATCAGAAGTATGTATTAGTCCCGGTAGGGCGGTGCATTAGCATAGGTTCACCCACACAACACATATCAAAACAATAAATATTAATCAATTGTATGAAGCAAAAGCGCTTGAAGAAATTCCCATGTGTCCTCGAGAATGTTTAGTCATCATAAGTAAACCAACCGGCTTGTCCTTTGCTCTAGAAAGGATTGGGCCACTTGCTGCAATTATTACTACTGTCTTTTATTTACTCGTACTTTATTTATCTGCTATATCAAAAACCACCAAAAACCTGTTTGCTAGTATTTATAGTGAAACATTATTCAATCTGCTTCTCAACACCTTCTGCTCCTCGTTATGTTTGACACTCTTATTTATCGAAAGTACTACGATACACCCCCTATACTTGTCGGTCATCATTGGTCTCCTCAACTTCTGATGTAAATGACTCAGCAAAATAATCAGTAATAATAGGCGTAATCAAACTTTTACCTTCCCTCCAATTACCATCTGGTGGGACCTTCAGTTTTACAATCATGTTATATTTTTTTCCTAGACTGAGCATAGTTGTGGAAGAAGGTTGAGTTCCCATCCCCATGTGTGAGCCAATTTGCCCGACTGCTTTGCATCTTATTAATTTCTTCCCGTTCAAGGACCTTTCTTATCTCTTCCATTATCACCTCTTGTGTTTGAACGTTTTTTCATACATCTCCATATTTAAGACATCCTCTAGCTGCCTCAGTAGGGTACACAACTTCGCTCAGGGTTTCTTTAGTAATGTGTGATTACATGAGTGTAGCACATTTTGTACTGCCACCACAACATCTCGATTGTTGACTTACAACCCTTCCTCCCATGCTACTTACACTACATCGCTCACAACATCCTCCTTGAGGCACTTTGCCTCAAACTTCTTCCTTCGCACCTTCGTTGACATGTTCGTGATCCTATAGAACTCCGTGTCAAGTAGAATTGACCTATTGTCTGATCGTATCATGCACATGTTCTCTAGGCATGCATAGGGCATGTTTGGTATCCTGCAGAAGGCCAGACCAGGCCAACAAGCTAAAGAGGCAGACTGCCTATTTGGTTGCGTGAGACCAAAATTCTTGCCCGCACGATACTCAAAGCACTCCTCGGCCAGGCCCGCTAGGAACGGTCGATTCGACAGTTCCTATGGAGTCAGGCTATGGGCGTGCGAGGAAGAGGAACGTGTGACACGCAATACCAAAACAACGATAAAGTTAAGCAAGATCAAACCAACGGGGACACGATATTTTAACGTGAAAACCCTTCCAACAAGGAAGAGAAAAAACCACGGGCGACAGCCAGCAATACTTCACTATTTCGGGTGAGTTTACAAACACGTCGGAATTTACAATATGTGGCTTCTCGAGTGACTGCATCTCCTCATGAATTGCACCAATCCACTTTCCACGGTCAACCGAAGCAATAGCTTCACTGTATGTAGCTGGTTCAACATCATGCTCCACCTGTTCAGCACAACTTAGAGCAAAATAAACAACATCTACGCTTCGGCCCTAAGCCTCCGACGACGGGATTCGCTCTGATCCGTCCAAAATTTCCTTTATCTTTATATTCATATGAATTTGGATCATAATAAAATAACACTCCACCTTGAGACAAATTCCTTCATGTAGCATAAAATAAAACTTCACCCTGAAACAACAAATAAAAACACTTTCGGTGCCAAATAGGCTCTTGGACTAAACAGTGATACCAACTAGCTCAAACTTAGTAATAAGAACTGGCTTTGTCATCATACATTAGGATTATCATGAGTACTAATCTTGCGTACCTTTGGCTTACTTTGTGCAACAACATCACGCACATAATGGTACTTGACATCAATGTGCTTTGTTCTCTCATGAAACATATGATCCTTAGTAAGATAAATAGCACTCTAACTGTCACAAAACAGGTTAATGCAAGTATCATCTTCACAAAGCTCAGCAAATAAACCTTTCAACCAAACCGATTTTTTTGTATGCTTCAACAATAGCCATGTAGTTAGTCTCAGTAGTAGATTGTGCAACAACACTCTGCAAGGTAGCCTTCCAGCTAACAGCACATCCACTAACAGTAAACACATAACCTGTGAGAGACTTCCCCGTATCCAAGTCGGCAGCAAAATCTGAATCCACATAGCTTGCGAGTTTCTTACCAGTCTTGCCAAACTTCAAGCAAACTTTGGATGTGCCGCGAAGGTACATGGAAATCCACTAAACAACTTTTCAATGTTTTTTAGCAGGATTAGCCATGTATCGACTAACCAAACTCATAGCATAAGACACATCAGGTCGAGGACACATCATGACATACATAAGGAACCAACATCACTAGAATATAGAACTCGTGACATGTACTCAATATCTTTGTCAGTACTAGGGCATTGCAATGTTGACAACTTGAAGTGAGAACCAATAGGAGTACTAAAATATACTTTGCATCATGCATATTGAAACGATGAATAACTTTCTTAATGTAATTTTCCTGACTAAGAAATAACAATCTAGATTTTCTGTCTCTTGAAATTTTCATACCTAGTATTTTCTTAGCAGTACCAAGACCGTTCATCTCAAACTCACTACTCAACTATTTTTTCAACTTAGTGATTTCTTTCATCCTCTTGGCGGCAATTAACATATCATCAACATATATCAACAAATATATATGCGATTCATCAACAAATTTAATGTACACACCGCTAACATATTCATACCTCTTAAAGCCATGCGACGTCATAAAAGAATCAAACATTTTATACCATTGCCAAGGAGACTGTTTCAAACCGTAAAGAGACTTCTTTAGCTTGCACACGAAATCCTCCTTACCTGTCACTATGAACCCTTCAGGCTGGTCCATGTATATCTCCTCCTCAAGTTCTCCATGCAAAAGCGCAGTCTTTACATCTAACTACTCAAACTCAAGATCATGTATAACAACAATACTAAAGAAAGTACGAACATAAACTATGCTTGACAACTAGAGAGAACACATCATTATAATCCACTCCTGAAATCTGTCTGAAACCTTTTCTTACTGACCTTGCTTCAAACCTTGGAGGCTCATTAGGAGACAAACCTTCCTTTCTCTTAAAGATCCACTTACAGTGGATGAACTTACTTTATCTAGGAAATCGCACAACATCCCATGTGACATTCTTCTCAAGTGATTGCATCTTCTCGTGCATCGCACCAATCCACTTGTCACGGTCAACCGAAGCAATAGCTTCACTATATGTAGCTGGTTCAGCATCATGCTCCACTTGTTCAGCACAACTTAGAGCAAAGTAAACAACATCATATTCCGCTACGCTTCGGCCCTAAGCCTCCGGCGACGGTCATCGCTCCGCTCCGCCCGAAGTTTCCTTTATCATTATCTTCATATGAATTTGGATCACAAAAAAATAATGGAACATGGCATGCAAGCTGCCGAAGGTCGGAGATGGCGCGAGCTCCGAAATTACGACGGGATAAATTCGGTCACAGCCCGCCAAATATCGCCCTAGTATTTACAGTCACGTCTCCCGCCAAATCCAAGACTGCCATTTTCACTTCAGATAGAAATTTGACGTCAACTATCTAGGTATTCAAATAGAGATTCAAACACATGTATTAAAACAAATATGTATCCATTCAAACAAAAATTCTAACATACATTCAAACCGAGATTCAAACATACATAGATTCAAATAGAGTACATAGAGTTCAACCTGATAACTACTTAAACCTGATACATTGCCACATTGCTAGCTGCATTTAAACAGAAATAGAGTTGCTTTAGATTACACCCATTTAATTCATCACAAATGAGCCTAATCCTCTTCAGCTTGTCTTTGTTCACATCATTGGCCTTCAACATGTTATACAACATATACTCCAGCTTCTTATTTTTCTCCTTCATTTCTTTCTTCTGAATCTTCTCAACTATCTCACAACCATGCTTCTGCAGCCCCTACAGCTCAATCATTTCTTCCTTTAGTTTGGCATTATCCTTCACCACATCCCCCAATTGTTGCTTCAGATTCTCCCTCTCTTTTACCACATCCCCCAATTGTTTCTTCAGATTTTCCCTCTCTTTGACAACCTTCTCCTGTTCCTGCTCAATTTCCATCCTAGCAAATTCACTAAGTCCATACCGCTGTCCCTCTTGATCCTTTTTCAACTTTGATAAATTCTCCTGCATTACCTTTGCTGTAGTGTTGTCCAACATTTTGTTCACTTTTGCGACTAAACTGTATACTTGTTTTCAGCTTTCATCTTGTCATCTGCTAAATTCTTGATCAGTTGAGCATGATCAATCTTCTCCTCAATCTTGCAGCATTACTCTCATTTTAACTTTGCCCACAAACTCAGTAATGTATGCTGAAGTGATCCATGCCATTTAGGATCAACCCAACCAACAAAGCCTCAATTTTGAACTTCCTACAAAATAACATTTACAACTACACAGTAAAAACCTAGCCAAAATTATGTAAAATATAATAATTACATTAACTGATTTATGTTGCTATTATAGGCTCACTCTATTCTATTGCAAACAAATACTTATTGCAACTACATAATAAAAAACTACTTATTGCAAATACATATCCAGTAGCTAGTTCAAACAGTACCTAGTTTAGCAGAGATATGTATCTGCCAGACCTGGATAGTGCCAAATTACAAATTCATATCCAGTAGCTAGTTCAAACAGTATCTACTTGAAAAATTATGCAAACAAGTTTAATGCACTGACATTCTTCGCTGCACACGCAAGAAATCTCCTCCCTGTGTCAGCCCCTTCGAAAGCCACAAAACGCTCGGGCAACTCCTTGTGCACTTCACAAAGCGGGCAGTACCTCCAAATGACAGATCCTCAATCGAATCGGGAGTGTAGTCCCCTCGGTTGACTAAAATCAACCAAAACAAAACGAAATTGAAGCTTTAGTGAGGCAAATTTGACCAAAAATAAAATTCCTCATTCCATAAACCCTAACCCTAAATCAAAAATCCCCAAATTAAATCTTACCGCAAAGCTCAGGCGACCCTCGCTGGATGTCTCGCCGTCGTTCCAGCTCGGCATCTCGACATCGGCGGCGGGCACACATCGACGACGACAGCAAGCACACGGTGAGAGCTTGTCAGGGGTGAGAGCGAGTAGAGCAAGGGCGAGCGAGGACGAACTGACGCGTTGACCGGGCTCGATCCGACCGACACGGTCCTAACCGACATGGTCCAAACGACAACATCTAACGGCGGTTTCTGCCACGTGTGCACTAACAACGGCCCTCCTCGTTAGTTCAGTTAGAAGAGCAAATTAGCGCCATCCGTTTCGCATCACCTGTATCTTTGATAGTTTTTTGAAAAAATTAACAAAGAATGGTACTGACACGCTACACGACTGTTCCCCAATTGTGGTAAACTAATTTACTCAAACAGAGCTGAAAACTGAATTCGCTGGGTTTTGGGTCGGCCTCATATACCCAAACGGGCCAGTGAGGACATAAATTTCTGGTGAAATACGCCGATCTCGTATTGACCTTGGGGCCACGGGCCAGGTCCAGGTCGGCCCATTCCTATCTTGACAGTAAAGAGTTCTCGTGTGTTCTGGGTAAACGACGTTCTGTTCCACGGCAGCCTCTCCACTGGACTCGCAGCAGCGGCCGCGACCGGCTGCGGCCTCGTAGCCCCCTCGGTGGCGGCGGCGGGCGGCCATTGGAGGAGGGATTCGGAGTATATTTAATTCGCCCGCGGACGAGCTAGCTTTTAGCCTATATCCACCAGGTGTAGAGGTGGTGACGGTGGCGGCGGCGGCGCGGTGTCTCGCCGGCGATGGGGTCGGGAGCGCTTATAGTTAAGGCTGTGCGGTGACATGGAGAGATCTCACTGGCAGCCTCACGTGTTTGTCAGCCCCGCAAGTCTAGCCAGAGTATCATATTCAGACCTGAAGCAGGTAGGCTCCGCTCCATCCATGCATTAGGCCGATATGGCCATCCTGCTATTTGTGTCCTAGCTGCTCAACACTGTCTGCCAGACCTGGATAGTGCCAAATTACAAATTCAGAGTTGAAAATACACGTGCTCGTACTTCTTTATCCTCATCAAGGCAGGTTAGCTATCTGTTCCACTAACTGTCCAGATTAGCAAACTTAAACTCTTCAGGAATCGAGATTATCAATTACTCTATATACAGTAAGTTGTCCAGCTAGCTAACCCCATGGGATGGATCTCAAACTCTAGTTAAGCATATGCACGTGTAAGGGTTGTCGAGCTGACCGTAACTAATGGAACCGGTTTACACAGCTAATTTGAACCATTCACTTCCAATCCATGCTCTGTTTCAGGATTGATTTGGCTCATACGACTGATTGTTTCACCAGCCCCAGCTCTGCTGCCCAGGCATTCGTAATTGCTACCTAACAGCTACACACCACCTTTTTTTTTCTTGATTGTCACACAACTAGAGAAGGTCACGGCGGAGTTTACGCTTGGTTCACTAAGACGGTGGTGGAGGAGATACTGACAAGGGATAAGAAAGCCCACACAAAAAATTCATAGTTTGGACCATTGGTGTACGTAGAATATTCATGTAACATAAGGAATGTGGTTGTGCGAAACTGCCAATTAAATCGTAGAGAAAATAGGAAACTTTCTTGTGTTGCAGACTTGCAGTTGGAAGATAATGTTGCGAAGCAAGTTGTTGCCGCTCCTGCTTCAGGCCGACGCCCAATCTGAAGTGGTCATTGTTTAAACAAAGTTGAGGCGTCGTCTCTCTCATTTAACTCCATGGTTATCGATCCTCCTTCAGGTTCATATATCCATGCTTAATTGTTTAATCTCTACTAATTATGAGTAGCCTCGGTGTAGCTGCTAGATTGCTGTTTGCTACTCCAGTTGCTAAATGCACTGAACTCGGTCGATGCTACAAACCCCATGTGACCATGGTGATAGCGTCCAGCTCCACGTTCGGTTAACGTGAATAAAGGGATCTACCCTTCAGCTGGTCAAATCAATTAGTTTCTTCACTAGGAAGTTGATCGATTGATCATGATGGCTAGCTAAGTCTGGCATGTCTAGCCAAGTCTGGTTAAACAATGTTTATATCATCTTCAAACCTGCAAGCTCCCTCTTAATTAGTTGGACCTCCATCGATCCCCAAGTCTTGTTACTAGGTCTGCATGTCTAGCCAAGTCTGATTTAACAATGTTTATTTCATCCTGTATGTATTTTGTTTTGTGGATGGTGATAGTTTTTCCTATATACTTGTCAAACTTTACAAATGTTTGACCCTGTCCAAAAATTGCACGCACATATTTTTTTTAGTAAGGATTAAGTAGCTTTATAGCGCCATCTCTGTCATTGGATCTGCTACGCCATCATGCATCCGGCACTATTTAATTTTTTTATATTTAGGACCTCGATCAATCCCCAAATATTTCTCACAGCGAGTTAGGTCTGGCTAGTAGACTAGCGTGCAACCTCTTGTTTAACAATATCTGTCACAGAGTTGGCTGAGACATCAGATTACAAATAAAAAATAAATGGCGGGCAGTATGCATGAGGTCAATTTGGCTACACCCTCTCCGTTCCCATACATAGAGAGACTATATGTGGAGCTATGCACGCAAGGCAAAGTCAAATTTGATGATGCATGCTAGCTGGTTTATTTTGGGAATTCTTTATCACGTTTAGAGTGGATGAATATATCCCAAATTAATTGATTCCTCATTTCAATTAAAATGTCCATACAGAGTGACGCCAAGTTGTGTTTTCAGTTGTGTAAGGCTCCTGGTAAGTCTAGCTAATACTCGTTTAACAATTCCTGCTTGTATTCAGATCTGTGACCTGGTTTCAAGTGTTCACACAGGTCATGCCAGAACAGCTGATTGTCGTTGATTTAGTACAAAGTTTTATGCGGGCTAGAAGGCTAATAATTGAGAGCGTCCCCATGGCACAACATGCACCAATGGACCAACTGTGGCTTGATTGATAGTATATCGGTTTCACTGTACTACTATGGCCCCATCCCCATGGTACAACATGTACCAATGGACTAACTGGCCTGATTGATATATCGTAATCGGTGAATATGCAATGATCCAAGCTAGGCCTCAATCCGCAAATTAAGTGTGATGTGATACGTAGCTATGGACAAATCAATCAATTGGTAGACATTCCAGCCTGTAAGCAGCTGATAAGTCTTGCAGCAGCAGCTCTCCTCCTTACAAGTCCATTTCTACATGCTATCCAACTCCAATCATCCCTAGCTTCTTAGGTCCATCGATCCTCCTGTCCTACCACACACAGCTCGTAAAAGAGAAGAAATCATCTTCTGAGAGATTGAGCAACCATGGCGGAGTTTGCTCTTGGGTTGACCAAGAAGGCGGTGGAGGGGACACTAATCAGGGTGAAGTCGGCCATCGATGAGGAGGCGAAGCTCAAGGTGCAGGTGCAGAATGACCTGTTGTTCATCTCCGGTGAGTTTCAGATGATGCAATCCTTCCTGAAACTCGCCAGCAAGGAACGCGCCAAAAATGAAGTGGTGCTGACATGGGTGAGGCAGATCCGCGATCTCGCCTTCGATGTCGAAGACTGCGTCGAGTTTGTCGTCCACTTGGACAAGCCATCACAGTGGAACTGGGTGCGACGACTGGCCTCGCCCGTCGTCATGTGCATGTCAAGGCAACAGCTGCCGCTCGACATGGCGGTCGCGGACATAAAGCAGCTCAGGACGAGGGTGGAAGATATAAGCCAGAGGAACACCCGCTACAATCTCATCACCAACGTCGAGGACGACTCCAAGGCAGCAGTTATGCTGCCGGCCACCTCCGGCAATACATCATCAACAGCATTCCGCGACCTAAGCATTGTGTGGGAGGCCCTGGGGACCACGCGACAAATCACGGGCGGCCTTAAAAGGTTGATCAGCAACGAGGGGAGTCGCCTTGAGGTGATCTCACTCTGGGGAAGTACATCAACTGCTCACCTCTGGGTGACTCGCACCTTCACGGAGGCCTATCATGACCCAGAAATCTGCCAACAGTTCAATTGTCGGGCCTGGATCAAGCTGATGCATCCTTTCAACCATGATGAATTCCTGAAGAACTTGCTGACTCAGTTGTATGCATCCTCTTCTCACCACCAAACTAACGAACCCTGCTTCCGGACAACAGAAGAGTACCATCTCATCAAAGTCGAGCTCATGCAGCAGGTGAGACATCAGAAGTATCTCATCATCTTGGAGGACTTACTCAGTATGGTAGAGTTGGATGTTATCCGATTGTACCTACCAGACTGTAACAATGGAAGCCGGATCGTCGTGGCGACACGGCAGTTGGGACTTGCACTCTCTTGCACGGGGGAGCCATACCAAGTATCGAACCTAAGACAATTCTCGGACGGTCAATCTCTCTGTGCTTTCTTCAGCAGGGTAAGCATGCTCTGCCAGAACAAATCAACTAGCCACTTTCTTATATAGTCGTGACTTCATGATTTTTTTTTAATCATTAATACTACTACCGCTTGCTTTCATGTAATTTTCTCCCTAACAATAACACATCCTCCATCCGTCATGTTTCTGTGACTCGAGCACAATATATATCGAGGAAGGGTGGAAAACTAGATAAGACATTGTTCATTTAGGAGTTAATGTATCAGACTGAATTTGGTCTAGACAAAAGCATATTACCGTCGAAAATCAGTGGTCCAAGTAGAACCGTCCTATGACATAATTTGTGGTGTTTCTTTTCCGGAATCCCATTATGTAATGTAGAAAATTCTAAAGCACCGTCCCTTCGATATCTTGTGAGTACATATTAGAAAATCCCCATGTTAATACCAGAGAAAATTAAGGAGAAAGATCTAAACTTAAAGTAGTGGCGTTAATTGGGATTTGATCTAATCCTTGCCTTCTGAATTGCAGGTTTGTGGACATAACAGTTATATTGCTGAATTTATTTGGCAATTAAGACGTCGTGGTGTTATGTCTGTCCTCAAAGGCGATAAAGAAGATTCATTTCTCATTGATAAAGTGTATAGAGGCATAAAAGAAAAGTCAAAAGAATTTGAGTGGTCTGATTTTCAGTGGCATGTCTTGTTCGATGCAACCCTTCAGTCTAGTTTGGAGGATTTCTATAGGAGGTTACGTTCGAATTTCCAATCAGATGATCTTCGAGCCGGGGAAACTGCAACCCTTCAGTCTAGTTTGCAGGATTTCTATAGGAGGTTAGTTTCGAATTTCCAATCAGATGATCCTCGAGCCAGAGAAACTGCAGCTGATGGTGTGGTTGGTCCCATGGATGTCATTGAAGAATGCCTTAAGTTTCTATGTGAACACAAATGTCTCGTTGTTCTTAATGGTTTGGGCTCAGATAACTGGACCATGATAAAAGATACCCTCTTATCCAAACCTGCTAAAGGTTGTATTCTTGTCATTACTGATGAAGAGATTGTGGCCAGACATTGTGTAGATTCGGAAGATCGAGCGTTCAATAACAAAGATTTAGAATACTCAGCCATGTTTGGTGACTGGAGAAAGGTATGAATGCTTTTTTGTGTGCAATATTTCCTAAAAGTAATATTTATTGTTATTCTAACAAATAAGCTTGATATCTTTACTCTCAAACATCTTAGTCCGATTTTTTCAAGCTCAAACCCAATATTTTCTTTTAGATAAAAGGCTATAAAGCCCGACTTTAAGCTAATTAATAGTTTTGGTCTTGAATATCGCTTGCTAGCTTATACTCCCTCCGTTCCGTATTAGTTGACATTGAAACGGGTGTACGGAACGGAGGGAGTATATGTTAAAGTTCAACTTGACGACAGTAGAGTTGTCTTTACAGATGACTCATTTGTTACTTAATTCTCAATTCTTTTTAGATGATATATGCAGAGACCAGGACAGACACTCTTCCTAATTATTTAGATTCCCCTTACAGGTATACAGAGTTATGTGCATTATATAATCTCAAACGTAGTAGGTCCAAGGACTTGAAAATTTGGTCCCACGAGAAGGAGTGCAATTAATAAAGTGACTCAGTAGTCAATATCCCTCAAATTACGCTGGTTTGGAGCTCACATGATTTCTAATTGTGGTTTCGGGTTTTAGATGGGGATTTTCAAAGTTCAGGAACCTATCGTGAGGCCCTGCAAGTGTTTTGAGAACATATATGTCTTATTTATTTTAGAAAAAAGTTCCACCGCCACCTCGACATTGATCGATTGATGCATGTCTATAAATTTTAAATGTTATTAGCAAAATGATTGAAAGGTTTAATCTTACATGCAGACGGAGTTATTAATCAAAAGAGACTTCCAGAAGGAGTGCCATTTCAACTTTGAGGGTTTCCGGATGACTCAGTTTTTGTCTGGTAGACCGCTAGAGGCACATGAGTGGACGGAGAAGATTGAACTTATTGGCCATCACAGTGAAAAGAGTGATCTTTGCCATCTGTTAGAGGACCATCGGAAAACAACTCCTGATGTGATCTCTGTGTGGGGGGTTGCAGGGGTTGGGAAAACAACTCTTGTCAAACATATTTACTACACCAATATAATTAATTACAGCGTCTTTAAGTTGGGCACCTTCACAAAGTACAGCTGGGTGGATGTGGCTTATCCATTCGATTTGACAGACTTGTCTAGAAGCTTACTTCTGGATTTTCATTGTGATAATCTTGAAGCCAAGGAAACCGTGGCTATTGCTATGATGGAAGGGCAGGACCCAGCTCAAGAGTGTCGCAACTTTATGTGCAAATTCAAATGTTTCGTTGTTATCTGTGGCCTGCGCTCCAAGCAGGACTGGGATTTGATAAAACCGGCCTTCTTGTCCGAGCCTATCGAAGGATGTATACTTGTCATTACAAATGAAGCAAGTGTAGCCAGACATTGTGCTAAAGATAGAGTGATCAATGTCAAAGGTCTAGCAGCCGACGCGGCCCATAAACTTTTTACAAAGGTATCTTGACTCAAGTTTTTTTAATTGAAATGCTCTAGTTCAAGAAATCTAGGAAAATAGGTCTTTTATGCATACTCACATAGTCACATATATCCGACAAGAGTAGGATATTGAAGCTAGATACACTTATGCTTATCTATAATAAATATGAAAACATAGCTATAAGGCCGTCCCTAACACTAGTATCTTAGTGCGAAATCACACGTAAAATAGGCTACACCCTGCGCTTGTTTGTTATCCATTCCTTTTTGGATCAGATCTTGCTTGTATGGCTATTTATGAGCATTGTGTGTAGCAATGTGGTAACGAGGTGCAAAATTGGAGTCTAGTGATTAGAGCATGGACACTGCGTTTTTTATGCAAGTCGTGTTGTAGGCTGACCGTTTTCGGGTGATGACATTTGAACCTTAAGCTGCACATTATTGTTGTTTAACTTGTGTTCCAAAATTACAATGCACTCATGTCTTTCATTTTTTGTTTTAACCCGTATGAACACCATTAAATTTTAATTTTATACTATTTTTTTGCGAAAACGCAAAACCATTACGTTTTGTTGCATTGATAGAAAAGAAGAGTTTTACGTGCTCAAGAAAAAGCAGACACCACCTTACACGACACAACACAACACAACACAACACAACAGAGTGTAACGTCTACAACTCGCCAAAACACGAGCGTGGAACGCACTCCACATCCGGCTAGTCCGAAGACAACAACCAACGGAATCAGAGCTAGAAGGCAGAAGAGCCTGTCCCAAGCTGAGCAACGTCGCCACGTCTCAACTGACGCCGGTAATCTACGAAGGCCGATCCCGTGAACTTCCCTTGTCGATGCACCATCCAACCTTAAGCCCGAGGGGTGGCAAGTAGATGGACGGATTTGGTCTGTCCCGAGTAAGATGATGTCTTTGACTCACCGGCGATAGCGTCCATAGCGCCTCTGAACATCAACCATGGACGACGGCGAGCGCCGATGGAAATAAGCAAGAGCTCTAAGTCGTGTCTCCAAGCGCGATGCTCCCAACGGAGGACGACGTCGAGGACATCGCCATCACGTTGATCCAACCGAATCCAGACTTTCACCTTGGAGACATCCACCAAACCGAGAGAGGAGGGAAATTTTGACACAACTCGGCGACGCCTCCAAGGAGGGGAATGACACCCACAGGCGCCATCGCCGCTAGCATCGACTGAAGACGGACAAGACTTTCGTCCTATTGCATTATCATCCACCTCCCACCCTACCCGGCGGATTGGAATAGGTGTCCTTGACTTTCCACCGCAGCCCCTCGCCATTGTAGCCAAATCACGTGGTCCACCCCCACCAACCAACGTCCTCCTCCTCTCGGACACTCACGGGCTGGTGGCCAGGCTGTCTGCAACGCACCAACCACACTCCCAGGTCCACCCAAGCTCACCAGCCCCACCGGTCGCCGAGAGTCTCAACGCCTCCGGCGAAGTGAACACCCGCACATCCACACCGACCAAAGGCGACAAAGCGCCAAATTTCCGGTGAGGGGCCAGCTGCCGCCACGAGGTGCATCACGAGCCCGACCGCACCCTCACCGTCGAGGCCTCTAGCCATCACCGCCACAGTCGAGACGCGGCACACACGCAAGTCGAGAGAGGGGCCGGCTGTCGCTGCATAGGGCGCAGCACCAACACGAGTCCAGGCGGGGGGCCCACTGCCGCTGCTCAGGGCGCAGCACGGACCCTGCCTTGGCCTCACCGATGTGGCTTCCAGCTGCCGCCGCGATGGAGGACGAGGGAGTCGGGAGGGGAGAAGGGTGGAGGAGGGGGAGGTTGCTCAAGACACCCTCCACCGTCACCCGAAGATCTCGCCGAACAGAGGGGTCGCCGCCATGACCTCACACGCCAAAAGGACACCAGGGCGCCGCGGCACCAGCACCCATGGCCACGAGGAAGGGAAGCGTCGGGAGCAGTCCCACAAACGTCCAGATCGGGCCCATACGAGGCCCCGACCGGGCCCACACCATCAGCTCCTGCAGTCCCCGCCCAACCGCCTGAGACGCCACGCTGGGGCGACGCCGAGACACAACAGCAGCTCGCCGGAGCATCCACGTCGCGCCGAACGCCAACCCCGCCGCCATCAAGCACTGCCCGTTCAGAACTCGTGCGGGGAGCCGCCCGTGCAGAGAAGAGAGCGCCCCGCTGCCACCTTCATTTGGGCGCGCGCGGCTTTTTCCGTCGGCGCCCCTCCGGCGGCGGCGATGCGGAGGGAGGCAGGGGGAGGAGGGAAACCGGCGGTGAGCCAGGGTTCCCGCAAGTCGCTAGGGGAGGGCAATGCGGGGGGGGGGAGGGGGAGGGGGTATATATTCATCTTGTGAGTGCGGTAAAACCGGAGTCTTGACTATTCATGGCACAAATAGGGAACAATATTGAATACAAATACGATCCCTAAACCAATTAAATAAAAACTTTGTTAGATACAATCCACTGGGTAGTTGTATCTAAGAATCTACTCTCTCAGATAAACAGGCACACATCTAAGAGAACCGGACGCTCTCCATCGCCGCCGCCACTAGATCTCCCATCTTCGGCCACCTCCGGCAAAACCAAGCACACATCCGGAAAGCTTCCGGCGTCCTCTCTCCATCCATCCCAAAAGATTGACTCCCGGGTCGCCCCGCACGAGGGTGGCTCCGGAGGACCACCGATCCAGTCTAGAAGATCGACTCTCAATCTCCCCCCACCGGCCGCTACCGCCGCCGCCATCGGCGATGGCAGCCCGAGGTGGAGGTATGGCAGCGAGACGACGGCGCTCTGCCATGCGCAGGGAGGCATGGATGGGGTTGAGAGGGGCGATAGCGCAGAACCTACGACGATGATGCTACTGCGCATGCCTAGGGTGCGCTGCAGCCTTCCTCCTGTCGCTGTCACGTGTGCCTGATCCGCTCGACCTGTTTTCCGGAAGCTGTCCAACGGCGCGGGGGCCTGCTGGTGTGCTCAAATAAAGGCGGCGGTCCTAAGTTCCTCTTGCGCCCTGTCCTCTTTGATTTGGCCAGTGTCGGGTTCCGGAAGGCTCTATCGGGCGTTAATGCCTGCAGATTGCTGGATCATGTGGGATTCGGTCGCAACGCAAGGAGCAGCGCGAAGCTCTGCTTCTGTTGCCACCATGGGCAAATCCATGGTGAAGTCAGAGGCGGAGAATGTCATGGAAGCTGAGATTGGAGAACTAGCAATGGTGATTGGAGTCTTTGCGTCGATGAGGAACTGGCTTGGAGTTTCAGGAATTGTGGCATCAATATGGAAGTGGGGGCGGCAGCATAGGTGAAGTTCAAAGTCGTACTTTTCAGGGCGAAAATCCAAGGTCTAGACTTAGTTAGTTGTGCCTAGCAATGGTCTTGCAAAAGCCATTGTTTTGAGAGCGGGGAATATCTTCAGGGTGAAAACTCAAGATCTTCGATCGGGCAATGACGGAGTTTGTGCACTGACATCGGATGTTGTCTTGGTTGTGGTTGTGCTGCTGCTCCAAGGACTGAACTCTGTAGCGGGACTTTTCTTTTTTAGTTTCTTCTTAATTTTTTCGGGTGTGTCCGTAATGTCATTAGGGTATTGAGTTGGTGTAGAGGCTGGATGTAATTGGTATCTCTGCGATATTAATATGTGCTCCTTTTCAACAAAAAAAACTACTCTCTTAGGATAACGTGCTACGAGGCAGTGCATTTGGAGCAGCCTAAGATTGTTTTTTGCCCAATTAATGGACAAAGGGTCCAATATTTTTGAATTTTGAGTTGCCTTCAAGCTGCTGATTTGTCTATGATATATACTAGTGTTGATGCACGATATGCTATGAATACCCATATGTGTATTACTTAAACAGGACATGGGTTGATCTACACACCTAGCAGTTAATGAACCCACTACCTAATTTTGTTATGCTTTACAAGTATATTAATACAATATTAATTAGTAGCCAGAATTATGTTCATAACTTCATACGTTAAAAGTTCAGAACTTCATACACTAAAGTAAGTTTGCTTAGGAGTCAAGTACCGAAGATACAATGTGATATATGCAAAACTCAATTACTACAATTTGAGTGTCTGTAGAAATCATTAATGGCCTTGTTAATTAGATTTCCCAACTTGATTTCAAGTGAGATTTTTCTTTAGTACACATTTGGATTTAATTATATGATGTTAATTTGAGATCTATTACCCATTTGACCCTTAAAATGCTTAAGTTAGTATGGTTTCTAATTTTAATTATGTATATACTTCAGAATTTAACTTCTCGGGCGGTCGACGAATTGAGTGCCCGCGAGAAGGAGCTTTCAAATATCATCCTGACCAAATGTGGAGGGCATCTCAAAGTAATTGCTGCAATACGCGAATACTGCAAGAAAGAGCATGAAACAGAAGCCGCGTTGAAGGCTATAAATGATAACTTCATAGGGATGTTGGAGAAGGACCCAAGATTCCATAATTTGAAGGGTCTCTTCTTTTGGATGCAAACCTACTTTGATGCTTGCCCAGATTCACTTAAGCCATGTATCTTCTATCTGTCGATATTCCCTTCTGATCATGGTTTTAGGCAAAGGCGTTTGCTGAGGCGGTGGATCGCAGAGGGTTACTCCAGGGACAAATCTACCGGTAGTACCTCGGAGGAGGATGGGGAAATGCTCTACTCCAAGCTCTTAGATCTGAGCATAATACAGAAGAAGTCACTAGCCAGTGGTAGCAGTATTAGCAAAAAGGTTGATATGTATCAAGTCAATGGGTTCTTCCGTGAATACATCGTATCACGGCCAATGGAAGATAATCTTGTGTTTTCACTGGAAGGGCATTGCAGGCCCAACTCAGAACACACCGGAAAACACCTCACCGTCGGGAGAACATGGGACAGAGACGAGATTGTATTCAAGAGCATGGACTTGTCGAGGCTGCGGTCTTTGACAGTGTTTGGGGAGTGGGAACAATTCCTCATCTCGGACAAGATGAGGCTACTCCGGGTGCTGGATTTGGAGGACAGTTCAGATGTAACAGATAGTGACCTGGAGCAGATTGGAAAGGCAGTGTTGCGCCTGAAGTTCCTGTCCCTGCGAGGTTGTAAAAAGATCAGGCGTCTGCCAGATTCAGTGGGTGACATGAAGCAGCTGCAGACTCTTGATGTGAGGGGCACCCAGATAGTTAAGTTGCCAAAACTGTAATCAAGTTAAAGAATTTGCAGTATGTTCGTGCTGGGATGCCATCGGATGATGACGTCACGTCCGAAACGAGAACCCCCGTAGTAGAAGAAGCAACAAGAGAACCTGCAACTGCCGGAGAAGAAGAAGATCAATCACCAGTTCCACTAGCACCGCCAGCAACAGCATCAGAAGGAGTCGTTGGTACCGGTGATTCCTTAGCATCCAGCTGCTGGTTGTCCAAGTTGATGAAAAGGCACCTTTGTGGCAGTGTCAATAATTATGGTGTCGAGGTTGTTGCAGGAATTGGGACCCTGACGGCCTTACGTACTATTGGTGTTGTTAATGTGAGTGCTGCAGGTAGGAATGGGAAGGTCATCCTGGAGGAGCTCAAGAAGCTGAGACAACTGCGCAAGCTCGGGGTGTCCGGCATCAACCAGAAAAACTGGCAAGGGTTGTGTTCTGCCATCTCCGGTTACGCCCATCTCGTGTCCTTGTCGGTGCGACTTGATGGTAACAAGAAGCAACGTCAGAAATATGACTCGTGTTGTTTGGATGACATCTCCGTGCCACCAAAGGCCCTTGAGAGCCTCAAGCTGTACGGTGGGAATGTACAAGTATCGCCGGTCTGGCTGAAGCAGATTGAGAATCTCAGCAAGGTTCATCTTGAAGATCCTGAGTTGATAATGTCAACGCAAGAGGGCATAAACAGCCTTGTAGAGTTCACACATCAAAACAAGTTTCGCCGTGTTTGTGTTAAGGCGGATAAAGATGGCCAGCTCAATTATGGTTGGTACAGTGAGTATGATGTGGACAATCTGTTTGAGCGTCTGAAAGACCTCAAAGCCCCAGTCCTGAAGATTGATTGCAGCAGGTACAAAATTTCGATAGATTTCGGACCTATGATACCGGAATTCGTCGAGGTATTGGTGGTTCACAGCTCTACTACTGGGTCGTCTTTGAAGCTTTCCGGGATAAATTATTTAGAAAGCCTCAAGCAAGTCCGGCTTAAGGGCACCTATAGCAACACGCTCAAGGAATACTTGCAGCAGACGTTTGTCGAGCATCCGAACAAGCCTGAGTTTCGTCTGGGTGACGAACCGGCCTTACACTCTTGAGAATCATAAGGGCCTGCGCCTTGTGCGTGCTGAAGAGCATCTTGTTCATTGTAATACATATGTACTGTAAGTCAATGTTCTCTTTCAGTGTGTTAGTTCACTGAGTGTTGTAGCTCATCTGGTGAAGAATGTCTCAGTTGTGTTACTTTTATTCTGTGACGATTTAACTTCTCAGATGCAATTTTGTGTTCAACCATGGTCATTAATTACTGTGATTTTGTCACTTAGGCCTTCCGTAATGCGGGATGAGATCCTCCACTGTACAATACCGTAGTGCATTGTATTTTAGCGCACTATCCTAGATAGAAGTATAATTTAAGAAACAACCGGCCTTATGCATTGTTTTTTATAGACTGTTGAGATTTTCTACGTACTGTACCGTAGTGCATTGTATCTTAGCGTGCTATCGGTAGAAGTATAATTTAAGAAACAACCGCCCTAAGAGTAAGTATAATTTAAGAAACAACCGCCCTAAGAGTATCCACAATGGGGTGCTTAGACATAGGCGCTAGGGATTAAATCCTGGCCATTTTGGCTGATTTCCGGTAGTTTCCTAGGGTCCGACGAATAAGTAAGAGTCCGGCGCTAAAAAAATCAATACAAAATTTGCCTACCTAGCTTCCGGCACTTACAAGCACAAACTAAATGCTCGGTTAGCGTCTACGCTAGCGCTGTTGCGCCGTGGGTGCTCTAATGCATTGTTTCTTAGACTAGTCATAGTGGGGAGTATCATACACAAGTATCGTGCATTTGATACTAGCATATGATACTAGCTCTATAATGCATAGTATCTTATAGTAGCATCATAATCTCATTTTATTTATTATTTTATAGAATCTCAATGCAAATATGTATATAAAATTTACATGAAATTAAATTTTCTAGTTTTACGTGTCATGATACAGTATCTACCTATGTTACTCTAACCATCTCTCTCCTCCTTAATTACCTGCCACATCACTTTTTTTTGGGTCCAAGTTGCATGATACCAGCTATGATACCACCACTATAGCTACTCTTATAGACTGTATCTAAGCCAAGTTGCATTTAATGAATTTGGCCTAATACTTGCTTGTGATTGGCCTAACGATCTTTTTTGTCTATAATCTCGTGCAAGAGTTGTATCTTATGTACTCCCTCCGTTCATCTTCACTATGCGTTTTAGCCTAAACACAGATGCCAAGAAAAGCTAAGAAGAGAGTACAATAGGGAATAGATGGACTAAATTACCCTAGCAGTAATCACGTTGTGGGCTATGGCCAGAAAAAGCACGCATCCGCTAGTCGTTAGTGTCACACATCCATTGGCTTAAGTTGCCTCGTTTCCACCCCATGCAAATCAAAGCTTCTACTAATGAGGGTAAATTAGGAAATCAACTAGCAAAGCATGTAGAACGCAAAGTAAAAAGGGAAATTTTGAGAAAGCTAGAACGCATAGTATAGGTGAACGAGGGAGTAAGATACAACTACAGTCTCTTTCTTCATTAAATAGGGTGTCACGTAAGCAAGTTGCCTATGATACCGCGGTAAGATACCCCCATTATGGAAGGGCTTAGAATCATCGGCTCCGCCTACGACTGTACAGAGGGACCTGGCTGCCTCTCCCCTACTCGCTCGCGACGGCGACGCCACCGGAGAAGGAGGGCAGAGGAGCCTAGCAACGACGCCTGTGGACGATTCTCAAGGGGCGGTCGAGAAGGGATAAGTCTATTACTGTACTATCCTACTCCATGCGCCTCATTTAACTCTCAACGTTAGTTTGTTGAGCAAATATCGCGTCCAATCTCGTTCAACCTTTTTCTCCGTCAGCGACAGATTGCGGATATATATAGAGAAAAATGAACGACACGACATTTACCCAGAACATTACTCCTACCGGGTCGTTTACCAAGAACACACGAGAATCTATCTAACTCTTTACCAGTTAAACTAACAAACATCTCATATTATTATCTACAGAAAACATCTCACATATTATCATATTCTGCACACATTCTAAATTGAATCCGGCGCGACCTCCCATGTGGCTCCTGCGGGCCACCGGAAGGAAACCCTAGCCGCCACCTCTAGCCTCCCCTCCAGCGATCTCCCCCTCGCCGCCGTTGGAGGGCGCCGGCGGGCAAAGCCCGCACGGTGCCGATGGCGGCGGGACCGTAGGGCTCTCTCCCGAGGTGCGTCGGGGCGGGCAGCCGCGACGGCGAGATCGGCCATGGCACCTCTCCCCGAGGAACTCTCTTGCGGGGGACGGCGTCGCAGCCTGACGGGTGTTGTAGGCTTCCTTCCTATCCTACTCCCCCATCTCCTTCCTTCTTCCTAGTCCTCGTTGTTGGCGGCTGATCTGGAAGCTACGAAGTCGAGGCCGCGACGGGGCTTGCGATGCGCCTAGGAGTAGCGGCAGCCAGCCTCTCGTCGGGACTCGCGCTCGTGTTGTTCCTCTGAGCAGCGGAGGCTGCCAGACCTTCGGCGGGCAGTGCGCTGCTCCTCTGGCAGCATTGGCACGGCCTTCCCTGGAAAAATGGTGTTCGCATACGAACATGTTACCGTGTACCCTTGGCATCGAGCGTGATACTCAAGACATGTCGCCGAATGAGGCTCACCGGAAGCGCGATATGCAAGACAGTCCGGCGAGCGTTTTTGAGAACCCAAAACCCCGCGCGGCCATGAGAGATCCCATTTGGACGCACGACGCTGATGGGCTGCTCTATGTCGATTCGCCCTCCCCTAGAACTTCGTAGATCGAAGCTCTCCAAACGAAGAATACCGACGAACGAGAAGCAGAAAAGTAGGACAAGAGATAAAATTTTGTAATTATGTTTTGCGATTGTGTATTGTTGTTCTATCGACCATCGCCCCTTAAGTATATAAGAGGCGGCTGGACTTCCCGTGTAAGAAAAAGATTTGGATTCACGTCCAAATCCCTAGGATGAGACTAATTCGGATGGATGCGTTCGGACTTTTCAAAACTGTTCGATTTGAAACTTGTTGCACTGTGCATGTCGTTTTTGAGGCAGTAAACGACCTCACATTGAAATCATGTAAAAGATAAATTTGTTCGTCTCGAAAAGCCGAAGAATTTTATTTTATACTTTTTTTCATATGAATAAAACTTGGAGTCTTATTTTTGCCCAAATTTAAATATGTTCGAACTGAATCCGTACCTGTCATTTTTGACCCGTCCGTATTTTCTAGATTCGAGATAGTAAATTATCTCGGCCCAAAATCATGTACAAAACAAAGTTGTTCGTCTCAAAAAGACGAAACACTTTTGCTTTACGTATCTTTCAATTTGAGTCCATCTTGACTCCTCAAAATCAATTGGAAGCAGTCAGACGCGATCTCAAGATTTCGAGTCGTTTTGATTGAGTCTCGCGCCTAAGAATAGAGCATGTCTATTGTGGTGCGGATTTGCTCGCGCCCAAGGATAGAGTATGTTTACGGTAGTGCGATCCGCAGTATTTTGACTCTAGAAATTGCATATAACAGTTTAGTACTCTCTTGTTTCATTGCTATATCTCTTGGAGAGTTTTTATTGTTTGGTGTTTGACGGAAATAGAAAATTCTACATGTGGTAGATGGTATAATGAAAAAGGTTGCATATTCTTGTAGATCACTAAACAGTTTCACTTGATTATTTGTTGTTATTTTGAGATATTAATATGCTTAATGGTCAACTTGCTGGTTTAGTAAAGTAAAAAACAATTAATGGCTGGTCTAAAATCTTGAAACTGTGTCACACTCAAATAACCAGTTGATAGGATAATGGTATATGACTTCCTTTGCTGGTAGCAATCGTAATGACTTTTTGTTACGCGCTACGGCCGGGGCAGCTAACAGTGACTTGTCACTGCCACGGACCCTCTTGGAGTGATTTTCATTATGCCTTGGAAGATCATGATTTTAGTTGTAATATTCTAACTTGTGAGTTCTATGTTGCGGTTTTCTGGCACTTCTACCATCCATATTTGTTAACCTCTTCGGTATTGTGCATTGCTCATTCTCACATTGAGAGTTGGCGCAAATTTCGCCAGTGCATCCAAACCCCGTGGGAGAACTTTGTTCTTCTACACATAAGCCAAACATTATCTTCCTCAAAACTACCAACATACCTACCTACCATGGAATTTCTATAGCCATTCTGATATATATTTCCATACAACATCCATCATCATTATGTTACTTGTCATGCTTCATTATTATTTTGCATACTGCTACCCTGGCAGGAGCATTTAGTTTTTTATATATCAGATATATTTCAGTTTAAGTTATGAGTACTAAAAGTGTGATGATTCATTGTAAAATAGAGTGTTTCCCCTACCAATGAGGTTATATATTAAAAAACAAAGTCCAAAAAGAAAAAAAAAGGGCAAAAGAGAGATAATAAAAAGAGAGGGCGCATCACTACTATCATTTATTCCACACTTGTGCTTGGTTAGCATCATTACATAAGTTTGGAGAGAGTTTTCATATTATGACTTGCATAACTATGTGGGGAACTTACATTATAGAACTTGGCTTATATATTCCAATGACGAGCCTCCTCAAAAGTGCTCTAGGTATTCGTGAGCAAGCAATTTGGATGCACCCCCACTAGTTCCATTGGAGAGCTTTCATACACTTGTAGCTCTACGTGCATCCGTTGTGTGGCAATCACTACTCCTTGCATACCTTTGATTATAAGACTTCCTCTTATCTAATGATCACTTTCAGTTGTGTGAGACTTTCTTCCATTGACCATCCAAACCTACTATAATTTTCTTTTAGCCACAACATCCTGGTGCTAGGGAACAATACAGAACGCTTGCTTGTTTTGAGTGCACAAATATTTTAATGATTTTCCTATGCGCATATTGTTGTCGCTTGACTTGATCCTAATAGGATTTGTTGTGAGAGTTTGATGCCTTGTATGATTATATTGTTGTTCTTGAAGATTAAATCATCTTTAATAAACCATTGCACGGTTGATTGTCTTTTAGTACTGATTCATTGAAAAGTTTTACTTTGTTCTTCCTAATGGTTTATACATTATTCTATTTGATATCAACTATAAACCACAACCTTTATTCATTTGATCCTAGTTTACATGTCTTACATTACTATGATTATGAAGTTTATGTTGGTAGCATGTCACCTCAGAAATTATTTGTTTTTATCGTTTACCTACTCGAGGAAGAGTAGGAACTAAGCTTGGGGATGTTGATACGTCATAAACGTATTTATAATTTCTGATGTTCCATGTTGTTTTCATGCCATATGCTACATGTTTATTATACACTTTATGTCATTTTTATGGATTTTCTGGTCCTAACCTATTGACAAGATGCCACAGAGCCAGTTCTTGTTTTCTGCTGTTTTTAGTTTCAAAAAAGTTGTTCTGGAAATATTCTCGGAATTGGACGATTCAAAAGCCAGAAGTCTTAGAATTCCTGGAGGGTCAAGGAAGTAGAAAGGAGACCCGGAGGGGGCCCCTGGAGCCCCCACACCATGCCTGGGCGCGAGTGGGCCCCTAGCCACGCTGGGAGGTGGTGTGGGTCCCTCGGGCACCCACCGCCATCGCCCTTTCGTCTATATATGCCCTCCCGATGCATAAACCCTAAATATATCGGCCCCCTTCCACAAAAAGTTCCGTAGCTCCGCCGTCGTCGCCGACAAGTTTCGGGGGACAAAAATCTTTGTTCCGGCACCCTGCCGGGACCGGGAAGTGCCCCTGGAGCCATTTCCATCGACTCCACCATCTTCATCGCCGTTGCTGTCTCCCATGATGAGGAGGGAGTAGTTCTGCCCCGGGGCTGAGGGCTCTACCGGTAGCTATGTGTTTCATCTCTCTCTCCCATGGTGTGATCTTTATGTGATAATGTGCTTTGTAATCTAGTTGAATAAGTAGATGTTACTCTTCATCTGTTATGCTACTCAAGTGGTTTTGTGAGATCTCCGTAGACACTTTGATAACGGTGTAAAGGTGACAGTGTGGACCGTGTGGTTTAGCATGATATTTATATATTGTGTTGGATGACCCTATGAAATTGTGGCGTTTGTTTAGTACTAATTTGGGACACTCATAGTGACGGCGTGGGGTGCCCTAGAGAGGGAATACAGACTTGAGGAGTGTTGTTACAGCCCCTACGCATGGGTTGGTGTTCGTTATCCGACCGGAGAGTGGTTCAGAGTAGCATAGTGAAGAGATGATATTTATGCATTCAGTTATGTTATCATTGTTGAGAGTGTCTACTAGTGAAAGTAGTCTCCCCAGGCCTTATTTCTAAGCATTGAAACACCGTTTGCAATCAGTTCTGCTACATGTTTGCTTGCTTCCATTTTTTATTTCAGATTGCTATTGTCACTTATAATCATCCATACTGCTTGTATTTCACTATCTCTTCGCCGAACTAGTGCACCTATACAACTGACAATTGTATTAGATGTGTTGGGGACACAAGAGACTTCTTGTATCGTAATTGCAGGGTTGCTTGAGAGGGATACATTTGACCTCTACCTCCCCGAGTTCGATAAACCTTGGGTGATCCACTTAAGGGAAACTTGCTGTTTTTCTACAAACCTCTGCACTTGGAGGCCCAACACTGTCTATAAGAATAGAAATGTGCGTAGACATGAGTACTCTCTTGTTTCATTGCTATATAAGTTGGAGAGTTTGTGTTGAAATATATATTGTTTGGTGTTTGATGGAAATAGAAATTGCTACATGTGGTAGATGGTATGTTGGAAAGGCTTGCATACTCTTGTGGATCATTAAACTGTTTCACTTGATTATTCGATGTTGTTTTGAGATATTAATATTGTTAGTGGTAAACCTGCTTGTTTAGTAAAGTAAAAAACAATCAATGGTCGGTCTAAAATCTTGAAACCGTGCCACACTCGAAAAACCAGTTGATAGTATAATGGTATATGACTACCTCTACTAATAACAATCGTAATGGATTTTTGTTATGCACTACGGTCAGGGTAGCCAACAGTAACTTCTCACTGCCACGGACCCTCTTGGAGTGATTTTCATTATGCCGTGTATGATCATATTTCTAGTTGTAATCTTTTAACTTGTGAGTTCTAAGTTGCGGTTTTCTGGCACTTCCACCATCCATATTTGCTAGCCTCTTTGGTACTGTGCATTGCCCATTCTCACATTGAGAGTTGGTGCAAACTTCGCCAGTGCATCCAAACCCCGTGGGAGGACTTTGTTCTCCTACACATAAGCCTAAATATCTTCCTCAAAACAGCCACCATACCTACCTATCATGGAATTTCCATAGCCATTCTGAGATATATTGCCATACAACATCCATCTTCATCATGTTACTTGTTTCATTGTTATTTTGCATACTGCTACACTGGCAGGAGCATTTAGTTTTATACATCAGGGATATTTCAGTTTCAGTTATGAGTACTAAAAGTGTGATGATTCATTGTAAAATAGAGTGTTCCCCTATCGGTGAGGTTATATATAAAAAAGGAAAAAAGGGAGAAAAAGCCCAAAAAGGAAAAAAAGAAAGAGGGCCAAAGAGAGATAATAAAGAGAGAGGGGGCAGCACTACTATCATTTATTCCACACCTGTGCTTATTTAGCACCAATACTTCAGTTTGGAGAGAGTTTTCATTTTATGACTTGCATAACTATGTGGGGGACTTTACATTATAGAACTTGGCTTGTATATTCCAATGATGAGCCTCCTCAAAAGTGCTCTAGGTCTTCGTGAGAAAGCAAGTTGGATTCACCCCCACTAGTTCCATTGGAGAGATTTCATGCACTTATAGCTCTATGTGCATCCGTTGTGTGGCAATCGCTACTCCTTGCATATCTTTGATTATAAGACTTCCTCTTGTCTAATGGTCACTTTCAGCTGTGTGAGACTTTCTTCCATTAACCTTCCAAACCCCCCATAATGTTCTTTTAGCCATAACATCTTGGTGCCATGGACCAATATAGAACGCTTGCTTGTTTTGAGTGCACAAATACTTTGATGATTTTCCTACGTGCATATTGTTGTCACTTGACTTGATCCTAACAGGAGTTGTTGTGACAGTTTGATGCTTAGGATGATTATATTGTTGTTCTTGAAGCTTAAATCATCTTTAATATACTTTTCACAGTTGACTGTATTTTAGCATTGATTCATTGAAAAGTTCTACTTTGTTCTTCCTAATGGTTTATACATTACTCTATTTGATATCAACTATAAACCACAGACTTTATTCATTTGATCCTAGTTTACATGCTTTACATTATGATGATCAAGTTTATGTCGGTAGCATGTCACCTCAGAAATTATTTGTTTTTATCATTTTACCTACTCGAGGACGAGTAGGAACTAAGCTTGGGGATGCTTGATACGTCTCAAACGTATCCATAATTTCTGATGTTCCATGTTATTTTCATGCCGTATGCTACATGTTTCTTATACACTTTATGTCACTTTTATGGATTTTCTGGGACTAACCTATTGACTAGATGCCATAGAGCCAGTTCTTGTTTTCTGTTGTTTTTTGTTTCAGAAAAGTAGTTCTGGAAATATTCTCAGAATTGGACGAAACAAAATCCCAGAGTCTTAAAAAGTCGTCACGTGCACGGAGTCCAGAGGAGACCCGGAGGGGTGCTCAGGGGCCCCACACCATAGGGCGGCGCCCCCTGGCTGTGCCAACTGGTGGTGTGGGCCCCTGGCCACCCACCAACGTTGCCCTCTCGCCTATTTAAGCCCCTCCATGGGTTAATACCCGAGCCTTTTTCACCAAAAAGATCTGTAGCCGCTGCCATCGTCAACCCTAGTTCGGGAGAGTTTAGGAGCTCTCCCCGGAACCCTATCGGGAGAGGGAATCATCACCGGAGTGCTCTTCATCACCATGTCTGCCTCCGGAGTGATGCGTGAGTAGTTCATCCCTAGACTACGGGTCCATAGGACTAGCTAGATGGTTGTTCTCTCCTCTTTATGCCTCATGTTTAGATCTTGTGAGCTGCCTAACATGATCAAGATCATCTTATTGTAATGCTACATGTTGTGTTTGTTGGGATCCGATGAATATTGAATGCTATGTCCAATGATTATCAATCTATCATGTTATGTTATTATGATCTTGCATGTTCTCCATTACTAGTATATTCTCTTGCCAAGTTGATGCTTGTAACTCCAGGAGGGAGTATTTATGCTCGATAGTGGGTTCATGCCTCCCTTTCACTCACGCTCGAGTGACAGAAACGTAACAGGTGGGGGATGTGCTGTTGCCATTAGGGAGAAAACAACAATGTTTTGTCTAAGGATAATTTTATTGTTTACATTACACACTTTGCTTAATGAAATTATCTGTTGCTTGCAACTTAATACCCAAGGTTTGCTCGGATGACACTCTGAGGTGGATTATTAGTCATAGATGCAGTTGGATAACGGTCTATGTATCTTGTTGTAATGCCCGCGTGAATCACATAGTAATCATCATGTCATGCATATGCACTACGGTGCAGCCTTTATATGTGTCAATTGCCCAGCTGTAATTTGTTTACCTAGCATGTTATCTATCTGTTTTGGAGAGACACTACTAGTGAACTATGGACCCCGGTCCATTTCTTTACACGTATATACAACCACTGCAACCATTATTTTACTACTGCAATTAATATTCTCTTTCATCTACTGCAAGCAAATACTATTTTCCACACTATACGTCTAATCCTTTGTTTCAGCAAAACCAGTGAGATTGACAACGTCACTACTTTGTTGGGGCAAAGTAATTTGATTGTGTTGTGTAAATTCCACGTTGTTGTTGAACCGGTAGTGCACCCTGTCAACATCAGCTGCATCAACCTTCGGAAGTGATTTCTTTCTCCTACAGGTCGATTCAACATTGGTTTCTTTTTGAGAGAAAACTTGCCGCTGCACTCTTCATAACCTTTCTCTTGGGGTTTTCCAACGAGTGTCAACCACACACCACCTGCACGCTCAAGATTTTCTAGCCTTCTCTTTGATCTATGAGCTAATATCTCCTCAAAAGTTTTCTTGGATATAGCTTGAGAATCACCTTCTTCATCGGAGTCATGTCCATCTTGAACTTGGCCTTGATCATCAATGGGTGAAGGATCACCACTTGGTTGAGCTCTCTCAACAATGGGAGGATCTTGAGCTTGGCCTTGTTCATTAGCTTGATGGCTTGGTACATCTTCTTGAATAGCTTGTGTATCAATGGGTGTAGTCAACGGCTCCACTTGAGTAGAGCATATTTCTTCTCCCTCCGTCATCCGGTAACCCTCAACACGGATTATTTCACCAATCCCCATTCTTCTTATGACAATGAGCGGAATTGCATCTCCTACAACACCATGATATTTGCGCCCCCCTTGGGAGCCATTATCCTCATCAAACACCACGTCTATAGCTTCTTCAACTTGTCCGGTGAACTTGTTGTAGACTCTATAGGCGTGAGTGTTTGTGGCATATCCAACCAAGATATCCTCATAAGGTTTGGTCTCGAATTTTGACAAACGTTTACCTTTCTTACAAATGAAGCATTTGCAACTAAAGACCTTGAAGTAAGATGCATACTTATTATTGCCCATGAGAAACTCATAGGAAGTCTTGTTCAAGTTCATAGTAGGATTTAGGATACTCTATTTTGGAAGGATCCTTGGTATGCAAATCAGCTCCTCATGGAAAAATTTCCTCATCTTTATTCCTATGCCCTCGATGAAGATGTCTCGGTGGCCAGTATGTCTCACATGTGTCTGTCTGGAGGTTCATTTTCTCTACCCATCTCAGACCTTGCCTTCGAGGAATTTCAGAGTACCATGTCTCTCATGCATGATACAATCATTGTGGAGGTCTGTCATGGCCACAGAATATTTCCATGGGGGGGTTCTCTCTTCACTTCTGCTAAGCTTTATAGATTTATGTTTGCTCAGGTCCAGTGTCATGGGTTGTTCAACCTATGGGAATCTAAGTGCCTCCCTAAACTTTGGGTCTTTCTTTGGTTTATGGTGTGTGACAGAATCAACACTCTCGACCTCATGGCTCGTAAGCATTGGCGTAATGACACTGATACCATTTGTATTCTTTTCTCAGCCCGCTCCAGAGAAACTAGATATCATCTATTTTTTGAGTGTTCCTTTGACACTCGTTGCTGGCATTGGCGTAGTCTTCATTGGAACTTGGATATGCCTTTTTTTTATCGTGTCAGCTCGGTGAGATCATCATGTCATCAGCCTTTCTTCCTTGACGTATTTGCTTGTGCCACATGGAATATCTGGAAAATCGGAAATGAATTCATCTTCCAATATGAGCTACGTTCTTGGGATAGATGGAAAGTCAGATTCAAATCTGATTTGGAACTTCACCAGTTCAGAATTCGATCTAGTTTGGTTGATCCATTGTTACAGTGGATTTGTAATCTCTCCTTTTGATCATGTTTTTATCCACCTATTTTAAACCCCCCTGGACATTGAACTTTGTAAGTCTCCTTTTCATTGTGTTACCATATGATTGACCCAATCATTATGTATAAACATTAAACCATAGGGTTATCGCTATGGTCAGAACTTCAAAAAAAAAATCTTGTTCAAGTTCTTGAGGAGATACAACTGGTTGCTAGCATGAAAAGCGGTGGAGACGGCTTCGGCCCAAAAATTATAAGGGGAAGAAAACTCCGCAATCATTGTCCTTGCCGCATCCACTAGTGTCCGGTTCTTCCTCACCGCTACACCATTTTGTTGAGAGGTATAGGGAGTGGAATATTGATGAGCAATCCCCTCTTCACTAAGAAATCCCTTCACGGTATAGTTCTTGAACTCGAGACCATTATCACTCCGGATGGCCATGATTCTTGCATTATGTTGGTGCTCAACCAAACTGATAAGTGATACGTTCAAAACGTATCTATAATTTTTGATGGTTTCATGCTACTTTTATGCTTTTGATAGTTGTTTTTTATATTAAGTTTATGATTTATTTGGACTAACCTAATAATAGTTGCAAAAGTGCACGATGTTCTTGTTTTACACTTTGATGAGCAGGAATTATAAAAAATACAAGAGGAAACCTTGTTGGAGTCGAATTGGGACTTTCCTGAAATCTGTCTCAAAACTCTTTTTGAAGATTGTCACATACGAGACAGCAGACGACGTCAAATGGAAAAAAGTCACTCCGCGAAAGTTGTTTGGAATCTCACGAGGAATGTTCCAGGATTAAAATTTGGCCGAATCCGAGTCTCGACGGCCGATAAAAGCCCGATTTACCGCATCCCTAGATGGGGTGACGGAAATCCATGAGGCTATGTAAAGAGAGGAACCTTGGGTCGTGAAAGACACCCCATACCACGAATTTCCAGCCGCCAAAGCCACGTTTTTTCCTCCCCCATGGATCCCATCTCCATGGGGGAGGGATCCCAAGAGGCCATGAAGGAAGAGGGCTAAGGGGCGGCGCTCCCCCATGATGTCGGCGGCGCAGGGAAGGAGTCTCTGCGCCACCGTCGGCGCCGGCGACGCCCTGCGCCCCGCGCTGTCCTCTCCACCGTCTTCACCTCCATCTCCATCACCAATTCATCCTTGTATACAGTGGTTCATCCTCCCACACACCTCTGTACCGTCCTATGTAAACATGTTGTTTGACGTTATAAATTATTTGTAGATGATCTATTGCATCTATGTCATGTTTGTGTAGTTCCCTTTTGTCATATGATTGATTGTTGAATATCTATGGATGGTTTGAGCTATATATTGAATTTTTTACATTCCCATCATATGTTTATGCGCGCATGGATCACATCATAGGGTTTGTAGTATGTGGAGAAAACTAGAGGGAGGGATGCTTGATTGACAGAAACATGAGCCCCAATCTAGTGATTAAAGCATATGAGATAAAGAGAACCTTTTGATCTTAATGCTATGGTTGGGTATTTTTACCTTAATGTATCTTCTAGTAGTTACGGATGTTTGCTAGAGTTCCAATCATAAGTACTTGCAGTCATTGGATAGTGATATCTTTTCAGCTGTGACTCTCCCACATAAAAGAGGAATATCTGCCTTGTATTTGACTATTTGATCATGGGAAAATCCATCACAATTACCACCACTTTTCCACACTCATGATATTGTTAGTTTATGGTTACTTAGTATATTTTATTGACTTTCTTGTATTTATTATGTTGCAAAGCTATATCTCATACCTGTATTATTGCTCTAGTATTATTTTCCTAGATAAAGTAGACGTTCAATGTGCGTAGAGTTGTATCAGTGGTTGATAGAACTTGAGAGAATATTTATCCTACCTTTAGCTCCTTGTTGGGTTCGATGCTCTTACTTATCAAAAAGGCTACACACGATCCCCTATACTTGTGGGTTATCAATACCTTTTCTGGCGATGTTTTCGGGGAGCAATAGGGTGGGTGAATATTCTTGTGTGCACTTGTTTTCTTTGTCTCTAAGTAGTTTATACTTTCAGTTATAAGTTGTTTTCTATCTTAGTTTGGATAGGGAATGCGAATTATATAAAAAAATAGTTGTACTTGTTATCTAAAAACATTTTCAAAAAGAGAGTGATTGGAAAAAGGTGTAATGGTTAAGTGGGGGTCGACCTTGAACACTTGTGTTCATGCCTATGAAACCAAAGAAATTTTTCCATGGAAGCTTCTCAGCGAAAAACTTGTATATATTGTGTAGATACCTCTGTACATAAAAAAAATAAAGTTCTAATATTAGTCTCTAATTACTCGAAAGTGTAAAATTTGGTTTACTGCGCAAAAACAAATTTGTTATGCTTCACCGTATAACCTGTTTAAAATCACCAGAACTATAATTGGATATGAAAATTTGTGTGCATAAACCTGAGCCTAGTACATAACTTTCATTAGTTCTGATCTTCTAATTTGAGTTACGTAGATATTTCAAAAAAAATGATTTTCACTGACTGATCAGTCTTCGGCATATTTCCCGTGCTTCACTGTAAAAAAAAAGTCGTGATAAATCTCATAATAGTATTTTGATCTGATTTGTTTTTGCATAAACCTGAGATTATGATATGTCTTTCATTCGTTTTAAGTTTTTCGATTTGAGATACGTAACTATCTCATTGAGTGCCATCTTTACAGGTTGTTCAGTTTTCGCAGATTTCTTTGTTTATTCAATATTGTACTTAGTGTTCTTAGTTTCTTAGTTTTTCGACGGACAACGGAAATTTTATAAAAACTTCGGTATATACAGTGGATAATGTTTAATAAATATCATTCAACTTGCCAATACTTGAACATGAGTGAATTTTATTTAATGAGTACTAACCCTACTAATGAATTTTGTGAAGTTTTATGTGGATATAGCTTATAATATCTAATCAATATGGTGATATGCGATGAACAAAAAGATGCAAGAGCTCAAGATTGGGGATGTTTTAGGTGCATCCCAAGGACATATTCGAGAAGATACAATCATCTAAGCTTGGGGATGCCTGAGTCACCCCCTATCCATCAAAAAAATGAGGTTGTCTCGTTCATGATCTATATTACCCTTTTTCACATGATATGTATTGTCTTAACATGTATTTTAATTTGCTTTCATTCATTTTTTAGTTTATTTGATGTTACTATGAAGTTTAGTTCTTTTTATCCTCTGTTTTTTAGTTTCTAAAAAAATAAAGTACCAACTTCTACGCATTTAGTTGTAGTTGATGCATGTTTAAGAGCTTTTCTATTTTCACCATTTGTTGCTCAGTGTACGATTTTCATATTTTACTGAAAACTTAAAAAGTCACGAAAATTTAAATGATTATGAATCATATAACCCTTTGTATGCACAAAAATTGAAAAAAAAATCTGACATGTTTAAGTGCACCTAATAAACACGTTTTCTAGCTACTGTTTGTCTAGAGAGATTCCGACTTTTGTTGTAAGAGTGGCTTCTTTGCATTTTCATTTGATTCTTGTTGGGTCTTACCTTTCATTTAAAAGTTGGCCACTTAAGCAACCTTTCTGTAATTAAAAAACCAAAATTTGATTTGGTTTAATAGCAGCACTTTGGGAATATTATCTATTGCGCTAATGTCTAACCATGGAAAAGAATGGGAAAGTTTTTGTGTTAAAGTTTTTTTCACAGAGAATGAAGGAACACCAAATAGAGAAATATTGAAGAATGGACAAAGCCATAAGCTTGGGGATGTCTCCGCATCCCTCTTCACCAATAACCCCTCGGTTTGCAAACCTTTAAACTTTGTTTTTCGAACAACATAGAAACTTGAACAAACTTGGAGCGTTTGTATCTTATTATTTATTTATCTTAGCATCAATCACCGACTACATTAATAAGTTGAGTGCCTAGCTGAAAGGAGTTAAAGAAAACACTCTTGGGAGATAACCCATATTTTACTTCTGCAGTTTTCTTTTTGTTTTCCTTGAGTCAAAGTGTTGTTTACTTCCGTAACAACTCCTTCATATCTTTACTTTTTCGAATTGTTGTGCCAAATGAAGTTTCTAGTGGAAAGTTGATGCTAGATTTGGATTTATGCGCAGGAATAGATTTTTGCTATCCACTGTTTAATTCGTATAAATTTCGAGAAAATCGAATAATCCTGAAAACTTTTGTGCATGATCCTCATCTATTTACGCAACTTTTTCTAGTTCCGAATTTTCTGATTTGAGCAACGTAAGCGCCTCGGAAAAAAATCGACATTACAGACTGTTCTGGTTTTGACAGATTCTGCCTTTTTACTTTGCATTCTCTCTTTTACCATGTTGAGTGGATTTCTTTACTCCACAAAACATCAGTGGTTGTAGCTAATGTTTAGGAAGTATTGATAATGCTTGTGTCCATGCAGAACATGTGAGTTTTTTTACTGTGCACTAACTCTCTAATAAGAATAACTTCGAGCTTGATGTGAAGGAAGTTTTCAAGGGTCAAGATAAGAGGATGATATAATGTGATCAACAAGAGTGAAAAGCCTAAGCTTGGGGATGCCCCCATGTTTCATTCCAGCAAATTACAAGAAGACTCAACCGTCTAAGTTTGGGGATGCCCAAGGCATCCCCTTCTTCATCACCAACTTATCAGGTCACTTCTAATGAAACTATATTTTTATTCGGTCACATCAATAGTACTTTACTTGGAGCATCTGTTTTCTTTTCTTTTCTTTGCTGCAATAAATTTGGTTGGATCCTAGCATTCTTGTATGGGAGAGAGAGAGACGCTCCGCTTTTTCATATGAATACTCGTATTCTTAATTTTTGTCTAGCTATTGCAACTACTTTTAGCTCATGTTTTTAATGCATGTCTTATTTAGAGCTATAGTTCTTATAGAGTAGTAGTAATCTCTTGTTTCATTGATATATTATATGATTGTTAAAATATAGTGCTGATGTTGGAAAGCAATAAAATATTTCATGCTTATAACAGTGCAAAGAGAAGCTTGTTTAGATTGTGGCTTAGACTTTATCATGTCATGCTAGATATTATTTTAATGCTTAGTATTTATTGATGTAGCATGACTTGTCTCAAATATCTGAGAGTGCTTAATGTGCCATTGAAAGAAATCATGAGTTGTTTTTATCATATCGAAGCATAATATTTTGGTATTCTCCTTCGAATGCTTTATTTGGTTGACTTGGCGCATTCTTACACCATGTCATGACTACATATCAGTCACTTCTAGCATCTATGATCATTTAGTTTTTTACTTGTAATATAATTTATGCTTTGATTAATAAGGTTTTGTCGCTATGCATGATTATGGCCATTATTGCTCTCTTAGTTTGTCGCTCCCAGTCTTTTGCTAGCCTCCACCTGTATTGAGTATGAGCTCTGCTCGTGCATCCAACTCCCCAAAACCAAAAGTTTGCCAAATGTGTCCACCATACCTACCTACATGTGGTATTTAACCGCCACTCCAAAGTAAATTTCTCATGTGCTACCTTTAAAACCTTCAAAATTATACCTGTTTTGTGCCTCTGTGTTAGCTCATGAGGACGCTGGTAGACGATCTTTATCTCATTTGTTGATTGGAATTTACACACCTGGACTAGTGGCACATCCTCTTATCCAAATTGATAGAAGAGCTGGCAACGGGGTGCCCAGCCCCAAACTTGGTTACTATACATTCTCTTCACTCTTTTTGCCCCTCATCTATCAGTTAAGCAAAGTTCATAAATGTGTAAACAAAAGACAAGAGGGATGATCTACTGACCCCAGTAGAAAGGACGTCCTTCAATGGGAGTCGCTCTTGTAAAGTCTAGTTAACTTGTGACGTAATGTATTGTTTGTTTGTTATTTGTTGTCATAGACATACACCTCTCTAAAAAATTATTTTCAATACCTCTGTTTTAATAAAATAAAAAACTCTAGCACATGAGTTCATCACTGCTTCCCTCTGCGAAGAGCCTTTCTTTTACTTTTATGCTCAATTTTCATATTCTAACTTTATGCATTAAGTAAGAGAGCATAGTTTTTATTCAGAGTATAATGTGCATCAGTCCCAAGATTTATTATTGATTGATTCATGATATGTTATTACTTGTTCTCAAATTACCATTTTCTAGTCACCACTTGAACTTTGAAGGTGTCCTGGCATTTATGTTTTGTTATCCTTTTAAGGACAAGCGGAATACCAATTTGCTATGTTTTATTTATGCTCGAAATAAACGTATATCTTTCAATAAATCATTATTCATGATCTTTTATTTGTGTTACTTTTCATGTCGTGGTGGTATCACAGCAGATGCCATGGGATGGCTAATGTTTGGGGCCGATGGACGCTGGAGGTGCTCGGGGAGGGATCACACGGCGAGTAGCCGCGTGTGGAATGTCTCAAGCACTGCAAACAACAAGATCTTACCCAGGTTCAGGGCCCTCGTGTGGAGGTAACACCCCTACTCCTGCCTCTCTCTTTATATGGGTGTTTTACCGAGTAGCCACAGTACAGTACAGACCTTCAGCCGGGTAGCCACTCTTCTCTCTAGTTCTCTCTGTGTGAAGTGAAGCAATCCAGAGTGTCGACCCTCGCACAGGAGGAGGCAGGACACCTTACATACTGGTGCCCAGCCGAACAGAAAAAGACTATAAGGTACGGTTGATGGGACAGGCACACTGCAGAACAGAGCACGCCTCCGGGTTCTCGCTGACGCTGGCGCCGTAAGTCGTCGCGCCGTTCGGAGATGGGACATGTCCACCCTTGTCAGTGAGATAGGGTAGGCCCCTAGCCCTATCATGTCCCCTCTGTCAGTGACAGGACTTGACAGGCGCCTACCGCACTGTAGCCACGCCGTAGCGCGGATAATCACGCGCTCCGTAAGTTGAACCGCACGCCATACGGACGCAGGATACGCGGGATCCTTTGTCAGAACGGCTCCATTGACTTCTGGCCCGAGTAGGAAACCACTCACTCTACTCGGACCAACTCCTCTACTCGGAGGAACATAACTTCCTTGATTCTTCCTTCTGACCATCGGTGGGTACGGCCGGATAGCAGCCTACCGGGTAGCAAGCACCGGGTAGCCAGCTACTCAGTCAAACAGCATCTTGACCTTGCCTTTAGCACCCGCCTTACCCCTAGTCGGGGGTAACCCCCCGACATTAGTCCCCGAAGCTGGTAGAGTCCTGCGAACTCGTTCACTGGGCCCTGCCAGCTTAAAAACAAACCTTGTCTCTGTAACTGGAAAGGGGCCGAGTAGCACCTTCGTGTAGCCCTTAACTCTTGCTTGAATCTCTACTTCCCCGAGTAGCAACACCCTTCTTTCGTGATGCCGAGTAAAATGACTTAGCGAAATCTCGAAACACAATCCCGCTGAAACGGTTCGAATCCACCTCTGCGTGTCGCTACGGGGCACGTGTCACATCCCCGTACCCCCGATGCCTCGGTGCCTGGAATGCCGCAGGCCACGGGCCAATAACTGCACCTCGGGCCCACTAGCCTGTTAAGTCACTTCAACCGCACTAAAGTGCCCACGATCTCGGCGTGGGATTAACTGTGCCCGTCACGCGCGCGATATGCGCTGTGTGTGTTTCTAACCGGTGCGCAGCCCACGCCGCACGATCTCTATGCACGATCGATCCCGATTAACTCACCAGTAACTGCAACTCGAGGGAGCGAGATAAATACCCCCTCGACGCTCCTCTTTCCTCTTTCCTGCTCTTTCCCATCTCCTGCTGTAACGCCCGGGGATTTTTTCCCAATTTGCTTTGTTTGTTTTTCTTTTGTGCATCATCATGCTTCATGCGTCATATCACACATGGCCTTAATAAAATTATTTTCTACAATATTTTAAATGGTTAAAATCTGTTTTTTTTTCTAAATCACTAAAACAACTTGTTTTATTCTATTTCTTCTCAAAAATTGAATAAACAAAAGAAAAAAATGTTTTGGGGCTGCTAGGCCAAACCGGCCCAGCAGGAGCCCACAACGAAATCCAACACCCAGCCACACCAGCCCATCCCACCCGTTACCTTCCTCCTCCGTACAGAGAACGCACGCAGGAGGCGTGAATGCTCCTGTCGCTGACCACATCCACCACCGAGGTCCCCTCCCCCCTTCCTCCTCTCTTCCTTTTAATTCCCCATCGAGCCTCCTCTTGAACCCTAGCCTCCTCCATCTCTTCCATCTCCGCCGCCACCAATCCTTCTCCTCCTGATCTCTCTCCTTTCTCTCTGTTTTTTCTAAACCACCAAGAGAACCTCCATGGCAGGAGTTGAAGCTCCACGGTGCTGTCGTCGGGGTCATCAAGAAGGACATACGAGGCCGGGAATCGCACTGTGGGAGTCATCTTCGTCGTCTACGAGAAAGAACCGGCGCTGGAGCAGCTTGGAACGACGACCCCGTCAAGCTCTGTCGGCCATGTACGTCCATGGCTGCATCTTCTTCATCGAGAGCGGAAGTCTTCCCCGATCACCTGGCCTCCCGCTCGAGCCCCGCGGTAAGCCTCCCATCCACTGGAACAAGCCTCTCCCCTTTCTCTCTTGCTTTGCGTGTCCTCCTTCGAGCGGCACGGTCGCGTCGCCCGCTGCAGGACATGGCCATCCTTGTTCGTTTCCCGTCCTTCTCTCTGAATCTTTCATTCTTAAAAGTTCAGTTAACCGCGCAGAGTCACCTCTTATTCTGTCAGATTCGTATTGTATCACAAAACGCACCACATCCCAGTGGCGAAGGTCTTGATCTGCTCCCCAGACACCCGGGTTCGATCCCCATCAGAGGCTTTGCCTCCCCTTTTTCTCGTTTTTCCGCGCGGGAGCCGGTCCCACCCGTCGGTGACCCTAGATGCCACGCAGCTCTCCACCCGCGCCTCGTCAGCTGCCGTGTGGCATCGGGCCCGCCTGCCAGCGGCAGTGGCTGGGATCCTCTCCGGTGAGAAAAATCCAGATCCAGATCTGGATCTGGCACTTTTGCACCGAGCCCCCTGTACTTCCTCTGTTTTGCACCACAGCCCCTGACAGGGGGATGCTAACCCGGTAGGCCAAGCTCCAAGGAATAACCCGGCTCAAGGAATGATGTGCAGGATCCGGCTAAGGATAGGGAAACTTGTGAAGGCCCAAGCTTGTAGGCCTAATAACCCGGATTGTGGGTTATTGTAAAGGCAAGTTAGGGTTGGTGCGCCGGGTCCGGGTAGGATTCAGGGTGCGCCTTGTAGGACAAGCCAGGGGGTACGGGTGCTTTATAAACTGACCCCCGGAGGTAGTTTAGACAGAGATCTAAGAACCCTAGCAATATCGTGTGGTATCGAGTATCCAGTGTAAACCCTAATCGAGTTATTGTATCGAGAATAGAGATCCGGCGACTTCGATTGCCGGCTGTCAGATCAAGTTATAACATGTCTTCCCTTGAGCTAAACCCTCTCCCGAACGCCTGTGTCGACTTGCCCCAAGATCAGTTACCCCTGGTAACATCTGCCGTGATTATCCCACGACAGTTGGCGCCCACCGTGGGGCCTGCGTCCAAAGGTGTCTACATCACGGGAGAAGCTCGGAAGGGCATGGAGAATCTTGTCATCGGCGAGATCTACATCGACCACGAAGGAGAAAAGGTGGTGGACGATTCCGGCTGGGGGCCGGAGTCGGATCACCTCGAAACCGGATCCGTCGTAACAATCGGTCGGATCAACGTCTTCATCGGTATGGTATGTGCTTCCAATTCGGTCCCTGACAACGTTGGATCTGATTCTATGCCAGGAAAAGCCACGTCTATCCGATCAGATGATGAAGAATCAACGGGAACGACATATCCGGCAGAAGAACCCATCGCGGAGTGGGAACAGCCGGAGGAGCCGGCATGGACCCCACGCGACCGGGTCCAAGGAGAAGATGACACCGGGTCTATCCTGGATCTACTGGAAAACCGGTATGAGGAGAACGGTGAGGAGGAACAGCCTGAATTTACAGCGGATATCGCGCGCCGAGTTGCAGTCTATGCAGCCCCCGCGGCCAACCAAGGAAACACAGCCGCGGCACCAGTCGGGGCGGCTCAGGCAGTGGCCCAGCAACAGGGCGCGGTTAACGGAGACCCGGTCTTGACCCGGGTCGATGGAGAGTCAGCATCGGTCACCAGTCGCGCAGCAGATGAGGAGCAACACGCCAACATGTTCGGGTTTCAAGCCAATCGGACACCAGGGGCGGGTCCCTCGAATCCGCGTCACCCGGCCCTGTTCGATAATAATTTGATTTTGGATCCTACAGTCCTCGCCACCGTTATCACCCCAGAAAACGCGGCAGAGCGTGTTAGAGATCTGGACGTGGCTCGTCGTGCATTGGAACAGCAAAGAAGGCAAGTGGAAGCAGATAGACAGGGGATGGCCACCCGACGGCGCGAGCTAGACGCGTTGGAAACCCGGCTTCGAGAGGAAACGTCCAGGATACATCAAAGGCACCACACCAGGTTGCCAGCAACGGGCGGGGTTATTAATCCGGCTAATTTGTTCATCACGCCTCAGGACCAACCGATACCAGTGGTGAACCAGGGAACCGCACCCCAACAGACAACAGCAGCGACACATCCGGCGAATGAACGGACCGGGTTACCCCCACCGCAAACTAGAGTCACAACCGGCAACGATCTACTGCCGCCGCCACCATCACGATTCCGCACGCCAGCCGGCCACTACAACAATCCTATGGACAACGTATATGCAGCGACACTCGCATTGAATCAAATACCTATGGGAGAGTCGCCCCATGCAGAGAAGACTCGGCAAGCCATCGAGCTGTTGCACACTGCGGTGGCGCAGCAAGCCAATTACCCGGATCACAGAAGCGGAATGCACGGGACGCCATATGTCAGCCAGCAGCAAGGGAATTTACAAACGAGTTCGGCGCGGCGGAGGGAAGAGCAGCAGGAAATGCCGCCTCCTCCCCGCGCTCAGGCAGTATCAGCAGCACAGGCCGTCGTGGACAGTTCTAGGGCTCGGAGGGCCGCGGCCGGGTCTGCAGCGCATGGACCTCCCGCAGCACAGCGCCCAGACGCGCCCCCCGCGGCATCACACGTTTCCAGGGCAAGGCCGGCTTCAATCATTCTTGCGGGGCCCAAGTGTCTCTCGGACAATATTAGAGCTAAACCTTACCCGGAAAAGTTCAAAGAGCCAGGGAAAGTAGTGAATTATGAGCCAACCATGGATCCCGAAACGTGGCTAAGCAGTTACGAGATGGCAATGTCAATCCGCAACGCGTCCGAGAACCTCCAAGCCAAATTCATGTATCTGATGATGTCTGAAGGAGCAGCAAAATTGTGGTTCACCAATCTACCAGAGGGATCGATCAAGTCTTGGGAGGAATTGAAGACCGCGTTTATCAAGCACTTTCACGGGACCTGCAGGAAATTATTCACCATTGATGATCTAGAGCGATGCGTCCAAAAGAAGGGAGAATCGGCGCGCAGTTGGGTGCGCCGGGTTATGGAGATACTTCACTCATCCACAGACATCCAGCCCAAGGATGCGCTACAAGCCATGGCAAAAACATGCAAGTATATACCTTTAGTGCAAAAGTTAACTCGCATGAAGTCCAGTCGAAATGCGTCAGAAGTCACAATGGGAGAATTGATGGATGCGTGCAACAAACACGCTACGACAGATACCACAGAAGAAGAAGCTGATGACAAGAAGACAAAAGCAAACACAAGCGGTAATGGAAGAACCGGCAACGGAACAGCGTCAGGAAACAATGGAAGTAGTCAGAACAAGCGTCCCTTCGAAGGAGGCTCCGAGTTTGTCGCTAACACCGAAGCCGGGTCTTCAAGGCCAAGAGCAGAAGGAAATTTCAACGGAGGTAACCACCATGGAGGAAACTATCAAGGTCCACCAAGGCCGGGTAACAATTGGGACATATTCAGAATGGCATGTCCGAAGCACAGCAGGAATGGCAGGCCAGCTAACCACTCCCTAGAACAATGCGCCGACTTGCAAAGATGGAAAAATGAGGAAGTGCACAGAGCTATGCGAGGTGCAGGGCGGGGAGGAGGACCGGGTCCAGGGGCAAACCCGGGCAACGGCCCACCCCCAGCTGGTAACCCGGCGGCTGGAAATCAAGGTAATAACCAAGGGGGGGCAGGAGGCTTCCAGGCTAACCCCAAACAATTGGGTCAATATCATGTGCATACCACAGGAGGATCTAACAAGGACAAAAAGATACTGAAGCAAGCAGTCAACTCAGTTTCGTTAGCCGTTCCGAGATACTTGAGATGGTCAGAACAGGAGGTAACATGGAGCAGAAGGGATCACCCAGAAAGAGTGGAACACCCAGGAGTCTTGGCACTAGTAGTCGCACCGCAAGTTAATGGGTACGAACTAAAGAAGGTTTTAATGGATGGTGGAAGCAGCATCAATATACTGTATTGGGAAACCTTCCTACGCATGGGTCTCAAGGAATCTCAACTGCAAAAAAGCTCAACAGTTTTTCATGGAATAGTGCCGGGTCATTCAGCATGCCCCGAGGGAAAAATCGCATTGGAGGTAGCTTTCGGAGAATCAAAGGATAACTATCGAATTGAGTGGCTCACCTTTGAGGTAGTGAAATTACGCAGCCCCTATCACGCGCTGTTTGGAAGGCCGGCTTATGCCAAATTCATGGCTAGGCCGTGTTATGTATATCTACAGCTAAAAATCCCGGGTCCCAAGAAGACCATTACCATACATGGAAATCGAGATATAGCAGCTGAATGTGACGAAGGAGACGCAGCAATGGCCGAGCAGGCCTGTAGAAAAGAAGAGCTCAAGCACTACCGATCTCAAGCAGACCCGGAGGATATAGCCACATCAAAAAGGCCGAGTACTGAAGGCGAAAGAACAAAATTCAAGGCAACGCAAGATTCTAAAATGGTGGCCTTAATCGAGGATGATTCCCCCAAGCGGCTTGCTGTAAAGGAAGAAGCCACACGGCCGCTTACAACCAGCCAGGTCATTGGAACACCCCACCCGGGTTGGCTAGCAAACCCGGTACTCATCAGGAAAAGATCCAACATATGGAGAATGTGCATTGGTCAAGCCAGACCGGGACCAGCGCTTATGAGGAACTAAACAATGTAACGGGTAGCAGGTTTCAGACGCGCTCTTTTCCTACCCAGGGTACCTAAGGGGACTAGAAGGTTTTTAATGAGGCGGCCTGCTGATCCAAAATTTCTAGTATCAATAAAGAGATGGTTATCAAGTCCTATATCATTACACCCTGATTACAAGTAAGTAGTATCCCGGCGACATCGATAATTCAGTATCATCAAAAGCATCGATTGCATGTAGGTCTTGGGGGTTGGTTGCTCAGGTAACCAACCACTAACCCGAATGACCCGGCATAGATAGCTATAAGTTATAAGGGCTGATTCCTCGCAAACGAGCACGGCTGCAATCTTATGACTGGGCAAAGAAGCCAACTTTTCTTGACTTATCTTACTTAAGCTTGATGTGACTCGCACTAAAGTGGCATGATTCGTTCGCTTACGATTACAATCAGCCATGGAGCCCAATGGGACTTGCCTGACACTGTTCTCGTATGGATGTAACAATATGGTATCCACGCGAAAGCCGGCTTACAGTACAAGATAGTTAAAAGGGTCATCTAAACCACAAGTTTATGCAGAGTACAAGGCTAAAAGCCGGAAACTCAACAATTATCAAGCATAACTTCAGTACTTACACGGAATGGCTTTAGGTTTGCGACTCGGTAAAAAGTAATTTGTTCTCTCAGAAAGGCCACACCCCCATTACTCGAACTTTGGGTCATGGGGGCTGGGGGACTTCGAAACAGAAACAAACTACTTGGCTATCGCAGTTCGAAAAACCTCACCATCCGAGTCTTGGGGACTTAAAGAAAAAGCCCACGTATTAAAACTCCTGGTCTCGGAAAATCGAGTCTTACAAAGGGAGGTAAAAAGAAAGCTGGGTATCAAGAACAAGTTCAAAAGAACAGACAAAATAGCACGATTATCAAAGGGCAGGGAAAGCCGCGAAAATATGTCACCGAATAGAAGTACATTACAAGTATGGCATCGGTATCAGAAGTGCACAAGCGCACCATTGGCAGAATAAATAGTTCAAATAAAAAGGTCCCACGTGATTAAGGTATTATGACATCATCACCCTACTCGGCCTCCTGAGTGCGGACCTCCGGGTCTTGCTCCTGGGCCTGCTGCTTAGCTTTCCTGGCAGAACCACCCGGACTCACCGCGCCAGGGCGGATGGGTGGAAGGACGGACGGTGTAGAGGCGGATGGCCCTGATTTTAACTCGGCCTCCCTCTTCGCGGTTGCCTCCTTCTTTTTGGCCGAGTGATCAGCCCACTTCTCCAAGAGGTCCAAGGGCGGGGGTGCTTCCTCTGTGATAACTTTGCCATCGGCGTCATACGCAGCCATTAGCGTATTCAGGTCCAAGCTATCGGCTAAAGAGGTAGCCGAGGGGCGCACCGCTGACTGAATGGCCTTGAAGTCCTTAGGCGTAAATTTGGCACCGTCCGCCTTAAACTCGGGAAACCCGGATATTATCTTCGCCGGGTCAAGCTTCGGAAAGTAGGCTTTGGCCAAGGTCAATGCCCGGGTTATTCCAATTCGGCAGGACGAACGTTTCCAAAGTTCAATCCAGCCAGGCACAGTGGAGCAGGCTTGGACAAGATTCTCTTCACCTGGATAGGCTTCTGTGGGCCAATGTATGGCGTCCAATATAAATTTCGTGCCGGCAAAGAAAGTCCGGAGCACAGTCTTCAGGGTCTTAGCCTTGGCAATAGTATCTTCCTCTGGAGGTGCAAGGTTGGCACCTGCAGTTGAAACAGAAGCAAGAAGGCATCATAAAACCTAGAATGGTGCATAACAAGAAGCATGAAGTTAGTCGGCAGACAAAAACTTACTCAGTAAAATCTGGTAAGTGTCGGTGATTTGATCCGATAAATTCTTCAAGTCGGTCCGAGCGGTGTGGCATTTCTTCTTATATTTGGAAACATCCTTCTTCAAAGCTTCCATGTCATCCTCAAGGATTTCCCGCCGTTTTATCTCGGCAAGAAGACGTTGTTCGGTCTTCAGTAAAGTTTCATCAGACCGAGTTATCTGTGCCTGAAAGTACAAAGGAGGGCAAACATTAGTGGGATGTTAGGATAAGATAAATTTGGCGTGAAGTACCAAGCATAACTTTTGCAAGTCATACTCGGAACTTGGGGACTAGATATGCAATATGAGATGACAAGCGCTTTTACCTGGTGCTCTGCAGCCATGCGCTCTAAAATATCGCCCTCTGAAGCCTTCATGGTGAGGAGCGTGTTCATCAATTGATCAAAAGTATCTTTACCTGTATCAGAAGACCCGGGGCCTTGGGAATTCCGAGAAGAGGTTTTCTTCTTAGAAGGAGGCGGAACCCGGGTCATTTGTGCATTGGAATCCGACACTCCTTCGGCACCCAAGGTTGTGGCTTTCTTCTTCTTGCTCGCATGGGAAGCAATTGGATACTCGGTTTCTTGGGCGTCCGGTTTAATCGGCGAGGTTTGCTTTTCATCGCCAGACATGACAGTAGTCTTATCGGCCGGGCTCCCTTGACCCGGGCCTTCGTCTTCCATGCCCTCTTGGTCGCTAACGATGACCGTGGCCCTGTAAATGTTATCAAGAAACAGTTAAAATACGCGGTCAGGAAAGGGTGGTGAAGTGTGGAAGAGCGTCCGGAAGGGGATCTTACCCGGTATTCACCGCGAAGTCACAAGGAAATCCGTCATCAGACTCGGGAGAGGCTGAAAATTGCCAGGTTAGATGTCATATAAGAATAGTTCAAGGGGAATGTGCCGGCCAAGAAAAGATAGAATAATTACCAGCCCGCCGAATGGGGGTCGAAGAAATACCCGGGTTGATGACGTTGTCACCCGGGTTATTCCGAGTTGACCTACGCTTGATCATGGGCGATTCCTTCAAGAATGGCCAGTGGAGTAATGTCAAAATAACTCAGGTATATCATTAAGGTGACGCGAATTGAATGCGAGGAGGGGATATGAAACCTTGGAAGGGGCCTCTTGAGCTTTTCTTTTGGATCCGGCTTTGGTCGCCGGTTCCGGTTCGTCCTCGTCGCTGGCAGATTCTACCTTGCCATCCGAGTCTTCCTCCTCATCATCCTCTTGTTCTGAAATATCGTCAAAGTTATGGTTGAAAATGAAGGGGTTATGACGAGTTCAAAGGAACCAAATAGAATTTGAAGAATACCCTCATCCGAGTGAACGGCCTCTTGCTCCTCTGGACTTTCGGAGCTAGGGGAGGCGTTGATTTTCCAAAAGTCGTCATTAGCCTGAAAGGTGTAAATACACGGGTTACCAACTGTATCAAGTGGAAAGAATGAAAGTAAAGGCGCCAAAATCGGGTTTTTACCTCAGGGGCCGGGTTTTCAAGCGTGAAGGGCTCTAACCCGGATATGTTCCGGATCACTTCGAGTTTTTCCGTTAGAAAACCCTTGATGGTTTTATGAGTGTCGCTAGGTGCGAAAATGTTGTCGGAATATCGGAGCGGATCAGAAGGTTCTCCTGAATACTCGCACATCAGCTTCGTGCGGATGGAGTTGGGCTGGATCCTAAAATCGACCCAGGTCTTCACTAGGTTGAGGCCGATGAGGCCCTGGGCTGTAAGAGTGGTGATCTTGGCAAGAAGGGGTTGAATTGCCTCCCTGTCCGGGTCAAGGGCGAAGGCACTAAACTTATCAGAAATGTCTAGAAGACCATCAGAATAACCCGGCAGTTTCTTTTGGCCGGGTGGGGAAGTGTCCTGGCAGTAGAAATAAGAGAGCTGCCAGTGCTTGACATGAGAATTAAGGGTGAGGGATGGCATCAGAGAGTTCTTGCGGCGTTGGATCGAAACCCCGCCGCAAGCAAGAAGCGCCCCATCACCGCTTTCGCGGCACGGTTTGCATTGATAAAGCTCGATAAAAAGAGCTAGACTTGGCGGAGTGCACAAGTAGGATTCAGAAAGGACGATAAAATGGGTAATATTTAGCACGGAGTTGGGCCCGATGTCGAAGACGCGAAGGCCATAGTGACTAAGAATATCACGAAAAAAGGGATGACCCGGTGGTCGAAAACCTCGGGTCACGTGTTCCACGAAGCAGATTACCTCATCTTTTGTAGGGGTGGGCCGGGTCTCCTTACCCGGCACCCTCCATTGGATATTTTCCTGAGGAGGAAGAACTCCCAGCTCCACCAACTCCTCCAACTTGGCCTGTGTGACCATAGACCGCCCCCAATTGGCGGAAATGGTGTTGGCAGCTTTAGTCTTGGTAGGGGTTTTCCCCTGTTTCTTGGGAGCCATGTGGTCGGCCTGCAAAGCACAAAATAAGAAGAAGGTTAAGACATGGAAGTTGCGAAACGCCCAAGTATAAGCCGGATGATATTGAGGTATGGTATAAGTTCCGAGTGTTAGACTGCAGAGCTAAGTTCGAAAGTCCCGGGTGTCAAGTGTTATGGTGAAAATTATGGGCTCCAAACGGTGAAGAAGCTTTTTGAATATAGTGGACAATGGCTTAAGCGCCAAACGTGAATAGAAGGAACTAAAAAGAAGTGGTCCCGCCGGGTGACTGATGCCAAGGCGGAAATCTCGAGTAGTTCAAGTCTAGATTGGAAGTTCTATTTTCAAATTTGTGGCAAGGGTAATGATTGTAGGCAGTAGGAGAGTGGATTGGAGCATGCGCCTTATCCTATACGCGAGCTAAAGAGACTACGGGTAGCCAAATTCGGCCTAGTCAAGAAATTTGAGGCGGACTGATCTAGATCTAATCTGAGGAAGAAATTAAAGGCTGCAAGGGCAAATTAGTGGGTGCAAAAGGTTTACCGGAGGCAATCTGAGTGAAGCCTTGCGGAGGCAGATGGCGCAGGCCTGATGTCCCTTCGCGGATCTTGGTGGGCCGGATGAGGATGCGCCGGCGGATCTTGGCGGCGGCACGGGGCGAACGGTGGCGTGCGCGGAGTTTCCGTGGTGACGCTCAGGGAGAAGGAGAGCTCAGGGGAAGAGAAGAATGGAATGGGGGAAATGAGCCGTTAGGGTTCGAGTCACTCCTAAGGAGCTTTTTTATAGTGCGAATGGATAAGCACGGTTTGGTGAGTGGGAGCCGAGAATGGAGGAGGTAAACGGCTATTTATTTAAAGTTTCTGCGAGATGTGCGCCAGGTATTTGAGCAAGGCATCCGGATAAAAGGAAGAAGGGGATTCGTCCCGTGATGACGGGATTGGTTATCAAGCATAGGATCTTGGAGTTATTATTATGGTTTGGACCCAGAAGTTTGAACCAAGGTGTTTGGAGGGAAAGCTGAGGTTATTGTATGGCTGCCAAGGAGCAAGGCCTAGCTGAATATTAAAGCATCTTAACCCGATCTTCATATACCCGTATGATCGATATCTTTGCAGGGAATAGCAAGCGCTTCAAGGAGATCTGTGAAGCCCAGGCTATTCTGGGGACTACTGACAGGGGGATGCTAACCCGGTAGGCCAAGCTCCAAGGAATAACCCGGCTCAAGGAATGATGTGCAGGATCCGGCTAAGGATAGGGAAACTTGTGAAGGCCCAAGCTTGTAGGCCTAATAACCCGGATTGTGGGTTATTGTAAAGGCAAGTTAGGGTTGGTGCGCCGGGTCCGGGTAGGATTCAGGGTGCGCCTTGTAGGACAAGCCAGGGGGTACGGGTGCTTTATAAACTGACCCCCGGAGGTAGTTTAGACAGAGATCTAAGAACCCTAGCAATATCGTGTGGTATCGAGTATCCAGTGTAAACCCTAATCGAGTTATTGTATCGAGAATAGAGATCCGGCGACTTCGATTGCCGGCTCTCAGATCAAGTTATACCATGTCTTCCCTTGAGCTAAACCCTCTCCCGAACGCCTGTGTCGACTTGCCCCAAGATCAGTTACCCCTGGTAACATCTGCCGTGATTATCCCACGACAGCCCCTCCACGCACTGTCCAAATCACAATCAGGCCCTGGAAATTCTTCTGAACTTTTAAAAACTACAGTTTAGCCCCTAAAATTCAAACCCACATATCTTTTGAATTTCAAATCCAAATTTAATAAGTAATATATGTATTCTACTCAAAATTTCCTGAATTTTCCAAATATGCAATTTTTTTAATGTTTTGACCAATTAAAATTTGTGTAATTTTCTGTACTTTATTTAATTCATTTAAAATTTCATAAATCATAACTAATTCAAATTAAATTCAAATTTAATGTGTAAAATATGTTTTCCAACCAGAAAAGTGCAAGGAATATGAATATGCCATCCATGCTCGTGTTTGCATCTTTCATGTTGCATTTTAGTAGTGTTATGCATGTTCACCTAAATAACAAACATGGAATGTGTTGGGGTGCTCAATTAGATTGGTCCCTATTCCATTTAATTTGGTTTAGCTCATCTATTATTTGTTTTCCATGCTAATCAACATTTAATTTGATGGTTAGATAAATAACTTAAACCTTCCTAATTAAATGTTGGGCTTTTGTCTCAACTTAAATTGGTTTAGTTGCATTCTCGCATGTCATGCATCCCTATCTTGATCATGATGGATCTTTTGCCGTAGTTGTAAGTGTTGCATCTCGTTGTTTCTTCTAGTGTTTTGCTTCTTCCCGGATAGGACGTTGAGATGATGTGAGCAACGACAAGTTCTGCTACCTCTCCAAGCTGGATTCCAGGCAAGTATACTCACTTGCTACCTATGTTGCCTTTCCTCACTTGTTACCGATTCTTTCCGTTGTCTTTATGCTAGCCTAGTATTTTTTTATGCTTGTGTTCCGATCCCATCACATGTTTACCCTGCTACCATGATATTGCCTTACCTCCACACCTATAACCCTGTTGTTTGTTGGCCTGTGTCGTACTAGCATGCTTAGGTTTGTTTGCGCCCAAGTCTTGTTGTCCTTTGTCGTATCACCTGTCTAGTTTGATAGTTGGGTTTCAACTTAATCAACAACATGTTAATGTTTGGGGTAATAACAATTTGATGATAAGGCACCGGCAGGAGGCCCGGCGTGGTTTTGAGGCCTGCTAGTGTCGAACTTAATTAGGAAAAGGGACTTGTCCTCCGATCCATGATGAGCGCGCTAACCGCATGTGGGAAGCGTGTATGGGCTCCCCCCGCAACTTTGATTCGATTCGCATCTCGTCCAAATCGCCACACTTAGTTCGGGTTTTCCATTTTTGCCGCATGCATATGCAGGTGCGAACCCTTGGCGCCAGGGTGGAACTTTTGTAGTCGGCATTTAGGGAGACACGTTCTTAGAGTGCTATGAGGGTCCCCTTTTCTTCGTGGGGCTTGATTAGTCGTGCGCTCAATTGCACGTGGTTCTTTGGGCTTGATGCGAAGAAGAGTTGGGTTGTGTTGAGTGCCTCGCTTGGTGGAAGTGCATTTCCATCTGGCGGGTCATTCTTACGTGTACGGCCAAATTGGTGCATCCCTGCAGGGTTAATCTTCTCGAGAAGCTGTGTTGTCCGCGGTTATGGATGACTTGGTGAAAGTGCTGGCTAACAAGTACTCAGACAACTTACACTTAACGATGATAACTTGACTAGTAATATAGATTACCTCCACCATGAAAATGAATGTCACCTTAATCAACAGTGTGAGTTTCCTTGGGTTGCTTCCTTAGTAGGGGGTAACACTGGATGGGTATTGTTTGGTGAGTAGTTATAGTTGGTTTTGTCGCGCTATCTTATCCCTTTCTTTTAGCCGGATGTTGTAGCGCGTCTCTGTAGTTAGTTAGTGCAGCCCGCTGCCGCTTCTTTGCAATAATCCCTTCCTTCCGTTCTATCCAAAGTATTTGTATCTTGTGATGATCGGTTACGCGGGTATCTTGTGAGTATGGTTTATCCACTTGCCAGTACTTAATAGTACTGACCCACGAATCCATTTCGTGGCTGCATATTCCATATTGCAGTCAACAGGTTTGAAGTCTGACGACGTTAGCTTGAGAATCCCTCCGGCTTGTCCTGGGCAGGGATTGGACGCCATCGGTTATCTTCAGGACTCTTAGTCCAATTTGTATCTTGTCCGTAGTCGGATATTTTCGCCTTTCGCTGTTATTTGGATCTTTATATTGTATCCTTGACTCGTTTCAGTCGTCTTGTATATACCTCTTCTGTTGTTGTTGTGGATTATTCGTGAACTGTTGTAATGTTATCACAAGTGGCAACCTGGAATCGGTTATTATGTGGATTTTTGGTGGAAATGCCGAAATCTGCATAGTGCCCGATCTCGGGGCGTCACAAATGGTATCAGAGCATGGTTTCCGATTCCCAATGTTGTTTCGATACGAATGGTTATCGAAGCAACGGGTCCGCAAAGCCTGTAGGATAACCTCGCTAACGGTCGTGTTTCTAGAGTGTCAAAAACTATTTGTGTAAAACCTGTTTTGGAAACCTCTCTATAGGATTCTTGTTTATTCCTTTCCTCTTTTCT